>JAEAOA010001331.1:565000-965000 GCA_016746295.1 Potamilus streckersoni
GTACATGAATATTTGAAGTACAGTCTGTAATAGGACGTGCTTGTCTATGTACAGGAATATTTGGAAGTGCTGTCTGTATTAGGATGTGCTTGTCTCTATGTCCAACATTCTCGGAAAAAAACAATAATTTTCATTTCTAACAAGTGGGACAAAGAGACATCTTAGCAAATGAATTTTTTGTCCAATAAATGAATACAAGAAGTTAGTCTATTTGTATTAATTGAACTTGAGCCAACTTATATAAAATAAATTAACATTACATTTTGTGATAGAATCAGAAAACTGTTTCTATTTTTGAAGTAAGAACTAAAATAAATTTAAATGACTAGGAGACAGTGCACTTAAGCCTTGATATGAAACGCACCTGTTCTTTATATGTATAGCATTTGTTCTTTCGTCTTCTTGTTTCAATGGCATATTTACTAATTGTATATTCGCGTTCAACTCATTCCTATAATATATTCTTTCTTAATCGGTTCCAGATCATATTTTCTGTTGTAGCATTATGTTTTCAAATTAGAACTCTATGAAGTCTCATTATTCTATCATTTAATGTTTGAAAATGAAGTAAAGTGAACTTTTTCTAAGTTCCTGGCTGCAGTGTTCAAAGTACCAAGCACACAAAACGAGTATTTGTTGACATACATACAATGTGCCTTCAATTTAGAAAATTTGGCACTCTTTCAATGAATATAAGAATTACCCGTATTTCAAACAAAATTGTCAGCTTATAATGTTTTTTAAGATAACTTCAAATATTTTTCCATGAACCGTCGTTTCAGACAAAAAGGGACACATGATCTTGAAGAAAAACAAAGGAAAGAAAAAAGCAATAAAATATTTAATATTTAAATATCCCTGAAATCTGAAAACATATAGACTATCATACAATCATTAAGAAAACCCTATCAAAAATATGTGGCCTGTGAATCCAATCACACGTGAGTATAAGCATAACTGCATATGCATTTGCCTAGTTAAGTGGTTTATATGTTACTGCTAGATATTTTGTATTATTGTAAAAATAACATGTTACAATGATATTATCAAAATATATATAATCTGTAAATGTATGGCACTAAAGTAAAGAAATAGAGTTGTACTGTAAATCATAATACTGTTATCATCGTAAAGCTGAATTATGCGGATATAGTACACAAGTGATTATCTGATCCTAGCTACATTATAACAATATTTTGGCAAATATTATTCTGGTGAATATAATTTCCGTGCCAAATACTAAATTGTTTCGCTCCATACATTGATACAATTTACACTGTTTCTAAAACATACGTTTGTTTTCACTGTAGAACAAGCAAATTACATTAGAAGCCTAATGCAATATTTTAACAACAAAGCTAAAAACAACGCAAGCTTAAATGGCAATCGAAATCAAAGCAGGTTCCCAACACGTTCACCTGATTATTCGCATAGGTCCACGTTTTAGTAGAAATATGCCTATCGAATTTGTGTCTTGACTTACCAGTAATTATGCACTAAAATATAATGTAACGTTAACGAAATTATTTTGAAACAATGCAAACAACAAAGCAAACAGTCTTCAGATATAACCGTGCAATTTAAATGAAGACAGACACATGCCTATGATAAATCAATTATCTACCAGTGTAATGAGTTGTCTTACTTCTACATTTATATACTTTATCCAAAATAAGATTAACAAAGCATAACCAGATGCAAAGGTATGTATAGATCTGCACTTCATCAATGACATTATTGTTCCCACCTTTTCAAGAAAAGGTACCTATAAAATGTTAGGTCCCGTTTCACTTTCATGGGCCACTGTCTATTACTATAAGAATATTTCTTACTCAATACATCATCACAATTATGAATATATCTAGTAAAACCCTGCACAAGTCTATATTAGCATTCTTCTTTCATGTCAAATTATTATTAAATATACACGCTTATTTTTAACGTGAGAATGTCTACAGATAAGAAATTAAATAACGTAATGTCTAGACTGAAAGAAAGTCATACATTTCATTTTATTCATTCTAATAAACTCTCTTTTAGGATCAGTAGTGTAAATGTCTGCTTGCAAGTGCTTAAATCTACTTTCCTTCTGTGTCACTGCATCTTGCAGTTTGCCAGTTACGGAACTAATTCTGCAATTTGTCTTATAACAAACGCTGTTAGATGTTACTACTTTTGTATATGCTGTTTCTAAACTTGACATATTACAATTGCATCATTCCAACTAATGTTTTCATACAGATTTGGCTTCTCAGCAATGTAAATACCAAGTTTTATAATAATATTGTCATTGTTTCCCAACTCGTATTGCCATATATTGTCACAGGGGCATATTAGACATTAGCATGGCAAGATGACAACAGACTGCGCTCTAAATTTCTAAACTTTTTTCCGTTACCAGAATAATTAGTGCTCCCCACGGAGCTTTACGGCATTCGTTTTGTGTCGATAAACATTGTAACTCGTTTTAGTCCCTTTTTAAGATATATGTTGCCAACGAAGTTTTAATCATTCGCTAAAACCATGCGCTTTCTCGAAAATCTGATTTATAGCACCTAACGAAACTTTATAAATATGTTTTTTTATTATCTATAGCTGACAGCACGCCAAGAAATGGTCATGATAGCACGCCAAGCAATGGTCATCAAGATAGAGTTACAACTACGAACAACTCGACTGTACAGCCCACAAAAGGTATCAACTTACATTCAGAATTAAACTAGTTATATTAAAGTGAATATTTGATGTTCTATATATTATCAAACATTTCATTTAGTATAGCCATCATCCGGACAGCTAATGCATTTTACTGCATGCTCATACTATGCTCGTTTCTTAATATGCAATATGCAATACATAACCTCTGTTGCTAATCTGCCAACAATAATTTCGATTACACTCTCAAAAATACGTAATCCTGGGAAATGTTTTATCAAATCAGTGAAGAGCTGATTGGTCACAGGCAGATAGTATGTGTCCAGGTCAACATTGCCACACGACATGGTAAGGACATTGATAAAAAACAACATCTTGCCTAAATACGTGATGGTAAACGAGATCGGCGACAATTTTCGGTCTCAAACGGGGAGAAGTGGAAGTAAATGTGCGGTGGATGAGGTGGTGATTAACTACGCATTAAATACTTATATTTCCATAGTTCGTGCTATCCAATTCAGAGTTTCCGATCTTAAAGTCACTAGAGAAAGGTGAGTTAACTCTTGAAGAAACTCGAATTATGGTATCTGTTAGCATAGACACACATTACCTTGAAGGAAAAAAAAAAACCTCGTCCAAAGCTGCATTAGTACCAACATAACTTGTAATTTATACAGTAATGAGGACATTTTTATCAGTATCATGTTTAGAAATAAAATTTTTATTACTTTTTCGCATTACATCGGACTGATAACTTTGTTATTTGATGGTGCAAAACCATTCAGGATAGGTTTTTGCTGACCTCATACCCTGTACTGCATAATACGTTCTTATTTGCATTGTTGCTGTCCAATTTGAAATTCCAAACTTGGTCCGTATCACCACATATCCAGTACCACACACCGACTAGAATTGTCCTCTAAGCCACTATTTCTTCGATTTCCATTTGAAAACTCTTCTGGTCTAATTGGAATGCAAACATCATAATGGTCAGATCATTTTTTCAGATGAAAGGGATGTGATGGTTTGTTTAGCTGTGGACGGTTTTATTGAATTGACGGATCCATAGAGTTACAACGCATACTTAAGATACGAATCACCTTTCGTTGCGCCCCACAAAAAGTAGGTAGAGGCTACGGGTATCGTAGTTCATTAAAATAAACCAGCAGGTGAGACTTACACTTTAACATCACGCTATATCATTATGCAAAACCAATGGGTTGATATTTGTTTCTTTCTGTATTTTTTTCAATTTTTCGTACATGTATTTTGTTGAATTATTAAATTTAAAGGGATCAAAGAAGAAACGCCTTTTTGTAATGTGACTCCTTTATACTCTAATCCAAGAGATATTATTTTTGTTTTTGCATTTTCATAATAAAATGATTGTTCATTTACAATGAATAATAGCTCGTCCTATACAGTCTGTGATTAGCACAAACTTCGTTCATGAAGAAAATCCCAACGAGAAGATGTCAATAGGACAAGCCTTTAATGTATCATACGAACATCAATAATAATAATAACCAGGGAAATATAAGTGCTTACATTCTAAAGTAATCTGCATACAATCAGTCATTAAATTCAGTGTAAACAGCATTCATTCATCCAGCCATCAGAATGTTCTAAGACCAGTACATTGTACATAATATGGATTGAAAAAGTTCCAAGACAAGTAATAAATAATGTATAATACCCGTCCAGAAAAATCTAAGACCAGTAATAAATTGTGTATAATTGAGAAAGTTCCAAGATTAGTAAAAATTGTTTATAATACACATCCAGAAAGTTCCATGATCAATAATAACTTGTGCATAATACTAATCCATGCAGTTCCAAGATAAATAATAAATAAGAAATGGAGCAGTTATAGGATGTTTTGTAGGATTTTTTTTATTGTATTGTATTATATTCAAATGGAAAGAAGGCTATCATTGTTAATGTCATCTTCAGCCTATTTGTCAAATGAAAACATATCCGTGCGTGGTAGTTTTGACATAAATGTTATTCAGGTACTAGAGGAATCAATATATAACATATTATACACCTATCCTTAGTCAAATTTGTTTTTTGCATATGTGTCGATGCAGGACAAAATAGCATCGTACAGTTATGAATTTTGGCTTTTAAAAAAGTACTGTGTGAGTCTGTTAATATCATACAGAAAGAAGTCTTTTCTGCATCTCTTTATTGTAAAGGTTTAAAGCCCTTAGACTATATATTATAACAGTGTAAGGCTATATAATATGCATTATAAATGGTAGTTTCTATCAGGAAAAATGATGGTATCTGCATGCGCTTCGCCTACCAAAGTTCAAGTCATGTGATCGAATCTGTTTGGTGACACATATCTCTGAATGTGGCTAATCAACACAAATCCGTCTAGTCTTATTACATTTTAAAAATACATTTAGCTCATGTTTCTCGTGAACAGATTGTGAGCGCATATCTCTTCCCTCTATTCGGAAATAAATTAAGAACTATTATCACTTATAACATTTGTGGGACAGACGTTTTACATAAATTATGGGTCATACCTTCAATAATGTTGAGATTTCCAGATTAAATTCATAAAAAATAAAACACTAAGCATGAACAAAAATGTATATATGTAACTTGGGATGGTCTCAACGATATCACTTACTTCAAACATTCACACAAGCAGCAGCAGGGAGGGTGAACCCTACAACTTTTTACTCGAGTCCTTACCCAAACATAAAGGTTCCTTCAACTGGCTGAAAAACATAGGTCAATAACGCTAAGCTAAAGTCTTAAACTGAGTATTTTTAAATATGGTTAAGAACTGGTAATATAAATCGCCTGACAAAGTCAGGAGGTTAGCCCAGTTTTTTTTGTCCTATTATTGTCTTACTTTCTCAAGATTTGGTTTCCTTGCAAAGAGACTCAATTGTTGACTTTTCACACCCTCCCTGCTGCTATGGATTAACCAAAGATTTTATCCAGACCTACATGATACCTTGATCTTGGATCATGTAAGTTTATCGTTATAAATCCAAATGGAACAGCATGTGCTTTAGAAAAGAAATTTCTAAATTTAATCATATCCATGTCTCCTGAACACCAGGTAAAATAAATATTTTGTAAGGTATAATTATCTACTCCATTAAACACAACTAGAATATTATAGTTATCTCTGATCACTTTAGGTATCTGTGTATCTTTGAGTAACATAAATCACGTTCGTGTTTTTATGTCTACCTCGAGAAAATATTCTAGCTGGATTAGATTGTTTGTCCAACATTACATCATCGTACACCACGAGATTATTGATGAATCCATCTAAGTCATCTACAGACGGGACTTCATCTATATCTGTGATAAAAGCAATAATATCGTCACTGTCTTTATTAACTGATTTTGCTTTCTCGTTAAAATCTTTTAAAACTTCGTAACAATGCTGATCATCTACAGATGGTGCCATTAAATATAATTTACTCCATCTCAACCATCTTATTATTAAATTTAATAAGAATTGCGTTTTACCGGATCCAGATGGGTCTATTATAATCATTCTTATCGAATTTGGAAATAATGCTGGATGGTGCTTCACTGGTTCCTGTTTTTGTGATGCCGAAAAGTCAATTATAGTATACATATTATTAATAACATGAATCTATATTGTGTTCGATGTAGATTATCTACTCCCACCACTGGATTAACAACGATAATAACGAAAAATAAACGACGTGCATTAACAGTTATATGTGCAAATTGTGGTACACAAAAATATAAATTTATCTCCATGTCTGATTCAGGGACAAAGATAGGTGGAGATATTGCTGCTTCTTTAGGAAAATTGCCTGGATCACCATGGGCTAAGTATGCTGGTGAGAAAAACCTTCCTGGATATAATTACCGTGGTCCTGGAACTAGACTTGATATCCGACTTGATGACTAAGACCAACCAAGAACAGGAGAGTATCCAGTAAATAAAATTGATCACGCATGTGATGTTCATGGCGTTGCTTATAAAAGTAAAGATTTGTTTGCAGCGGCATCTTGCAGATGTGAAATTGATTCATGTATTAAATTATATACCTAATAAATCTCTCAGAGAAATACTCGCTAGTTTCATGATAAAATCCGCTATGAAAAGAAAAATAATGCTATGGGCTGGTAATTAATTATATAATTATTTTAATGGAATCTATTTATTATAGCCCAAGAGGATATAGGAGTGGCAAACAGCGATCATTAAACTTGCTGAAGCAGCACGACAGGCAATATGGCACATTTATTTACCACCACCCAAATAATTAAATACGCACATTTTTTTTACCACACGATACTGTTACAACACGTGGACGAAAATCACGCACGTACAAATACGCATTGACTGTTGTTGACGTTGCAAGTAGATATAAAGAAACTAAAACATTATCAACAAAGACAGCATCTGAAGTTGCTTCTGCGTTTGAACGAATTTATCAACGTGGTGGTCTACGATGGCCACAACTATTACAAGTTGATCCTGGTAAAGAATTTCTTGGTGCAGTATCATTTTTGATGAAAAAAAAATAATGTTAAATTCAATGCCCCTTCAACTGTACTAATAGTTACCAAAATCATATCATTCAATACCAGATTTTGTAACCCGCCAGCAGGAATCTCAACTTCAATATTCTGTCGTCGTGTATCTGCTGGGCGATAACATAATTGTACAGGTAGATGTGAAAATTTTTCTTGATGAAACGTAAATAATGTCTTCTGCAATTCATCACGAACTATCTTTCTACTTGCGACTATCAAATCAGTGGGTCTCCACAAAGTCCAAAATTCATTCATGGTAGTTTCTGGATTTACTTTACGTATTATCTCACATTGCATTTTATCTGCTTGTAGTCTGATTAAAACTTTTAGTTATTTCAGCGTATCATCAATAGCTCTATGGTCATCATGTATTTGTTCATAACAATCTACATTTTGCTTTAACCATTCATGTGAAGACTGTCTAACAAAGGGCGGTGGTTGACCATGATCGCCACACATAATCACAGTAGTATTCTTCGTCAATAACCATTCAAGAAATGTTTTTAGTGTTTCTAACGACACTGTGTCTATCTCGTCCCATATAATATAATTAGGTATATATTTTGACCCATTCGCTCAGGAGTCCATGTGTATCCGCACCGTCTAAAGAAACTATGATATGTGCATGATATAACATCTCATTCTTTTATCTCTTTGGCGAGTTTATG
Source organism: Potamilus streckersoni (assembly GCA_016746295.1). NCBI lineage: Eukaryota > Metazoa > Mollusca > Bivalvia > Unionida > Unionidae > Potamilus > Potamilus streckersoni. The sequence continues at coordinate 572,875 of JAEAOA010001331.1, forward strand.
CGTAGGTGTCAAAACAATCATATCTGAATGGTTGTTCATAAATAATTTAATCGCTCGAGTTTTTTTTAACCTGTCCCTCCCCACCCATTAAGTTAAACAGTCTTATGTCTAGCCACAGGATCGTACACAGATGGTGCAGATGACGTTGATATTTGATTATTATTTTTTGTAATATATTTTATTAATTTCAACGTCAGCAAATTCAGAATAACTGAGTATATTTCTTGCTTTATCCTCCATGTTCCCCACGCACCATTACAGAGTAGAGGTTTAATAAATCCTTATATTTGTTGTTTATATAAAATGAATCCGTAGCGACTCTAACAGCGTTACGAGGAAATCTATTTACCATCGACAGTAGATTTACAGAAACATGGGCTATCATCGAAGATCTTAAATGAGGACACTGTGGTGAGTCGCCTTCAGTATAGCTTACAATGGTACCTAGTTTGGTCCCATCCGATAAATAAGCATTACTTCGGTTTATAAATGTGTTTTTCTCCGTTGTATCAGCGATTATAAAATCTAACTCAGCATCGTCCATAATCAATCTTGTACAGTGTTGTTTATGACCTATGAACTGCCTTGAGTAAACTTACCGATTATCTTTCTACCATGATCTTTTGTACGTTTTTCATCGTGCTCGTTCCTGCATTTACGTATTTTATTACTAATTTTAAGAATGTCATCTTCGCCACGATCAGGAAAGTCTTTCCTGGTATCTTCTATATTAAATCTATCTTGTTCTGGTAACCAAATTTGCTTTTGTGAACTATAGGATATAATTGATTCATTGACCTTCAACGATACTAAAATTCCAACATCAAGCATATATCTTAATAACACAATTGGAGTCCAACATTTCTCTGAAAAATGTCTACCAAACTTAAGTAATCGGATGGAGATCTTTTGCGAACTCGAATGATTCTATACATGCAAATCCGGTTAAGTCAAAATCTGGTAAGAGTCCATTTATCGAAACTTTGGTCATGTCATGTGTAGGGTGTCTGAGTCTGTCAAAGTATTTAGAACACTCACTATATCCAAGAAAACTCCCAGGATAACATGCAGCCATATTGACTGAGATAACATCATTGTAATCGTATTTAGTATTCCATAATCCACCGAGTCCATATTCTATGCAACATTTTTGTATATCCTCAATAAATTCTGATCTTGTCGGTTTCCATGAATTGTTTTCCTGAGCGAAATGGGCAGCGACCGTTGGTACGGTAAAACAATTATTCAGTATTTGTCTCATTTTGACATCGTCAGACGTATATTTTAATGCAAGATCTCTCATTTCTTCATTAAGAGATTCTGTATGGTAAATATCACCATTGGGCCGTACAAACTGATCTTGATTATCGTTATCTGAACTTTAAAATAGCCAAACAGATACAGGGTCACTTTTACTGATATTATTTATAAAATCAAATACATGGCCATTATAAAAGTTAACAACTGTCTCGTGGGAATATTGTTACAGCATCAGTCCATGCATGTGCATTATGATCAACGATTGTTATAAGGCTTCCATTTTTGTATATTTCGGTTCGTACAATATCTCTCCTGTTAGTGTTTTTACTGTTATTGGAAATCTTAATAACTTTTCTAGTTCAGCAACATCCTTAATAGATGAACCATTATCTTTAACCCTTTCTGCCCATTTACATATTTTATTTACGTCTTAAATCTGTTAAGCCATTACTACGTATCGCATTTGTGAACTGTTCTATAATACGTTCAGCTACACAGTTTATTCTTGACTCTGATAGTCTCATCGGTTTGAGATCCACAACATTAGGTTTATCATTCAGCGAATTCATTCCATACACTGCAGCAGTAACAGGATACCCTCGCTCAAAATAATGTCTATTAACACCAGTCATTATTTCAGGCTTGGATTTATTATTTTAATAAAACGATATAATTTCCCGACTATATATGAACGGGGTCACTTTTATCAAGAATTGTATAAATATCATCGTCTGTCTCCACAAAAGATTTTAATAAAATAAAATATTTTTGATCATCAAGATGCTTAATAATAACTTTTCCTCGATATCATCATTCATGATCTTGATAACAGTTCCAACTTTGAAAGCTGACCACGCCATCTTCACTAAATTCCTTTGTGGCTTCACGGATACGCTTAGTTACATCTGCATTCGTTAAAGCTAAATCTTGCATCGAAATACTTAATTTATATTCTGGTAGTATATCAAGATCAAATCTAGTAGCAGATGGTTGAATTGCGGATAATTTCTCCATTATTATAATTAAGACAAATATTCAAATTGAATTTTGTTTTATATATAATGATTCAAACAGAAAATAACTTTGTTTGGTTGAAAATCGCACATATTTCTTATTGTAATAATCCATGTGTAAACAAATACTGCGGAAATCATATGCAGAGCATCAAACATGGAAGTACAGGGCCAATACCATGTGTTCAATGTGGTATTGGAGTTAGAGGAAAGACGCAAGTATGTGCAAATTGTGGTAGCAAACAATATACAGATTTGAAACGTTATTATGACCACAAAAATATTTTAACAGGTGAGGCCCTATAAAGACAGTAAGGGATTATCTGAATGGATTTCAAACAAATGATTTAGACAAAATAAATAATATCTCTCTCTATCTCTCTCTCTCTCTCTCTCTCTCTCTCTCTCTCTCTCTCTCTATATATATATATATATATATATATATATATATATATATATATATATATATGGAGCAAAGAGAATTTGTGAGACATCCAGTATATACAAATTACGAGGCGTCTCAAGACGGTGTGATTAGAAACTGCAGATTGAAAAAAACAGTCGGTAGACTTGATAAAACTGGTTATTTTAGATCTAGCATTGGACGAAAAAGATCTCTATCATAGAGGTTCATCTTTGAATGTTTTCATGGAGTCATACCAGATGGACTTGTAATTGATCACTTGGACGGAAATCCAGAGAACAACGAATTATCTAACCTAAAAATTACCACACAGAGTCAGAATTGCAAACGTGAAAATACAGGAAGGTGTAGGATATTTGGAAAGAGAGCGATCAAATCCGTAAATGCAGAAACATGTCAGGAGATAACTTTCCCATCAATTCATGAAGCGGCCAAATATTTTGGCATTCATCCACAATCGGTACAATTTGTCGCAAATAAAACATACTAGTCTGCATATTAAATGAAATATGATCAGTCAATAATATCTGAATACGTCAAATAACTGTATACTCTTAAGTCAGGACAGTATTATTTTACTGTATATAGTTCAACTACAGTTCCTGTCTATTTCAGGGGTCTACCCTCACTGTCGCTATCCTCAGTTCCGCTGTCATTTAGAACAGAATCAAATAACATAATCTTTTTCAATTGCATTGCACGATTGTCTATCATTTTTTTCTTTCGTCTTCGTGACACGATGCAATTTTTATCTTTTCCATTTTTCGCGCAAGAGGAGCAAATAGCTTTATATGTTTGTCATCTACAACAGCTAAATTTTCTAACATAGAGTTATAAATAGATTTTATGAATCGGTAATTGGAAGGCAATGTGTATTTATTCTGAAATTGTCTCTGGTGTAATGATTCAAACTCAAACGTAATCTTTTCAGGATGAAGATTACCAGATAAATTTATTCCGTCATGCTTTAATTTTTGATAGCAGAAACAATATCAGCACTATTTTTACTGTTCATTATACATATATATATATATATATATATATATATATATATATATATATATATATATATATATATATATATAAAGAATACAAATCATATGGCGAATAACAACATTCTCAAGCGTACTGGATCCACCAAGGGATCACGTTTGTCAGGGATTAATTAAAATAGATGCAATAAACTGACGACGAACAGTACGAAACTAGTAACTAACTAGCCTAAGCGCTTTCGACTCTTAATGAGTCTTTTTCAAAGGCAAATAGAAAACATAGTTACGACAAACAAATAAACACAAAAACGTTGCGTTTGTAAACCTCTACATTTCTATCTTCACATGTGCTAAAACTATAAATACAACCAGCTTGTATAGACTAGTTGCGGAAACTGAAAACGTTGTATAATTCCCTAAAAGTCTACAAGCCAAAGCGACATCTATTTTTTTTGGGCTTGTATATATATATATATATATATATATATATATATATATATATATATATATATATATATATAAATATATATATATATATATATATATATATATATATATATATATATATATATATGTATGTATGTATTAATTTATTTAAATAAACATAATTGAGATTCAAACTTCAAAACTCTTAAACTCTTTATTTTTTCTTCTGATTTTAATATTTACTCTTAATATATAGAGTTTTGTTTCTCAAATCAATAATATTTCCATCCTGATTTGTGAGTTTGAAATTCATTCTTGACAATAAGGATTATGTACACGCAGGTAGACTTGATTTATTGGCTCAGATACAATGAGCCACCACGAGAGAATTGAATACTGGATGAGTATAATATATATATATATATATATATATATATATATATATATATATATATATATATATATATATATATATATATATATATATATATATATATATATATATATATATAAATTGGGCTTGATTAGACTTTGAGAGGTCAACGCGGTAACTACTGTTAATTATATCGCACACCAGATGTTTTATTAATAATATTAGGTGAAATATGACGACCTGTTCCATTTGAGTCATTACTATATCTGAGTACTGTTGGGGGCGGAATTAATTTTCTCCATGAATCACATATTCTTTTAAAGTGTTCATTAATAAGTCTTTAAAAGATTTTTTTAACTTGGATGAGTCGAATCCGGGAATGATGAATGATGTTGATAGTTGTTCTCGCGTATTTTCGAAATGTTTTAGAAACACTGTAGTGAAAATCGATCGAGGAGAACACGCTGAGCTGGATTGTCTTCATTAGCTATATACGCTCTATTGGTTTTGCTAAATGTTTTTCTCTGTTAACAAGAATATCATTCATAAACTCTAGCTCTGAAGCTACTTGATTCAAATGTTGTATCGATTCAATTATTTGATTTTTTTAAATCATCGTTGTAAGAAACAATAATACTTGAAAATAAATTTTGTAGATTTTTAAATACATGTCCCTACTCAGATTTAATTGTTTTATCATATGAATTTATTTTATCAAGTATTGCTATTATACCTATTTTACCATAAATTGTTTTTTTGAAAAATAGGTTTCTGTTTTATCTATATCATGTATAGCTCCATCACCAAAATATCGTCGCTCCGGATTAGCATCTTCTACTTTTCAATATCTTGGAAGTTGTATAAATATTTTAACATCTATGTCGAAGTCGGATCTCTGTGTCTCTGTTGGACTTTGATAAGCTGGTGCAACTTCAGGTCAGGTCATACTAACACTGATCTGATTGAACTTTGATAAATATCTACAGCATAGTCAGGCGAATTTATTTCATTCACTGACAATAATGTTGGTTGGCAAACAGTAATTGCTGTTTTGGAATCTTTCCCTTAATAGATTTAAATCCGCGCTTGAATTCTTCATTGAGTATTCTCTATTTGATTACTGCCAAATGGAATAATAACGACTTGCCAATCGGGAGTTCCATCAAATTTATTCTTTTTTGGGAATACTAGTGAATTATTTGGCTGTAGGTCCCCAAATGGTTTTGATCTAATATTAGGCCAGCTATAATAAACCCGTAACTGAGCTAATGCGGTTGGAAAGTTAACGCTGAATTCAGCATTGGTCGAACTTATTGATATCATAGTAGTTTTTGAAGGAGTTGTATTATTGACAATCTGCTGTAACAACTCTCTTGACGTTGTTAATGACTCAATCTCCGAGCGATGTTCAGATGTTGACATTATTATTATTGTTAGTGTTTATTTCTCAATTTATTTTACTTTGGTTATTGTCACCAGAATCACTAACGATTCTGAATGCTTCATCGTAGGTTTTAATTATCGTTGCGAACTCCTCGTCAGATATTTTAGCATCACTGAGATAAGTGGAAATATACCCATGTAGTTTAGAATAGGTTGTTGTTGCTGTGTGTAATTTTATCATACTCACGCGATTTATCATTCGCATATGTAGCTATCTTTTTAGCAATAATATTAAGAATGCCTGCTATAGTCGTTGAAGTTGAAACAATAATTGTTATAATTGCTGGAGCTGTCATCGTTAATGTCGATAATATTAATCCTAATCCAGCAAAAATAGCAGAAACTGAGTACACAACTATATCAATGACAACCTTACGTCTACGATATTCTTTTTTTACTTTTACTGTATAATGGTGGATGGTATTTTTAGTTTGGCCAGGCATTTACATGCTTGATTATATATGTGACGTTGAACGTCGATAGATGACGTAGTTATATGATCCATTATTCTATGAGGTTAAATAATTAATGGAGTTACAAATTCCAAACACCACCAGTAATTAGTTTGAGATAAACTTCTACTCGATGACTTCAGCGGAGACATTCCTTCAGAAACATTACCTAACAACACAGATCCAATTTTAGAAAAATCACCTATGGAGATGTAGTGGATATTCTAAAATCTACAACGCTAAGTACGGACATCCTATATATACCAGTGATCTCCGCGGTGTGTTTGATGGTTTTATTTTCTGATGTCAACAATCCGAACTCAGATGCAACTGTATACACAATATTTCTTATCTGATTGTGAAGAATTTTAATCAGACTTATTTTTTAAAAATATTATCCAGAATCCACTGATAATATCACTCAGTTATGTGTTAGTATCAGTGGGTTTTATGTCAACAGTTGGGGGATTTCCAAAAAAATCGTTGGTAGTTCTGCTTATGTTTCTGCCAGAACTCAAAAACGTGTTCACATGACCGGTAAAATTAGATTTGAGTGTGGCAATTTCATTACTGATTGGAATTTCTTTATCATCGACGTATTTTTTCGTAGCAGCATCAAACTCAGATTCTTGTGTTCTGAGATTATTAATACCATCATTATTTATGTTGTGAAATGACCGCATTATAAAATCGTTGGATAATACGTACTTAGATTCTTGATCGTCGGCGTATTTTTTTGTTGCAGCATCATTATCCAAGATCAGTAGTTTTATTTTTGTTCATAATGTTCCCATTAAATACATCGTCTGCCTTCCTGATATAATCGTTAACTGACTTACCGGAATAATGTATTTTACCCTGATCAGTAAAAGTAACGATATTATCAGCAACTGCACTAGGAATTCGTATAAGTACATCTGGTAGTTGTATATTACTCGTCTGTAATCGTCCTTGTTTATCCTGAAAAACAACTACTTCATTTTGGTCCACACTTGTAATATTTAATAACTCATCAATCTCATTTCTGAATTCATCAAGCGTTGCATATTTAGATAAATCACCTTGCTGCTGAGCTTTACCACGAGCAGATTTTCCGTAAATATCTACCATTATATTTACTGAAGTCTGTTTAAATGTGACAACATGGTATATTCATGCACGACTTTATGAGGTGGTTTTCCTGGCGGTGCCAGGGATAGAGCATCAAGAACATTAAGTAATTCACGACCACATATTGGTGGATCAGTTAATGTTTGTGTTGGCAATGTAGAATATCAGACTGGAGTACTTTGCTTAGCATAGTCTAAAAATTCCTTTGGAGGCGCTAATCCATATGAATCAAAATAGATAATTCCACGTGGATCAATTGCATACGCCACCCAATGGGTACCTGGTCCAGAGTTTTTATCGAAATTAATAATACTTGTTTCAGCATTGTTTTTTTTGTTGTTTGGAGGCAATTTATCGCGCATAAAACACTTCTGAAGATTTTTATTTTTAATTTTTTTAGCAGCATCGAGTAAATCAAAATTAGACATATTCGAAATCAGTAAACTGTCCCGGGAAGTCTTAAACCTTTTCCGTACCATGAATGTGGGGTCCCTGGTAATCTGAAACCTCTTCCCTTTTTTAGATGTTCATTTTATTCCATGTCCGGATGCTTTCTTTAATGCCATTCTAGCAGCAGTGCCAACAGCTGCTTTTGCATCAGCTCTGGCTGCAGCGGCTATTAATGCTGATATAGTTGTAGCTGCGAGAAAGGGCAATATACCACCCATTTTAAAATCATTTTTGATAGCGCCTGCAGAAAGACTAAGTTTGACGCCTTTATTTGATTGTTTTGCTTCATTAAAGTTTTTGAATTAACGATCGGTCAACGATAATTTATTTGAACCGCTCATCTGTTCCTTTTTCAACGATTTTTTTATTCCACAGTTATTGTTTGATAATTATTGCAGTCTTTTGACCTGACCAGGAGTCAGGGTAACATTAACGTGATTGCATGACATTCATATTACTCATGAATGATCTAATTACGTGTTATATATTTTCTACTGGAGCATCAATGACTCTCATTCGTCCACCAGCACCTTCGAGGAGCATTGATTTATCGCTAAGTATAACAGCAATTGCTCTATAATTAGCAATAGCTCCTCTTGCTACACTAGCTCGAAAATGTATATCGACTACCGATTTTCTGGTCAAATCTAAATGTTCGAGCGGAAAATAATAAATCGGATATAAGGTTGTAAAATCCAATTGTGATATTTGTAATCCAGTATCAACATTTTGATCACGGCCCAGAAACGTCATAAGACGATGATATGCACGCGCTACATGATTTTGATCGAAATTCAGTAATATATCCACAGATGGTTCTTGATGTCCATTTATCCTTAATGAAACCTCAGAAACACCAAGACTTTAAAATATCATAATACTACGCGTTTGATCATTTACTCGTGCAGCATCTTGTAATGCAATAAATATATGTCTGGGTGCAGAAACACCTTGCTGAGAGACTATTTGCCATGTAAGTAAAACGTTAATATTACTCTGGATAGCATCTGTGGTCATTGTCAGCCATGATAGTATTGATTTACCCCTTGTCTCATGAAAGATAGTAATCGTTGCTCTTCAGATATTGAGGGAGACATCACTGACATCCACTGTGAAAGTTTTGTAAGAATTACTCTGCCAGCATCACCGGCGGGTCTCCATATTGCATCATCGTCTATAGCCTTTCTTACTAGTACAACTGTATGTTTGGCTCCGAAAATGACTTTTCTGACATTTCTACAGAATCCAAAGATATGTGGAATTGCACATGAAAACACTCTTCTATTTCCTTTTAACATCGCTCGACGTGATCTAAATCCTAATTTTAAATCCTGATCTACATTAATAATCATTCTCTGTACGTCTTCTGCGGCGTTTCTAGCAAAATTCTGTGGTCGTCCTATTTCAGATTGTTGTTATTCTGGAGAATTATAAGTATCTTTAACAAACATCATTGATGGACCAGCTGATCTTGAATAATCATCACTGTATATTGCAAGACCAAGTATTGTTGTAGCAACGTCAACGTCTTTCTGAATTGCTTCAATATTTTTTCAATCGATCATGTACGTAGCACTATGAAAAAACGCCATAATACCATTATTAACAAAACCAACACTAACATCGGCGTTGTATTCAGTATTATCAGTTTTTAATATTTCACCCTCTACTTAAATAAATGCTACAGCTGGTAAGAAATATCTACTTGTATCATGAACCTGAAGTTCAATCCTTCCACGCTGATTTGGAATTCGTGCGTCATACGAGTAATGCGGATAATAACGTATAGACTCATCTTTGAGAACTGGTGCGTCCATATCGAATGCACGATCACTTAAACGTTTGAACATATTTATTATAATTAGTATCATCTAAAACGAAGACCACTTCGAAAAGTGAGACCACTTCCTGCTATGGGACTGGCGGTTATATTTTTTCTTTTTCTGATAAAGGTACATCAACCAACTCCGCTAGTTTTTGATTAGCGACCTGATTTATTTTTTACTAATATTTGCGTGCATTATTTCAGTGCTAGGTAATTTCACTGGCTGAGGTCGGACCGCTTGAGGTTTGCGTATTAATCGTAGTAGTCTATCTTTGATTGCTGAGAATGCTTTAGTAGCAACATTACCAACAACGCCTATAACTTTTTCACGAACAACGTCAATAGCTCTCATACCCAGTTACTTTGCAATTGGTATTGCTTTTGGGGCTATCCTTCTAAATAGACCCTGAACAACGCATCTAATCCATCCACGTAGGTTGTCTTGTAAATCGGTATTCGAGAATTGATAGCCCTGACCATAGTTGGTCTACGATGAGTACTATGTACTATCATTTTATTAATAGTCATTATATTATATTACATACTTAGTCGATATAATAATCATCGGCGATTTCATTAATGAGAGACTGATAAACATTAATATACATTATACCGCCTGTAAATAATCTTTTACAAATATCTGCTGTTTCATTAATGATTTCTGGGAAATTATTACCAGCTCTTTTTCCTCCAATCTGTATTTCTAGTCGTTCAACATCAGCAAGGTCGTTGTTAGGACACTGAGTAATAAGACCACTCCCCTGTGCGGTAAGGCCATTTCCAGAAGAGGCGTCCGATGGCTAATATTCTTCTTCCTCACTTTTTATTTGGGCTGATTGTTGTTGTCTTGGAAATTGTAGAGATTGTTGTGGTACTAGTGATGATGATTGAGGTAATTGTTCTGGCATAGGTGATTACTGTGGTAGTGGTGATAGCACTGGTGATCGTGGTTGTTTATATCGTTGTTGTTTTGTGGTCTTGGAGTTTGTGGCAATTGATGTGGCGATGATTGTTGCTGTGCAATATAGTTTTTTATCCTCTTTCTATAATTAATATATCTTTGAGCATTATCTCAAATTTTATTAACTTTATAGTATATGCGATATATCCATTTGTACCATTTATCATCGCTTACGTAATGATCAGCAATGTCAGATTTTAAAAATTGTTTTTGATCATGATAACTTTTAACAGCAATTTCATGTAATTTAAGATCTTTGGTTGTTTAATAACATCGATAGCGTCTTCAGTAAACTTATCAACCAATTTAACCCTGGCTCTTGCTTCTGATCTTTCGAAAGTGGGTGTTCTAAATACTTTAACAGATTAGGACATCCTACACATGACATGGCCAGAGTTTCAATAAATAAGATTCTTACCAGATTTTGACTTAACCGGATTTGCATATATAGAATCATTTAAGTTCGCAAAAGATCCCCATCCAATTACTTATGTTTGGTTTGATAAACACTTTTCAGAAAAATGTTGGGCACCAATAGTGTTAATAAGATATATGCATGATGCTTGAATATTAGTATCGCTAAAGGTAAATGAAGCAATTATATCCTATAGTCCACAAAAGCAAGTTTGGTTACCAGAACCGGACAGATATAATATAGAAAATGCCAGGAAAAAATTTCCTGATCTTGCCGAAGATAACAGTATTAAGATTAAAAATAATATACGTAATTGCTGAGACCAACACGATGAGAAGCGTGCAAAAGATCTTGGTAGAAAGATAATTCGTAAGTTTACTCAAGGTAGCTCATACGGTCATAAACGACACAGTACAAGATTGATTATGGACGATGCTGAGTTAGATTTTATAATCGCTGATACGACCGAGAAAAACACATTTATAAGCCTAAATAATGCTTATTTATCGGATGGGACCAAACTAGGTACTATTGTGAGCTATATTGAGGGCGACTCAACGCAGTTTACTCATTTAAGATCTTCAATACTAGCCTATGTTTCTATAAATCTACTGTCGATGATAAATAGATTTCCTCGTCACGCTGTTAGAGTCGCTACGGATTAATTTTATATAAACAAACAATATAAGGATTTATTAAATCCGCTACTCGGTAATGGTGAGTGGGGAACATGGAGGATAAAGCAAGAAAATATACTTAGTTATTCTGAATTCGCTGATGTTGAAATTAAGGAAATATATTACAGAAATAATAAACAAATATCAAAATCATCTGCACCATCTGTGTACGATCCTGTGGCTAGACATAAGACTGTTTATCCTAATGGGTGCCTAGGGTCAGGAAAAACAACTCGTTCGATTAAAATTTATGAACAACAATTCAGATATGATCGTTTTGTTACCTACACATAAACTCGCCAGAGAGATAAAAGAACGAGGGCTAGAAACATGCACATATCGTAGTTTCTTTAGATGGTGTGGAGATACATGGACTCCTGAGCGGATGGGTGAGAAACCTAAGTATATTATATGGGACGAGATAGACACGGTGTCATTAGAAACACTAAACACATTTCTTGAGTGGTTAGTAACAAAAAACACTGATGTGATTATGTGTGGTGATCATGGTCAAGCACTGCCTTTTGTTGGACAGTCTCGACATGAATGGCTAAATAATAATGTAGATTATTATGAAGAAATACATGATGACCATAGAGCTATTGATGAACCGCTGAAAGAATATAAAAGATTAATCAGACTATTGCATATAAAATACAATGTGAAGTAATGCGTGAGATAATTCCAGAAACTACCATGAATGATTTTTTTGACTTTATGGAGACCTACTGATTTGATAGTCGCAAGTAGAAAGATAGTTCGTGATGAATTGCAGAAGAAATTATTTACGTTACATAAAAAAAAAATGTCACATCTACCTATACCATTATGTTATCGCCCAGCAGATACACGACGACAGAATATTGAAGTTGAAATTCCTGCTGGCGGGTTACAAAATCTGGTATTGAATGATATGATTTTGGTAACTATTAGTACAGTTGAAGGGGCATTGAATATGGATAAATCACCGTGGACGTTAGGACACGCTAAAACGGTTCACTCGTCGCATTGATTAACTATCACTGATACAAATATCTGGATTGCAGATGACCGGCTCGAGTGGTCAAACTTAGTCTACCTTGCATTATCTCGCGTCAGACGAATAACTCAACTACATAGGGTTATTATAGATTAGGTAATAACTGAAGAAATTACTAATGACGATGCTGTAATAAAAAATATAGCGTCTTATAAAAAATGTGACAAAAATAAACGTGACTTTAATATTGATACTAAATTTATTATAAAACTAAACCAACTACAGAATAATAACTGTGCAAGTTGTAACACAATAATGTTATGGCAATATTTGAATAATAATCCAAAACAATTTACCGTAGACAGAATAAATAGTGATCTTAGTCTCACACGTAAAAATGTGATGCTAACCTGTCTTGAATGTAATCGACCCAGAGGTGCTAATTTACATAAGTGAAGGTGGCGGTAATTGTGAATCTATAGGAAGTACTTGCAATTGTTCACGCACAAATCCACGTTGAGGGGCAGTATAATCTAGTCAGTATACGGCAGGTGTTCCAGTGGATCTAACCACGCTAGAAATAGTATGTGTGGTCACACTCCAAACAGGATTGGTAGCTCGTCTTTTGCCACCCTCCAACTCCCCTGGTTCGTATAAATATCTCCCAATTACATTACCTAATACTGGTTGTTAACTTCGTTGTCCGTATTTATCGCTACGTGGTATATATATATATATATATATATATATATATATATATAGAGATCTATATCTATATATATATATATATATATATATATATATATATATATATATATATATATATATTATGTTATTGCATTAGAAGGTTTCATGGAAATTGCACGAGTAATTTCATTATTTAATGCTGATATCACACTTGGTAACCTTGCAACCCATTCACGTGATCGCTCACTGGACTTAAACTAGCAGATATTTCCTTCTCATATTGATATCCAAATAACCGCTCAGCAAGTGTTCGATTAAATCGTTCACTGATTGCTTGATCAAGATTAATTTCAGTATGCCCTCCTCTGATTTTAACATTATTTTTTTTCATCAAAAATGATACTGCACCAAGAAATTCTTTACCAGGATCAACTTGTAATAGTTGTGGCCATCGTAGACCACCATGATGATAAATTCGCTCAAACGCAGAAGCAACTTCAGATGCTGTCTTTGTTGATAATGTTTTAGTTTCTTTGTATCTACTTGCAACGTCAACAACAGTCAATGCGTATTTGTACGTGCATGACTTTCGTCCACGTGTTTTAATAGTATCGTGTGGTAAAAACAAAATATCTGTTTGATTAACTTCGGTAGGAACACTGACATCAAAATGTGCATATTGAATTGTTTTAGGTGGTGGTAAAGAAATTGGCCATATTGCCTGTCGTGCTAGCCAATTTGCAGCAACAGAACGTGAAACTTTTGCTGCTTCAGCAAGTTTAATGATCGCTCCTTTACCTTTCCAATACCCTCTTGGGCTATAATAAATGGATTTCATTATAATAATTATACAATTAATTACCAGCCCATAACATTATTTTACTTTTCATAGCGGATTTTGTTAGAAAACTGGCTAGTTTCTCTCTAACAGATTTATTAGGTATAGAATTTAATGCATGAATCAATTTTACCTCTGCAAGATGCCGCTGCTGCAAATTTTTACTTTATAAGCAACGTCGTGAATATGACATGCTTGATCAATTTTATTTATTGGATACTCTCCTGGTCTTGGTTGATCTTGATCATCAAGTTGGATATCAAGTCTAGTTCCAGGACCACGGTAATTATATCCAGGAAGGTGTTTCTCACCAGCATACTTAGACAATGGTAATCCAGGTAATTTTCCTAAAGAAGCAGCAATATCCCCACCTATCTTTGTTGTCCCTGAGATAAATTTATATTTTTGTGTACCACATTTTACACATTTACCTGTTAATGCACATCTTTTAGTTTTCGTTATTATCGTTGTTAATCCAGTGGTGGGTAGAGATGATCTACATCGAACACAATATAGACTCATGTTATTAATAATATGGATACAATAATTGATTTTTCGGCGGCACGAAAACAGAAACCAGTGAAGCACCATCCAGCATTACCAAATTCGATAAAACTGATTATAATAGGTCCATCCGGATCAGGTAAAACACAATTATTATTAAATTTATTAATGAGATGGCTAAGATGGAGCAAACTATATTTAATAGACCGTCTGTAGATGATCAACACTGTTACGAAGGACTTAAGGATTTTAATGAAATAGCAAAATCAGTTAATAAAGACGGTGACGATATTATTGACTTTATCACAGATATAGCTGAAGCACCGTCTGTAGATGACTTAGATGGATTCATTAATAATCTCGTAGTATATGATGATGTCATGTTGGACAAACAATCTAATCCAGCAAAAATATTTTCTCAAGGTAGACATAAAAACACAGACTTGATTTATGTTACTCAGAGATACACACATATACCTAAGGTGATCAGAGATAACTGTAATATTATAGTTGTGTTTAATGGAGTAGATAAGTATACCCTGCAGAATATTTATTATTCTTGGTGTTCAAAGGATATGGATATTAATACATTTTTAAAAAAATTTCTAAAGCACAATCTGTTCCGTTTGGATTTATAATGATAAATATACATGATCCAAGATCAAGATATGGTGTAGATCTGGATAGAATATTTGGTTAAAATTTCCTCTGACAACGTCAGGACAGTCAGGAGCAGCAGGGAGGGTGACGGACAACAATTGGGTCGCTTTATGAGTAAACAAAATCGCCTTACAAAATCAGGACAAAGAAACTTCAATAATAGTATAACGAAAGTGAGCTAACCTAACCGTATGAAAATATACTCAGAGACTTTAGTTTAGCGTTATTGACCTTTTTCAGCCTATGTAACCTTTAGTTTTCGTTAAGAACTCGAGCAAAATTTTGTAGTGTTCACCCTCCCTGCTGCTTATTGTACGATGCAACATTGAAGTTTGAAGGTTTTCATTTATCATTCCTTTGGCGTTGAGTCATTTATCACTCCTGTGGCGTTGGGTCATTTATTACTCCTGTGGCGTTGGGTCATTTATCACTCCTGTGACGTTGGGTCATTTATCATTCCTGTGGCGTTGGGTCATTTATCCCTCCTGTGGTGTTGTGTATTTTATCACTCCAGTGGCGTTCGGTCATTTATCACTCCTGTGGTTTTGTAGGTTATAATTGTGTAGAAACTGGAACAATAAAAACATTTCACTTTTGCTTATTGTGTCTTATTGTACATACAATATTATATTCTGTTTTGCGTATGCGTCCCCTGAGTACTCACTTTGATAAGAATAAGAATACAATAGCAAACGTCACAATATCTGAAATACAATCTATCCATCACAAAACCTATCTGTTCAATGTTCTCTGCATAGTCTAATTGGGTTATTACATGCTGTGTTATTATTGAAAGAGATACAATAATGAAAATACACATATTATATAAACATCCTAAATTTAAGAAAGAAAGTAATACCTTTCTAAACTTTGTGTCAGATGACGACAAAGCAGATATTTCACGGCATCCAGTCGTCATTGCCATTGATTTGGGAACAACATATACTGGATATGCCTACCAGTTTATCAGCCAGTACGATACAAACCCGGAAAAGATTTCGATACCTCAACCTTTCAACGGAGGTAAACATAATCTGGCCTCCACGAGGACACCGACATGCATCTTGATTAATGACAAGCTGGAAGTGGATAGCTTTGGGTATGAAGCTGAGGACCGGTTTGAAACAGAATGTATCAACGGAAAGCAGGATCAGTTTTATTTCTTCAAACAGTTTAAAATGAATCTCCATGGCACTAAGGTAATTGTTATCTATTTACATAATATTGATTTGTGTTTTTACAACAAATCGGTAAGTTTCTGCCGGTTTACTTATTACATACCCTGGTGAATAAATTACCGAAATGATGCATGAAAAGTGTACTAGGGTCTCGATATTAGATAGTTCTTGACAGCATGGTGTCGAGGTGTTTAGAGGAATCGACATACAAAATCAAGTATCTTCCACTTCAGACAGAATATTAGAAAGATATTCTTGAAGTATGGTATGACATTGTATGCTAATAGTGAATGGTACTTCCTCTTTAAGTTATCAGATGTAATTTCTTATTTGAAAGACTTGAATGTGATATCAAAATTAATTTAATTCATACAATTAAAAGAAATGCAAATGCTTCTTCTAAATTTTATTATGAAGGCAGCAAGAGATAACACGACAGAGTTAATACATTTGGATTGGTTAAAGGAACACAACAATAATAATAATGTGTGCTTCTGGAAAGGTATACATCAATATTTTATAAAAGTTTACGTTTTATATATTGCATTTAATGAGGAAAAGATTGACTGGTGGATAAAATAGCACAATACTAAGAACAAATTCACTAAACATTTGTATTCGACTAAAGTCACAGTACAACTGATTGGTCATTGTGCATTTTATAAGATCTAATTACAGTGAATCAACAAAAACAGAGACATATTTTATGGAAAACAAAACTGTATTTGAAATAACAAACGGCTTTTAGTGTAAGTATATCTTGCTTTAAAATCAATCATGTAAGATATTGTCATAACTCTAAATTCACAAATGCCTTTCCAAGGTATGAAAAGAACTTTACAAATTGTTCAAAATAGAGGTTATATGCGATTTTAAATATATAAATAAGGAAATATTTACGAAAGAAGGGGAATTCAGCTGTCACGGATTGTCTCGCAACTCGGAAAAATATAAGATGATTTCACTTCAGAGTAAATTTGCTGTGCAAATCCGCAATTTTAACGGCTACGTTATTACATCGAAAAAGTAAGTTCAGAATTTTGCAATACCTTTATAGCAACCAGATTTGATAAATTTAGTTCGTTCTTATAATGCTTGAGATAATAAATTTTGCCAAATTATTGACTTTTTCATACGGACACGAAGATATCTTTTTTTATTAATACGTTTATTACACTGATCGAAACAATGAACATTGTTAAGATATGAATTATATAGAAACATCATAGTGGTCGTATCCGACACACTTCGATGCGCAACATCTTTAAACTAAGATTTTTAATATCTGTAAGTTTACCTATAAGAATTTTTGCTCTCTTGTTTGCTTATATCTGCATTTGAACGTGAATTATTTTCCGGGCACGACAAATTTGCAGTAAATTTTGGTAACAGAAGCTGCGCACAAATTTCGATTATCGCTTAATAGTTTTAAAATCAAAACTAATTTATTCAAATTTTATCCATTGGTTATAAAACATTGTTTTCGCGATTGACTGGAAAGTTAAAATCACTATTTAACAATAATATTAATTTATTTAATCAGTGGTGTTTCCAAAAACGAGTGAGACACGTGTACGATACTGTATTGATGAGAATGACATTGAAAAGAAATAGGTTATGTAAGTTTATAACACTGATACAATTTAAAAACTTCTTTTTATAACAAAACATAATGCTTCAAATTTATATTTGTTGCTTAGATTTCTTTTCTGTCATTTTATCTGGTACATCCTTGTTGATTATATAAATGTACTAAAGTCTTGACACATTTTAAGATCTATTCATTCTGAGAGAGAGAGAGAGAGAGAGAGAGAGAGAGAGAGAGAGAGAGAGAGAGAGAGAGAGAGAGAGAGAGAGAAAAGAAGAAGAAGAAGAAGAAGAAGAAGAAGAAGAAGAAGAAGAAACAAAACGGATATATGCATACATATGGAAATAAAAACGTTTAAATAACATATGATATATTTTTTTAAAAAAAGTTATAAATGTTATATTATCACTGTAGCGTTAAAAGTGGTATACACATTTTGTTGAAGATATCATTTTTCTCCTACCGAGCCATTTTGATATCACATGTAGGAATTGATATTCAATTTCCTATTGTAGATGACTATCCCGTTGGACTTTTGATAACACCTTAGACAAAATATCTTGCACTATTTTTAACACGTTTGCACTGGGTGATTTTATAATAATTAAGAACAAAGCAGTATCAAGAAATATTTACTAGGTTCCCAGAGTTCTGGTTGCTCACACAACTATCGATGATTTTGCTGTTGATCTATAAGAAAAAATGAACATTACGAGATCTAAAATAGTCTGAATTTTATAGAATCTACGCACACTTTACGCACGATTCAGATAAAACAATTTCCTGAAGAGAAGGATATTTTCTAAATGTCGAAGATGACCAATGACAGGCTGACATTACAAAAGTGAAAGCATATTTAAAAATACAAAAGTTGACGCAAATGCATTTTGGCAGTAATATAAAATTGTTCAGTAATATATATTTTTTCAAAATATGCTTTTGATAAAAATGATAGACCAATAAAGGGAGATCTAAATATCCAATAATATTTGATGTATTTTCAAAGAACAGAAATATGTAAAGACAGATTGATGAAGGACATTCCTCTTGAAAATCAAAGATCTTTTGGAAAAGCGAAACATCCAGTCCTTTTCGGATAAATTGGACAAGGAAGGTTCCGTAGTAAGAAAATCAAGTTTAATTCAACTCAAATGACTAGAATATGAAGAATAGTTATATTCCAAACTTTGCTAACAAAAAAACACTTGCAAAAGAATGTAAGCTAAACGATATGAAACATAATTTAACATTTTACCAGCTTAAAATATGGTGTCATTACATGATTACCGTGAATAAAATCTCTCCTAATGACAGGAAACCAAAACAAAAACGAAAAAAAGTGTAGAATAGAACATATGTAGCAGTGAGATCTTAGAATATGATGTATGTGTAAGATAAAATGAAATAATTATGAATCAGATAAAGGAAGTTGATATGTACAATATCTGACACGAGAAATAAATTACATGCAGACACTACGCTATCAATCTTGTGCATGTATAACATGATATAACGCATGTAACATTCAACACATTAAGTTGGTTGAAATTTCGTCTTTTATAAACGCTGAACAATATATGCCATGTAAAAGAATATAAGTGCTTACATAAGATTTTGAACAAATCATGGATTTAGATCCAGTCATCAAGACAATCAAAATATATGCAAAGAACTAAAAAGACCTCGTACTTTTCCTGAACAAAATATTTAACATATGCACCCTTAAAGGTGTACACAAGTTTCAGTAGCAACGAAATTGCCGCCGAATATACTAAAATCAGATAATATGGAAAAAAATTTACTACACAAAATGGATAAATTAGCATAATACATTAGACCTTTAACAATGTATGTATGTATGTATGTATGTATGTATGTATGTATGTATGTATGTATGTATGTATGTATGTATGTATGTATGTATGTATGTATGTATGTATGTATGTATGTATGTATGTATGTATGTATGTATGTATGTATGTATGTATGTATGTATGTGTGCATGTGTATGTGCGTGCGTGCGTGCATATATATATATATATATATATATATATATATATAATATAATATAATATATATATATATATATATATATATATATATATATATATATATATATATATATATATATATATATATATATATATATATATATATATATATGTGTGTGTGTGTGTGTGTGTGTGTGATTCAATTGCTTTTGTGTAAGTTTTAAAATTATTTTTTTCATTTTTATTTCGTTAAATTTTATTGTAATAAATATTTTTATCAGATTCAAAATTCTTTTTTCAGCAACAATGATAATTTCTTTTAACAAAAGTTGTTTATTTAGGACGCAGAATACTTACGTGAGTATTATTTTATTGCTCCCTTGGGCTGACAACAGTGTGAACATGAAGTTAATGTGATTGGTCAGTATCAAGGACATAATTTCTTAGCGTTATCACCATATGTAAACAGCGCTATTTAATTATTGGTTCTTAAGTGTAGACAAATTGGCATACGTTCTAAAACGCATGTATTAAGAGACCACATGACAAATCTCGCTAGACTTGAAATGATGTTTTTGAGTTTAAATACGCATTTGTAATATTCTGTAGACAGTCATTCTAACATCTTGAAGGAACAAGGTATATTATTTTATTTGTTGCCAGATCGTTTGTTCTTCTAATTGAACTATTTAGTGAAAGAACTTGTTTTTTTTCATTCTTAGGATCAAATGCTTGGATTATATTTACAAACTGTAAGTCCTATTTATCACGAGCCCTTGTCAAGTAACAAGATCCAGATATTGAAAATATGTGTTGGATAAGTTTCATTTTGCAGCTATATTTCAAATACTACTACATAAATTAATGATGCAATCAATTTTTCAGACACATTATTGATAAGGTATTCCACATGCGTTAGAGAAAATATGATAGATGAAGTGGATACACAATCCAAATTACGAGAGATGCAAAGATTGTGTAAAATAAAAAGATAAAACTGGCATTACCGTTTAGAAAAGATCAAGATTACAGAAATAATAACGATTTTTCTGGGATTGTGGAAAAACAATAAAGAGAATAACAACGTTTCGTGAATGACCATGAGAATCGTGGTCATACATTCTTCGTATGCATCTTAATAACGTTCAAGCAAATGTTAATAATTTACATTGACATACGGACTTAAGATTATCACTACATTCTCAAAAGGTATATCTTCTTACGATTGTCATGAGATTCGGTTTTATGTAATAACCACACTAATATGGTAAATGCATTTAATGGGATAAAATTTACTAAAACTCGGTTTTTCACCTACAAGCCATTAAGGATTTTGTTATTAACTATACATTACTTTAATGACTATATGACAAGATAAAGAAAGGAAAGAGTCACAAGATTTTGACAAAATCAGATAGACTGGGCAGTGTGAAAAGGCAACATTTAAATGTGGATGTTTGTACTAGCACTGAATTGTAAAACCATTCACAGAAATAATAAAAGCATTACTCAAATCTGATATTTATTTCCAGACTGGAAAACTACTGTCTGCGTGAGAAATAAAGTTAATCTAATAATGTTACGAGTACATCACATAGCAAAAATGTAAATATGAAACAATCTAATTTTATCAGTAAACGTTCAAATTTTCATAGAACATCGGTGGTTATTGGCTAATGGTTAAAATAACATAAATTAATACTTGACCAGAATAAGATAAAATCATACACAATATTTTTGGAGAGTCTACCCTTACTGTTAGCGTGATAGACTGCTTATAAATGCAAATATAACTATGCAGCACTTGCTGTAGAACGCTGGAAAACATTGTCACCTGATGAAATATGTTTTATTGCAAAGGAACGAACATACAGCTTTCACTTATTTTTTTATTTAGGTCATCAACATTTTAAATGGCACAAGTATTTAATTCTGCATCAAATATTAAAAATTGAACTATGAAATCTGCAAATAATTGTAAAACCTGGCAGTATCGTTGTATGTATCAACGATTTATAAATGTCCATTTACCAGTTTAAACTCGGATTGAGCAGTACCAGTAGCATCAAAGAAGCAAAGAAAGAGAGTATAATGGTGGATACACAATTTATGCTGATGATTTGATTTAATCTTTCAAGATAATCAGTATAATTTGCCTCCAGACAAACTTGGCTTGAAATATTTCTTATCAGCGCCGTTTATCATATAATATTAAACTTGGTCTTTGTTTCCCTCAGCATGCTATTGGAAATCTCTGTCGAGGTTTACAACCAGCCCAGCATCAAGTGTCGATATTGAAGAACTTTGAAAGCCAATTAGTTCCCTTGTTAGCCATTAACTAGATGCAGATGGACTTTTACAATCTAAAATAAAACGTGTGCAATCTACAACAGCACACTCGCACATGGTTAACTGGCGAAACAATAAGCCGAAGGTCAACAAGGACATACAAATTTAGCCGAGTATGACGCAGGACTTATAGAGCCAATAAAATAGGTTACAACGTCAATGTCTCTAACCTTATGCTGCATTTATTTCTCTATACAAATAGCGCGGCTTTTCTCGCTAGATATTGACGATGATAAAAAAATGGTTGATACTGATTACTAGATTAAAAATTATTTGTTCAGAGAGTCTGAACATTACAGAGATGTTAGAATGAAATATTAACTACTAAAGTATACAGTTAATAACTGAAAGTAAAGCAATAAGATGGTAAGGGTAATTATATATATATATATATATATATATATATATATATATATATATATATATATATATATATATATATATATATATATATATATATATATAGCTTACCGATCAACGGGGAATGTAAATGGTTTATGTTAATGAAGACAGACGGAAAGCTATTGAAAATAAGGGGCGGAATATACATTACATAAAAATGTTCAAGGTGATGTTATAAAGGTTATAATTTAGAATCAATGTTTTCTTCCTTCAGGAATTCTATAATACAGGTTACGTGTATTCTATCAAAATGTTCCTTCATGTTATGCACATTGTAGTACTGATCGCGCGTAGGTTGAAGTGGAAATACTATACCATAAGTGTTTAAAAGCGAATGGTTCATTGCAAGAAATGCGTTCTAATTTGTCTTCACCTTTTAGTATGTGAGAGTGGGTTATATAAGTATATCGAATTCTAATTCTTGCAATGACTACCTCCTCCCTACTAATGGTTTTGTAGTAAGGTGTCCATTCTCCTAGGTTTGGTTTGATGGCCTGAAGTTTATTATTCACTGTTTCATTACTTGATGTCTGCCACGTCTGACGTAAAGACTCTGATACTAGGTTTTAAATCAGTATCAGTATTTTAAAATCAAATAGTTCGAGGTACATGACCATTTTAGCAGCGCAATCTGCTTTTTCATTAGCATTAATGCCAATTTGGCTAGGTAACCAACAGTATACTATATTGTGGATGGTATTCAGCACAGTATTTTGACGAGAATATTGTTTAATAATGGTTTCTCCAGTTTTTTGTTGTGTAGTGACTCAAGTACTGATAGTGAATTGGAGAAGATGGTGCTGTTCAAATACGTTTGTTTTTAATATATTGCAGAGACAGGTCTATTGCTATGATTTCGGCTGAAACAAATTATGTACCATTTGGTACGCGAACTTGTGTGGTTTCCACAAACCAAACCTGCAGCAACCTTTTCCTTATCCTTTGCTCCGTCGCTATAAATTCTTGTTTAATTTTTAAATTCGGTGAGGAATTCATGATAAGTCTTGCGAAACATGGAAAGGTATGTCTCAGATTTATTTCCATCGAGTAGCGTAAGAAGTACCTTGGGTTGTTTAAGTAGCCAGTGAGGTGTTTCGGAGACGAACGTTTTCTGAATTTTAGAAAGAACAATGTTGGTACTGTCAAGGCTGGATGATAATCTAATGCCAGAGGAAGACATGGTGTTAGGTTTATTTTCGTATAAGGTTTTGTATTTGGGGTGAACAACAGTCGAAAATGCTGGGTTTAGTGGCTTTGATCTTAATCTGAGATCATATGGTGTGGAAAACATTTCTCTACGATGTGAAAAAGATTGTTCGATCGCTTCAGCGGGATGACTTTCAAACCCAGATTCCTTAATTGCTTCCAGAGCTAGTTTTATTCCTTGATGGTGAATTTGGTCAAACATCTTCAAATATGACTTCCCAGATGAACCATAAACAACGCAACCATAGTTGAAACGAATAAACGTTCTGTATAAATTGAAGATGAGTTTTCTATCAGCACCCCAGTCTGTGTGCGCTACTATTTTAAGTAGCTCTAGATATTTCAAGCATTTAGCTTTTTCGTTCTTCTGGCGTGAATAAAAGTCAGTTTTAAGTTGAAGATAATACATGAAAGCTTTGTTTCCTCAACTGCTGAAAAAAGTGTTCTGTCGAGCGTGAGTTTAGATTCATCATCATGTCTTCGTAACTGATATAAATGCATACATACCGATTTTGATTTCGAGAATTTCAAACTGTTAGTACTGAATCTTGTTGATATTATGCTATAGTTGTCTTTTAATTGTATGCATGTGGTTTGACTGATAACATATTAGAAAATCACCAACGTATAAGGAGCAATCCACACCAGGAGCCAAAGACTTTGTGATGCTATTGATTTTGATGTTTACAATTGTCACAGATAAAATACTGCCCTGGGGCACATCCATCTCTTCCTCGTGCATATCAGAAAGGGCGGTGCCCACTCTTATCTTGAATTCTTTATCTGACGTTTGATATGAAAGAGAGCAGACGGCATTTTAAACACAGATCGTGCAGGTCATATATCGCGTCATGCATTTTCTAAATCAAAGAAAACCGCTACTAAATGTACATGAGTCTCGGATAAATGTTTCCAGTCTAACCATATGATGATTGATGCTACGGCCATAAAAGAAAGCCACTTTGGAAAGGAGATATTAAATTGTTAGTTTCCTTGGACCATACAAGCCGAGAATTTATTATTCGTTTCATTGTTTTGCACACACTGCTTGTACACTATCTTTGCCTGGTTTGAGAACTGGTATTACTGTTTTTTTTTGTTTCTAAATAATTGGTACATTACCAGTAATCCATAAAGCATTTGAAGATTTCCAGAAGAACTGTTAATTATGGTTCTAGTAGGTGTTTAAAAAACTGGCAACGTATTTCGTCAGGCCCTGTGGATATATTATGGGCTTTATTCAAAGATTACATTAGCTCAAATATGTGAAAACAGTTTATTATAACTTTCTGAGTTATTCGATGTGACTTTCAACCGTGTCTTTCCTTTTGAGTTTTAAATCATTATAAAGTTTATGAATACTTAGACGATGATAAATTTTTAGAGAAACTATCAACAAGTATATTAACTCTGTCATGTTTGGAATTTAATTCTTGTTTAGTTTCAGATGTCAGCACTAATTCTAATGAAGTTTATATTGGTAGATCTGGAGTTACCTTGAGCACACGGAGCAGTTTTTGCATCCATGCCCTTAGTGTCTCCAAACCTATTATAAGATTTAAGTGGGTCATTTGACCACTGATGCTGACTATGTCCTTGAGATTTATTTTTACTCTTTGGTAATTTCAGTGGTGGGATACTACTAACAGTTGTTTAAATAGATGCCGTGTTTTTCTGTGCTTGGTAATGTGTGGTATTAGAGCTTGATGGTAATCGGATGGATATGTGTGAGTTTGTGCGGCATTCGTTGTTTTGGGATTGTTTTCACTGCAGCAGAGAACGATGTGCGAGGAAGCGATGCATTTGCATGCACCAGTTTTCTGGCCCCTGGATAATAAATGTTAGAAGTGTACTTTACCCTGTGTCATTCCTTTTCCTGTTTCCATGTATCACGATCCTTGGAAATGGAGTGGTACTCCTTTCCATTGTTGACATCTCCGTATCGGTCACATATTTGGCTTTTGGAATATCGGTCTTGACACTTGTAGTATTCAAGGGGATTCGGCATGAATATCACAAAGTTCACTTGCAAAAGGTCAACTTTGACCACTCTGGGTAATGTTGGTTTGTTGAAGGTGAGTGCAATAGTGATGGTGTCCTGCAGAATATTTTTGCCTTTAATAAAGCGCTTTTTACGGACCGCAGTGACACCTTTGTTTTCCATCCCTTCAATGGTATCCGTGTTGCTGACTCCAGCCAGGTCACGACAGCGAATCACGCCTTTGGACGAATGGGGTTACTGTAATACTGAAGAAAGTTTTCATTTTCTGTTTGACTTTATAATTCACACTCCATTTCAACCTTTAAACACTTTTTGGGGTGTGATCGATCCCGTAATTGTCTTTTCAATCACAAACGGACAGAGAACGGCAAGTGATTTTGAAGCATCTTTAGATTTTTTAACCATGAAGTGTGCAA
This sequence comes from Potamilus streckersoni, assembly GCA_016746295.1. Lineage (NCBI taxonomy): Eukaryota > Metazoa > Mollusca > Bivalvia > Unionida > Unionidae > Potamilus > Potamilus streckersoni. Next base: position 599,496 of record JAEAOA010001331.1, read on the forward strand.
ATTATTCCACTCTACATGGTTTGTCATCCGAACCAGAGTTTTAGTTCGTTTGTTTTGATTTTGTTTTAATTATCCATGTTGGTTTGTTTACAATTCAGCAACCGTGCTCACCCACCCACCATCTAGCCTAACAAGGAGACACTTTTCAAAGTGCCAGGTATATACAGATGTTATACTCAGTCGGTAAAATTACCTCCAAATTGACCCGTTAAGCCAATTCCTTCTAGGAAGTCTTCTAAGGCTTGGGAAATGGAAAGCTAAAGAGATAGATTGTTAGGGCAAATGTGGTATCAAGAGAGATACAAGGAGAAAAATAAAGAAAGATATCGAGTAAGTAAAGAATTCCCAGGGCTCGGCGTGACCAGCCGATTTGTCGAGACCCGGCCAATCCCGACCTCCTGTCTAGAAAAAGTAGAGACTAAAGCAGTGCATTGCATCGGAAGGCCTCTGCTCAGATACCATGATACTTTCCGCCCTCAACACGGGATGCAACCCACGGCAAACAGGTTGCCTCTACTTAGTCGCCTCTTACCACACTTAGTGAGGATACATCAAGCCAATTATATACCTTAAAAATGCGTCCATTATATTATGTACGTGGAATTCATAACATAGGACATGAATAAAAAAATACTGGTAAAAACATTAGTGTAAGTTAAAGGTAACGTATTTAACGTCATCATTTTAGCCTGTAGAATTAGTTGATGTTTAGTCAAACTTGTGCGTTGTATGATGAATTTAAATCACGAGGAAAAGGTTTAGACATACATGTAGAAATACAAAGTTTGTACTTGCAAAAGTTATTTGTATCAATGAAATTCTGACGTTTGTCTTTAAGGGGTTGGACTCCTCATTTCGTCTACAAGATTATGAAGGGAAAAAGTCGCTGCCAGCCAACAAAGTATTTATACTGGCGATCAAAGCCCTTAAAAAACATGCGTTGGACACGGTGAAGAAGGAAATACTGAACTTCGATGAAAAAGACATTTTGTGGGTATTGACAGTTCCGGCAATATGGAATGAAGAAGCTGTAAAATTTATGAAGGACGTTGCAACCTCGGTATGATTGTTTTACTAACGCTTTATATTATTGGTATATATTATTGAGAATGCAAAGTTCCATAACAGTGACACAGTTATAATTTCATAACATTTGTGACATTTACTATTTTTAATTTTCCTTCAAAACTTTCAGAGTACTAATAAATTTAAAGGAGAATAAATCTGAGAGTTCTTTCACTTCAATGTGTATTAGTATATGTAGTTGTTATTGCGATAGGTCGGGAAATGTTTTTCACACGAAAGTGGGTCCTGTATAAGGCTAGTAAAGTAATGTTCCCTTTGAAAACTTGTGTTGTGTAATGTAGCTATTTTTCATAATTTTAGGCTAAACAAGCTCTTCGTTTGGGTAAACAAAATAACTAAGATTTACGAAGCAAACACTTAACAAAATATCTAAGAAAAATGCTGGACAACAGGAAACATACCAATACAAGGTTGTGCAGAATTAGACGATGTCTATTCAAGTTGTAGTGGTTGCGACGTTTGCGTTGATTTTGTTGCTAATCTGGCTTGTGCTATTATTCATTCACTTGCATGTCAGAAAATAGATTGTATCATTGGCTGGACATCCTAACTTCTGACCGATCGTGTATTCAATATGGCGCCAGTGCTTGTGAACTACGGTAGGTTTAGGGAATCGAGGTGGAAAGTTACCATGAAGGGGATACGCTAGTTGGTTTTCTTAGTTTTATATTTCAGAAGGGTATTTCTGTCGAGTAGTAAAGCTTTGCTAATAGCTTCCTTAATGTCGCTCCTTATGCATCATCTCCTTTTGATGTGTCCCTTAAGCTGTTTGAGTCATTTTTCAAGTGTTGCCGGATTCGGGCATCTGCGGTTTGTTCCAAAGAAAGATTTTATTTATTACGTGCTTGGTGTGGTAGCTGATTGAAAATATATACTGGTGACAGTCAGTAAATTAGAGCATAGGTTAGTTTCTAAGTTAAATTTTAGATGGTAAATTGAGATCCAAACAAATACTGCACCTGTTCGATAACTCCAACTTAAATTTAATCGTAGGGTGAAAGAGATTTGCAAATTGAAAAAAAATATTTTGAAATTGGCTGCTGTTTTGATCCATTTTGATCATATGTCGTCGATGAATCTAAACCGATCGGCTGAGACATTGTGAACGTTGAAATCTGGTCTTGCAATTTAAATTGGTGAGCTTTATGAGCTGTCTTGAATTGGACCACAGTGTCATTGTGTCCAACTTCAACAAGCAATTCGTGTCACGTAGCTGGGCTCTGGTACGTAATAATTTGGCTTTGACAGTGGGAATAATAAGAATGAGAGTATCTAGAAGGGGTGTACACGTACTATAGATATATATTTTAAGCTGGAGTTTCGCTATGAAATGTAGTATAAATAACAAATTTTGTTTTATTCTGGAGCGAACTTACAGTCATTTTATCGTGTATAGCGGGGGAAAAGAGAGATCATATCCTTGAACTCGTTGTTTTGAACTGTCTGAAGTTTCTGTAGCAGATACCCAGACTAACCAGACAGAAGATAATTAAAATTGTCCAGTCTAGAAAGTAATAAGTAACAACAGTGTTTAAGTGGCATCTATTCAAAAATGATTTTGTAAATGGACCTTATGCGCCATAACTTCAGCTATTTCAACAGTGAACATATTCAAATGACATTGATGTAATAAGAGAGTACTGTCACTTAGGTTTCGTATTGCTTGTGTGAATTAATATTTGGTGTTGTTCGTGTTTATTACTTGTGGTAAACTAAATGAATGATAAACTGTTCGCATGGTGATCAGAATGGTTTCACTTTAGTGTCATAATCTTTGACTTCACATCGGAAACGCACATCCCTACACCTTAGATGGTAGCATCAACTTCACTTAGGTGGCTACATTTGTATAGTTGGGTGTCAACTTCATAGAAGTGGCGAGACACAAGAAATTGGTCTATGACACTTGAGAGGGGCTGAGTGTGTAGAATAAAGAGGACGGATCCTAAGACAGAGCCATGTGGAACGCGAACACATAGATGATCTGGGCTGGAATGCTTTCCATTTACGAATATGATTAGGCTCCTGTCGACTTAGTATGGTTAATATCGCTAACACATGCTGGAAATATTGAAGTAATATATCAGGATCTATTGTATCAAATGATGTAGACATGAAGAAGAGGACTTTAAATCTTTCCACTATCCAAAGCAGATTGTCGTTAATTACTTTCATACTGGCAGTTCCGTTAATGTGGCGAGGGCGATATGCAGATTGAAAAGACTATTTAAATTCAGCGGACATAACAGTTGGGACAAAACAACTTTTTCTAATATTTTTACATGAGTGGAGGTCAGAAACAATGGCAATTCTTATTAATTGGTAGGTAAAGAGATGGATTCTTCAACAGAAGCTTTACAATGATGGTTTTAAAAAATGATTGAAATTTTCTGGACGAGATATTATTAACAACATCAATTAATGGAGGCAATATTAAATTTAATCAATCATGTAAAAATGATGTCGGAATCAGATAAATTTTTACATGACTTTTTAGCTCTCTTCATCAGGCTTGTAAGTACGAAATCCTCAGTGATATACCCAAATGTTGCTAAAGATTTGAAGTTCTATATAACAACTTTGCGATGACGATGAATCAATTGAAACTATAATCCCATGTTGGTCTCAAATATTTGCTCTTTTTCACAGAAGACATTTGAAAAACTAATCTGGAAGGTCTACCGGTGGCAAAGCCGTCTGATAATGATGTTCCTTTGTTGCTTGGTAATATCTAGTTAGTATATCCAAAGATCTCTTTGAAGATGGAACTTTCAGTGATCTTCGTACCGAAGATGTCTGGTTTCTCCATATGAACTATATTTATGACATTATTCTAAGTGGCTTCATAGTTTTGCTTATAGATAATAAGATATGACAAATGCTAAAGCCTCACGGCCTTTTGACGTTCTTTAAGCAGTGCAAAGATGGTCCCTAACACTACTATACCATAATGAACACGTCTGAATGGATTTTCTGCATTTGGTTGCTGCGGAATGTTTGTCAAGCAATAACGAAAGTACTTATGACGATGTTTTTCTTGGGAGGTAGCAAAAGTTGCTAGGTTTGCTGTGATGCAACGCACTACTTATTTTCTATTTATCATAAGGAGGTGTTCTTGGTAGCATACAAAGATGGAGAATTAGGGACTGATACTGTGAGATGGTATATAATGCAGAGGTGATCTGATACAAGTTCGTAGGACACCATTGATGAATGCAGAATATTATAATCACGCCTATGAAGAATTCTGTCTAACCTGTGACTATGTTATGAATGGGTAGGCTTATTGATTGTTTAGGGTTTGGTGTTAAAAATGCGAATGACATCTATGTATTTTCTTGTGTATTTATTTCCGGGACAGTCAAAATGAAAGGTGAAATCACCAAATATAAACAAGCGTACACATATTCAGATCTTGGCCTATCATATGTGATTTGTTCTCGTATTTTGTTTGGAAGTGTCAAATCCATATTTTGCACCTATGCGTTTATAAATAATTCAAACAGCAAGAATACAACATTTTAACTTGGTTTATTTGGTTTTAAAAAATGACAAAATTTAATGAGTGTTTCATTTCTTTACTGGTTTTTTGGGGGAGAGGCTGTAGTGTTTTTGGTGACGTCATTATATTTTATTTTGTTTTACAACTCACATTTGTCATTTTTATTGTTTGAAATGAATTACGTTTTAGAAACACATATATAATTGTTTCATATCTTTGACAGGCTGGTATCGGGGATAATTTTGTGATAGCTTATGAGCCTGAGGCGGCTGCTTTTGCCTGCAAGTACATTCCACTGACAGCTACGACAACTTTTTCAGCCATACAACCTGGGACTCACTACATGGTCGTGGACCTTGGAGGTACAATGATCTGTATCAAGAATAAGTTAAAGTCACGTTGAAATAGTTTGGTTTGGTTTTGGGGGTTTAACAACATTTTTCCGCACACGATAGGCTATATATGACGGCCACTATTGCTGATGAAGGAAAAACCATCATCTAACGGAAAGCTACTTGCAAACGTACAGCAATACCCACGTTGACCGATCCTTAGACTTGAACCCAAATGGATGGAGATGAGATCATATATATATATATATATATATATATATATATATATATATATATATATATATATATATATATATATATATATATATATATATATACAATAAACTGACGACAACCAGTGCAAAACTAGTATCTAACAACTAGCTTGAGCTCTTTCGACTCTTAATGATTCCTTTTCAAAGGCATATACAAAACATAGACAAAATAAACAAATAAAATACAAAAAAATGTGTTTCGAAAGCTCTACATGGCTGTTTCTACATGCATTAAACCTTTAGATGTAATATGTCTCTACCAGCCTATATTGACTTGTTGTGGATACTGAGAAATATTTTTATTCACCTAGATATCTATGAGCCAAGACGACATCTATTACTTTTCGTACATTTATGTAACGCAAATTATATCTCGGATATTTGATTATATTCTGGATATTGACTGGGCTGAGTGAACATTGTTCTATACTCGTCCCTAGAGAATAAATTCGAGTGCATTTTCTACCCTTAATAAGCGCCATCTTTAAACATTGCTTTAAATAACATACGCTTAAGTTGCTTATTTGCAGCCAGTTTATATTACCATACTTTGCAATGTAAACGATTACAATTTTTAAATACGGGTAACTCTTATAAGCTTGATATTAAAATAGGTAAAAAATCAAGAACATATGTTTAAGTTTCACTATTAGCTTTCCATTTCGTGATAATATTTTCATTTACAGTGACACTTTGGGGTAATTACGGCGCCATTTTTATGTGGTATTTACAACGTGATAGTACACATCTTTATGTATCAGACCTATAAGAAATTATGAGACAGATAAGGACAACATTTTTGTGTTTTTCCATCGGGTCAGGCAATGTTACCATTGCAACAAGTTACCGCTAATTTTAAGACCGAAGATATGTAGATATAGTGTCACTCCAAAAGGGAAGATACCATCAGATATTTCTATAAGCATGTAATTACTTTTCACAAGACAAATGTTGCCATCTTAAATTCAAAATGAGTATTTTAAGTACCACGACAAATGTTCACTCACTTTCGTACAATTCATGATGTTTTAGTCAATTTATGAAGTAGATAATGTCTAGACAACATCTTTTTGGCCAAAATCTAGTTTGGGTAACTAACTAGGAATGTTCCAGTTGTTTTGGCCAATCAGAAATCTTTCTTTGTATGTCGCTCGTGTGTAGCTCTCTGGAATAGATATTTGACCAAAATGAATATTTAGTATAAAAGTTACTGGAAATTAAGAGAATTGTAATTCTTCTTTCTAATGCAAGTTACCGGATTTTTCTTATGCAAAGTAATGACAAACTTATAGCAATATCACTGGCGTCGTTACTTTGGCGTGACAATATATTTCTTAAGCTGCACAGTCCTGTAGCGATATCAGTTTTCTCCCACTGATATATTTCACGATCTCATTATGAAATATATAATACATATTTGCTTCCATCTTATAGATCTGCTCCACATAGCGCAAATGTTTTAATTTGTTCTTTAATGTGGAGATTGACGGTATTAAAAGAAGCTAAAGTTTAGATCTGATAATTGAACACATCACTTTCAAAATATCTCAAACGAATAACCATCAATATTTTACACGTAATTCACTCATGCAGGGGGAACAGCTGATATAGTGATACACAAGAAATTGAGCGGAAATAAAGTGAAGGAAGTATTACGTCCTAGTGGAGGGCCCTGGGGAGGCAAGGCGGTGGACAATAAATTTATACAATTCCTCACAGATATCGTCGGAGAACCTGTATTTAGGAGGTTTCGAGAGGAGCATCTCTCCGATTATACTGACCTTTTTCGAGAATTCGAGGCAAAGAAACGGGGTTTTCCCCAAGATATGGAAAAGGAAGTGTATATTAAGGTAATATTTCGTTCAACACGCCAAGATGTTGCCATACCAGCGCAAAGATTAGACCTTGTTACCAAGTGTTACTACTTTGTGAACTTAAACTAACTAAAAAGAGCACAGACCAAAACGTTTTGTAACATATAACAGATAATTTATTTCCCTAGAATACAAAGTGAAAATGTGAAAAGAACTTAGAGTATTGTGAACTAAATCGGAAGTTATCCTTAAAGTTCCATCAGAAGTCATAATGTAAGAAGTTTAAATTGAATCCCAACGGTATTCCAAATAAATGCAGATATTAAATGTGTTGATGTGCCTGCATTCTCGAACGTGTTAATGTGGCAGTGGACTGGATTGTAATAATGTTCTAACAGTCTTGTGATGTATCACAATAACACAATCCATAATTTGCCTTGTCCGAATTCATTATGATTCCAAAAAATGATTCTGTCCAAAAATATTGAGCGCTTTGTAAAACCAGTGAATAACAATTTGAATACAATATATTCACCCAAATAAAACATTTAACACAATAATAGGACTGATTCTGCTTCAAGATGTTAAGGCACGAATTCATTATCCTAATGTATACAAGACTAATTACCCGTCTATTTGATCCAGGTCGCAATTACCATTGTCTGAAAATACTCTGAAACGTAATTGAAATTTCTGTTCTGGAAGCTTCTAGGGTCAGAATCAAGACTGCAAACGTATTTACCATTAATAATGATCTGATCATTTAATACACAATCAAAGAAAAATATATATGTATGTATCATATAGTTTAAAAAAATCCAGTTGTATTCGTGAATTAGGAATACTTCATACGGTTAGGTTCGTGATTGGTACTGTAACATTTTTTGTGCTTTCGTTAGTGCAGTTACATAGAATTTTACCACAACGACGTTTTGAAAGCAACCACAATATCAATGAAAAGCCTTACAGGGGTCTATAACATAAATATACTTTGCACAAAATAACATTATGGTTTATCTATAAATTGACGAAGAGAAGTAACTCAATATTAAGATGCTTCACGCCTCCAGACATTGAAATGACGAAACTACATGATTAGGTTTCACATTATTATGCATCATGTACCAAACCTTCCATAACTTATCCAACTTTGAACACATATCTAGTGTTTATTTATGTTGCTATTGTCATGCCCCAAACTTGGAGAAAATGGTCAACATTTTATAAGTTATAACGAAGTCTGTCCATTCGAAACGCAGAATCATAATAATTATATTACGGGCATTTTGGGCCCTAGTCCTTTATAGGCACACGGATGACTCGAAAGAAATCAACATACATTTACTAAGTCCAGAACGAATTATGATATGCGCAGTTTCCTCATCGAATACACGTACATTCGCATTCTGCTCTACCATAACTGCAAGGTTTTCCGTAGCAAATCCTACTTTCAAATGGACATGACATAACAATCAATTTTGATCACCTTCAAGATATATCCAATTCGCTTGAAAAGTGGCATTTTAGGTAGTGCCGTCCTTAAATGGAAGCCCGATAACATAGCCGTGTATGTGTACGTGCCATGACTGGGTTTCATGAACCAAATTTGCAATATATATAAAAGCTTGCTCATCTCCTTTGGAAATCTCTCTAAACTACCTGATTTTGTCCACATTTTATAGTCCTAAGAATTAAACTGGATATGGGTCAAAACGTACAATTTGAACAGATGCTTGAATATAGTGCTTGTAAATAAAAATCAGTCATATCACTGTTTTCAAACCTAATCAAGATGGTTTGAGCGCAACAACTAAAGACAAATATTCAAATCAATATGTGTATTCCAAAAATCATGGCACTTCCAAGATTTAAATAAACATTTGCGAACAATTAGGAAACGATATAATTGTAATGAAAGAATAATATATGAAGATTTTATTATAATAGTTTTGAACTAGAGATTTTTACGACATGATTTCGCTTCTTTTAATAGTTTGAATATTATATAAACTGTTTTAGATTCCCATGTCCCTGTCAGAATTATGCAAAGAGGAAACCGGTAAGGACTTCTGGGAAACTGTTCAGCAGAAAAGCTTTGCGGATAAAGTGAAATTCAAAGGAGGCATGACCCTCTTCGATCAAGAGATTTTTGAGGCCTTTTTTCGGGATATCTCAAATCAAATAATCAGTCACATCAAGAATTTAATTGCAACTTCAACAGGAGCCAAAGTTTCATTTATCCTAGTGGTAGGAGGGTTTTCACGGTCCTCATACATCCAAAAGTCTATTTTGGACTCGTTCAAAGGAGAAAAGATAAATATTATCTTTCCGAATGAACCTGAACTTTCTGTCGTCAAGGGAGCAATTATTTTTGCAAGACAGTCTAAATTAATGGGCTCCAGAATCAGAGATGGTAATTATACAAATTTATTATATATTTCATATTGATATATTGAAACATATAAGTTAGATAAAAATATTATCGCCGTAGTGGCAATACCTATTATATCGCAACAGTGACATTATTTTGGAACAACTACCGATTTTAATTTAGAAGTATGTCTGCTCTGATATATGTTATTTTGACCAGTATTTTCACATTTATGACAATATCAATTCTCTCTCAAAATGTCTCTCTCTCGAAATGTCTCTCTCATAATGAATAGCTCTTATAATTTCTCAAGACTGTAGACCCTTTTAACAAACATTTATACATTTATGTATTCAATGAGAATGTGCCATCATAAAAACCTAACAATAAACCCCAAACAGCTAAGAGGTAATCCTCATGTATTAAATTTTTTTAATAAAATTTTTACTTAAAGCCTTCAAACATTGTGAGTAACTGAACTTACATGGCCTATTCGATAAAATGTGTCACCCATTGAATATCTTATATCAGTTATACTCCACGACAAAGATGCACAATTTTGTTAGGATAAACTCTTCATTAAATATAGCAATAATACTATTCAAGTGTCGGTTGTACCTCTCATCTCAATCATAATCATGTCTGAAAAGGATGGAGAACTCGGACATTGATGAGCATTGATTGTAAACCAAAATTAAATGATAACTGAAGTCTTTGTACTGCGTTTGTTACCGAAAGACACAAATAATCACCCTTGAATCCAAAAATATGCAATAATAGACATCAAAATTGTTAAAAGAAACTTTTCACTCATTAAAATATGTTATATTATTGATACTATGCTTTGAATTATGCTGAATCATCCTCTCGTGTTCCTACAACGCATCTTAGTCTTAGTCTTAGATCATCCTGCCGCATTGGGCAGCGAGTGCTCTCCATCGAGGTCGATCTGTCGCAGTGGTTTCATACCTTCAGTAATATTCACTGTGTAAATGAGCGCAAGCAAAATATTAACGAAATGTCTCTTTATTTTCGTATAAAAACAGCCATCCATTAATTAGAGAAAATAAACTTTTTGAGGTTTCATTCGTGCAATCTATATTTCTGTTTTAAAATATCGCTATTCTAAAATTATTGTACAATATCGAAAAAATTATATCAATGTAGTAATGGAGCCTTTAATTGAATTTAAAGAGAGTAGAGAAACAAATTCGCGCAAATTGAATTTTCTGTGACATAAAATATACAATAAGAAGAAAATCTACATTTATAAGTAGATATACAGGAAATGTTTCTCTCCACAAGGACAATGATTTTGTATTGCCCATTGTGGGATTGCCAACAGATGTGTTACAATGTTCCCACTTTACTCGTGAAATATTTCCTTATACCTACTTAAATGAAACATACAGCCAGACATACAGAGACAACATTTTCTTTAATAACAAGATATTCTTTTATTGGTGCCAAATATATTATCTTTTCTTATAATATCTTGTCCTATTCTTGGGTCTTGCTTAATTTATGTTGTCATTTAAATCCACATAAAAAGTGTAGGAGTATAGATTTAGATAGAAACCAACGCGCTCTTTCACGTTATGAGAAGTGAATACTAATTGCCAAAAACCGCGATGGCTTAGTGTCTGGCGTGCTGGACACGTGACCGAAATGGCTTGGGTTCAAATCGTACCTATTCATTAGCCAGTATCAGTTATCGTTTTGTGTCTGTGTCTTCTTCAACAAGGCATTTTAAAGCAATCATCTAGGTGGTAAATAACCTACCTGTGCTGCTACGCCTGAAAGACCCAAACAAACCTAAACAGTATGTAAAATGGTAGACATGGATGCATAGCCGGAAACTCCAACGTAAAGATAAAACTTGAAGTACCCGGCCATAATAACTAAATGAAAGGCTAGCGCAATTAAATTTGTCAATCGCTAAAAGCAAATATTCATGTTATAAATATTAACAACAACTTTATTCCATCAAACGTTTTATTACATAACTTTACTCATAATTAAATATATTCATTTATGTTTCACTTCAAGCGAGAAACAACCTTGTGGTGAAAATGATAAAGATGGAAATTCCCAGAATATAAATTATTTTCGCACAATAACTTGAGTTGTCCATAATCTATGGCTACTAACCTTTATGAATGGTATGCACTAAGTGTAAGGGATTAACCTGCTAACATTTGGAGTCCAAGTAATCCAAATCAAAGTGAATATGTCGGTAGAAACAAAACATTAGTTATGTATTACTTGGGCAGAGCATGCACTTGTAATAAGAAAGAAGATTTTTGGTTTTGGGGTCGAAAGTTCAAAATCAGCGTTTCATTATCATGGACATAATGCAGCCTTTGTGGATGGTTTGCACGTCGGATAAAAACACATATCGATTTGGGAGACAAAAACGCAAGGGCTCAAAAGATTAAGTTATCAACATCAACAAGCACGGCGTATAATGTACCCTTCATTTTATTATTATAGTCCGATGCTACATCCCTGTTGGTTTGTACCCCGTACCGATTTCAATAATGGAAACATTTAATTTAATAAAAAGTGCAAGAAACTTAGTCAATTAATTCATTGATTTATATTTTCCAACCAGACTGTGAGTAGTATGGTCATAACACCGTCATTGTCTGCGCGTTTCATGCTTAACGGAAGTTTTCAGTATTATAGACAGACATGCCTGAGATCCATTTCCAGTTCGTTGACAAATCCATTTTCAGCAAAGGGTTGTACTCGCGACTAAAGATGTACATACATATGTCGCCTGCTTCCGATATTTAAGCTGTCGAATCAAGCAAAGGAAAATAATAACAACAAAATTGCCTTTCAAGTGAATTTAACAAGTGGTTTCATTAATATGTTCAAGTGTGCAAAGTAATATAATTCTGAACTCAACGTTATGGTAATTTACGGAATTATGCGGCAGTTAACTAATAAGATGAATTACGTCATTATGTTGACGGTTGGAAATAAAATACCCCGTATTGTACGGAATATGGCGCCGTGTTAGTATGGAAAGTCCGTTAATCAACGGAAGGTGCAAGTAAATGCCAGCAATAATGACATTCTGGTCACAGTCACGTTAGAAATTATAAATCATTGATTCAATTGTCTTAGTTCTGTACACATGTTATCACATTAAAATTTTGGGTTATTGAAATCGGTAGGGGGGTTATAAACAAACGGGGATGTAGCATCAGACTATAGCACTATTAAAAAACATGAAAGATACAACATATCCTCTTTTCCAAGATAATTATGTTTTAAATATTATTTCTGAATAAAATGTGAAAGAAGCAAGACGTTTAACAACATCGTAAAAACAAAGAAAACGTTTCTTTTAAAAAAACAACAAAAATGTATTATTTATCAATAATAAAAATATAATTATTTATATATAAATTTATTAAAAATTACAAAGGATATATCCTCTCCAAGTTTTCTTCTTTTGAAACACAAGGAAAACAAACAGTTATCTCCTATACAACAAAGTAAGACAGAGTTATCTCCCTTAATTTTAAAGAATTTCATCCCCTATTCTAAAAATATTAAAATATAGCTATGAGAAATAATATATTATAGTGTTGACTCAACACATAGATAGTTCCGCTTACTTTTCGATGACATTGAACTAACTCTTTCATTGCTATATTGGTGAGAACATACCATCTTTTTCAAAAACCTTCTACTTTTTTTGGTCAATATTTGTTTTCGTGTATTTTATTTGACTGATGGGATCACGAAGATTATCGTATTTTAGCATAATCACATCTCTCAAATATTCAAGAAGATCAAAATATTTACTGTTATCTGTTTGAGAGTTTCATTACATTAAATCTACCAAAAACAAAATTCAACTGCTAGTTTAGCTCATTAACCAACATTTGTTTAATTTTGCTACTAAGTCCATGGACAAATGATAAATTGTCGAACATAATTTCTAAATCTTAGACAAAATTAATTAAAGATACTATTTAAAATATCACCTCTAGTACTGGGTTAGTATCCAATATTTAATGTGTTTATGCCATCAGCACAAAATATCTTATCAACATTACTTAATACACTTTTATAATTGTGTCTGTTTCAAATTTATGATGATTTATTCTGATAAGATCTGTTATAATAAAATTAGTTTAGAGCTGCTTTATAATCATCCAATTTCATAGACTTTCTTTTACATATCCGTGTTGAATACCTTTCTTAATTATATGTTCATCATCATCTAAAATTATTGCGTACACTTCACTTCTTAGTCCAACAAATTATCTAACTGGCACAAACATAAATTCATCTTTCATCTTGCCAATAACCTTTTTATTTGCATCATGATAAAATCCACAACTTTTCAATAATCTGATATCAAATGATTTTTTATTTTGAGGAATATCTTGATAGACATCCTAGCATTTAAAGATGCGAATCAGTAGCAGTAAATAGCAACTCTGAATGTGGCCCCTGCTTTTTGGTAAAATTTTAATCATAGTCGTACTTTAGACATTTTGATATTTCAAGTATAGCTGCACCAACATAAATCGGTTTATTTAACTATGAATTTGTCTTTCGTCCCTGTGTATTGCAATAAGGTTTTCATTAAATGTTTTCATACTAACAAAACTGTCATTGTTGACTAATTTATTTCTGCGATTTAAATCATTTAGAATTTCAATTTTGACTCGCTTTCTCATATTTACCATCGTGTTACGGAAAATAGAATTATTCATGAATTTTAAAATGTTTGGTATGTAAATCAATATAATCTGCCATCCACCGAGATTGATAAAATTTAATACGCGATGGACGTTTCTCAGAATTCATCAAGCGTCTTCTGCTTGTTTTAAATTTGTGTTATGTATCGCGTAATATATTTTTTTCACGCATTTGAAAAGATATTATTATGGATCGAATTTTTTGCTCTTGTCGTATCTTTTTGTTCAGGCGATAATAAACCATGATCGATAATTATCGACTCTGTACAAAAGAATAGTCGTTATGTAAATTATGAAGGGAACTAGGATAATTGAGATTATATATAACTATATCCTGCATGCTATTAGCGGATAATCACATGAAAATCCAGGCGCATAATAATACTAGCGCGGGTCTAATCCATACTTTTTATGACTAGCTTTACGAAAGCTCTCTAAAATATCTGCTAGTTTTCAAATATAACACACGATAAACACCAAATGTCTTACAACCAAATTTAATCCAATTTTCTTGTGCACATTTGTAAAGGTCATCTGTGATATTTTCATTTTTAACTGAGAGTAAAATGAATCTTTGTCATGGAGAGAAGTTTCATCAAATCGTCGAGATACTCATAAGGAAGGACACTTTTTTTAGAGAGCCGTAGTTTTCACCATAGCAACTTTTCAAATCATTGACACTTCTACAATATTGTACAAGCTAGTCTAATGGTGCTGACATAAATTGCAGATTATTGATGAAACGTAATTTGCCTAGCGAAACTGACATATACTTTTAAAATTCTTTGAATACATTTTATTAAATTATTAATTTCAGTTTGGATTTATTTTCTCATAGCCATATGCTTCGACAATTAAATGACTATCATAACCATGTAAATTATATTAAACGACTGGAATAATATCTGGCCCATGAAATTTCAAAGTACAATTATTATGTGCTGCTTAGCGATATTGGCTGGTTAGATGACAGTGATCGCGCACTTTATCACTGAACGTTTTTCAGGTAGAGGTTTCTCGCAGATATAACAATTAACTGCCTCATCAAGATCAAGTTGTTGTTTGCATGTTATTGTTATTGGAGCTGGTTTTGATAATCTGTTGAAAATTTTATTAACAATGTCTATTAAATGTTGCAGTAACCACATGACAGCATTTGTACCTCTATTCAGTAGTATCAGACTTGAAAAATTATCGTTAGCGCAACAAACTACTTTATAAACGGCTCCACGGGGAACACGTATTTTTCTGGTGCTCGATTTGTTTGGATCATTTTATGCTCATGACACAGAAACCAGTAGATATTTGAAATCAGCATAAATAACAAACCGAATATTTAAGTTATGGTTATAGATTGTTTTTTAAAATTCTTTTTCTCCTGACAGTGTTATTTTTGCACTTTAACATTGTATTTAAGATGATCTTTCAGTGTTTCATTTTAGAAAAACCTTGTAAATAACAGTAGCAGAAATATTTATTATTTTTATCTTCATTATAGTGTCTGCTAACTACGCTGTAAAATAATTTAATCCATAGGTAATTATTTATATAAAACAGCAAGTTTATTGTTGATTGCGAAGCTTTTTCTGAAATATACCTTGAATAGACATTTTCACGCTCGTCAAGAAAAAATATATTAACTGAAATATTATTTTTTCTTTCAAACTTTAGTATTTCATTTTCTACAGATGGAAAGTAAATACTATTAAAATTTACTTTTCATACGTGACTCACATATTTGTCAACGCGATCAGGATTTTCTTTTGCTGGAAACAGCGCAGAAAGAATAGCCCACTGGAAACATAGTTCTTTACGTTGATACAGTATTTTTACTTTACATGGAGATCAATTTAAGGACTACTGCGAAGTAACTTATATTTAATTGTGTGAAATAATACTTAATTTATCATTTCAAATTTCCATCATGATCCTGATAGAGTAAATGCCACCAATTTGTACTATATTTTATGTATTTCATCAACGGTTGGGGAAACATTTGTTCTAGTTAATATTTTGAGTAACATGGCTGTTAATTTGGTTCTGCAAACTCGATGATAAAATTCATATTATTAGGATGTTCACGTAACTTTGATAAATTAATATAATAGTGCACTATTATCTTGATACTTTTACGGATTGTATGTTCTCCCGTAACAAATGGATGTAGAATATGAAACATTTGTAGAATTTAAATTTGCTCAAATATTTTGATTATCAGACCTATAACTGTTATTGCAACTGAAAAACGGGGTAGCAATATTTTTCTTCTTTGATAAGGCTTTTCTTAGCAATATATATATATATATATATATATATATATATATATATATATATATATATATATATATATATATATATATATATATATACGTATCGGCTCGTTCAAAGTAACATAAAAGAAAGAGTGGAGACAACAAGCTTTGTAAATTTAACAAAAAATAATTTATTTTCCTAGAAAACATAAAATAGTGTAAATTTGTAAAACAAGACTTACGGTTTACAGAAATGATCCAAATTGTTTATTTAAAATAGAAAGATAAGTCATGTAAAAAGTTCTAAACACAGTCTGAAATTCAAATCCGGTCCAAAATGGCGGATGACCACGTCAGATGAAGGCTAACAGAAAATTCCAGAATTTGCACAATAAAGCACAGTTTGTGTTGTTATGTTCCAATTTAGAATATTTTTCGAAAATTGTCTTTGTGCAAACCAGCAATGTTGTTCTCCAGTAAAAAAGTTATCAGAAAAACGAAATAAAATTATCTCCTCTAACAAGACATGTGGTTCTACGTAGACATGTAAACACACAACCTCTTCTAGCACAGAAATGACCCTTTTAAGGTAATAGAAGTTGTATAAATCTGACTTTACGACTCTACGACTGTGTATGACTCTCGACTGCGACTGTCTATTGTTGACTCTCAACGTCTTACAAAAATGGCAAACATAAATGAAACTAATACGTTCTTTGAATTGCACCCGCACGAGGACACATGCAATTCGTAATACTTCTAAACATTAGGAAAGCTTGACCAAAGTATCAGTCAATCGTTTTCAGAGCTATTCCTGAATGTTTACTTGTAATGAATTTGTCATCATATACAGCACGTGCTCACATGAGTCACATTTGCGACTCAAGTAAACACGATAATAATAATTACATTTAATGAAATAAAATGAAAAATATATACAAAATTCACTTCTTAACATACACTTTAACTACTAGGTCATAACATCTTCCCCTATGAAGACAAAAAGAAAGATTTATGTAATAAAACTTTCTTTTTCATCACAGATGTAAATTCTATACAAGGTAAAAAACATTACATAACTCTATTGAATTTATAACATAAAACAACATTTCTACACATGGAAAAGTGCATCTGCAATCAGATTATCCTTGTCTTTTATGTGCCTGATATCAAGATTGTATTCTTATAAAAAATAAACTCCATCTTAACAGCTTCTGATTTTTTTTCATTCTGCCGATGAAAGTGAGGGGGTTGTGGTCACTAAACACAACAACGGGAGAATGAGCCGAGCTAATATAAACTTCGAAATCCTGTAATGCAAGCATTAAGGCCAAGCACTCCTTCTCGATTATTGAGTAGTTTCGCTGGTGTTTATTGAATTTCTTAGAGAAATAACGCACTGGGTGTTCAACACCATTTTGATCATCTAGACGCAAAACTGCTCCAACACCAACATCACTCGCATCAACAGATAGTTTGAACGGATGACCAAAATCTGGAGCTGATACAACTGGTGCACTTTCAAGTATGGCTTTTAGTCTTTTGAAAGCCTCTTGACAATTTTCAGTCCAAAGAAACTAATTTTTCCTTCTCAGCAAGTTTTTCTGAGGTTTAACAACGTCAGAAAAATAAAATTTGTACAAATTCTCGATAGTACCCAGCCATACCTAAAATTCGCATTGGCTGTTTTCTATTGACAGACACTGGAAAGTCAGAAATAGCTTTGACCTTAGCATTTATAGTTCTAATCTGACCATGTCCCACAATATGTCCTGGAAAGGTAACACATGCACAGCAGAACTCACTTTTAGATCAATTAATAGTTTTGCATCAGTGAGTGAGTCTGTCGAAGAACTTCCGAATCGTAGTTAGATGTTCTTTCCAGGTGTTGTTGTAAAAAAAGACATCATCAATGTATGCACCACAGTTGTCTAGATCAGAAAAAATCATATTCATAAGGAGTTAAAAAGTACTCAAAAAATCCTTCATCCCAAAAGACACCTCTTGGTACTGGTAAAGTCCATCTGGAGTCCTAAGTACCGAAATTTCTTTTGCTTTTTCCGTTAAGGGGAATTTACCAAAAGCCACTTAAAAGGTCGAATTTTCCAATTTTGTCGATACAATCATCATTTCTTAGCAGTGGAAACGAGTCTGTTGTGTCACACTATTCTCCTTCCTATAATCCGTACACATTCGGAAAGTTTTATCCTGTTTCGGAATAAGAATGCACGGTGAACTCCAATTACTCTTACTGGGCTCTATAAAATCATTGTCCAGTAAATACTGAATCTTTTTTTCATATATTGCTTTTTAGTAGGATTAATCCTGTATTGGTGTTGTTTCATGGGTTTCGAATTTAATATTTCAACGTCGTGAAAATTTTTATTTGTCCTTGTCGGCACGTCTGGAAATAAGTGCTTATATTCAGACAAGAATTGTACAAGTTCACTTTTTAATCTTGCAAATGAGAAACTTTCTGATCTAAATTTTCCATAACCTTCAAAATTCTGCAGACTTTTGGTTTTAAGATTAGCAAAAATACAGCTGAATTCCTTCATGCGAATCTTCCTTTGGTGGGACAGGTACAACTAAATTAATTACATGATCCAGTTCTCCCAACAACGAGATAATGAAAATCTGGCAGATCATTTTTATGTTAATGTTGCAGCAGCCATTCTGTGTCAAAATTGAATATTGACAATAGCTTTGCCATTGTTATAAACTAAGTTTATATGAAACTGTCAGATAAGAAACAAATAATAAGCTATTGTACAATATTTGTAACAACATTAGGACATTCGGCGGCTGTAAGTACAACAATAACAAATGGTAACATCGATTTATCAGGTTACCTACAAAAATTATCGATATAATGGTCTGAGACCTATTATTGTCAAATCAATGAATATTATGTTTAGAAACCAATTATCCGACAATAAATGCTTTTGATACACAAGCTATTAGTTATGCATAACTTAAATCCGTCGACAATAATAAACTATCAATGACAGGAGGAAATTTAAGCAGTAACTTAGATATGTAAGGAAAAAGATTATAAATTTGGAAACCGCATATCCGCCAAGAAACTTAAATCAAACCGAATCAGTAAGTTATTTACAGCTGAAGTATGTGGATGATAACCAGCTTGATAAAACTGGTGGGACGCTCACGGGCAACATCAATATGTGGAGTAAAATAAAAAATTGGGTTTGAAACCGTATATCCACCAATAAATGTTGATAATATTGGAATGTACGAACAACGGAGAGGTTGAACACTTTTTGATTACAAATAAATGTCCTATTGCAGTCGCTCTTCGTAAATTTCATTTGCGAGGTCGATTAATCTCTATTGTTCGTAGAATTTATTATTGGCAATTCAAATGATCAAATGATGATATAAACTGGACAACAATGTGTTGAAAAGAAACTACGTTTATCTCAGCAAGAACATATTTTATAATTCCAACAGAAAAGACCGTTAACAAGTACTTGTATTTTGTAGTTTTTTAGTCGCCGGTGAACATCCGTTTCCAGGATTGATAGCATTTCAAATATACACACTCGATGGTCAAACGTAAACTATACTATAAAACAATGTCAGAACCACCAAATAAAACCATTGCAAGAGAATTTTCTGATAATATTTTATGTTGGAAGCGAAACTCTAGCAGTAATAACAAAATCCCGGTAATAAATACCGGGATTTTTGTTAAATTCTAAAGATAAACTCTCCGTTGTCAGATGAAAAAAAATATTATTGTTATGTATATGCGAGGATCACAACTAATACAAGCAATATAAAACTTTGGTATTATAAGAAGATATTGTCATCCTGATGATTGTTGTCTTTAAAAAATATTAATCGAGCTTGATTTTAAAGCTTTGATTTGACAATAAAATCAAACTTAATTGAAGCACTAGCATGTTGTGGAAAAGGGAAGGATGAAAAACGCATAAACTACAATCATACTCGTCTTTACAAACTAGCTGAGTCTAAGATAGATATAATAAGAAACAAAAAGATATATAATGGGTTTCGGCATTTCAAAATGAGGAATTTTTAAGTATCTTGGCACGTACTACTACAACAAAGAAACCCTAGTTAAAATCGTTGACATGACTGGATGCTGAGTTAATCATTAAAGTGTACACCACGAACGTAATTCTACCAAACGTACGAAGAAAACCTGAAGTGGATCCGATTCGAGTTAATAAATCTCTAGAGATAATCAAAGAGTTTGACAATGAAATTCGTGATCTCAGTGACGATAAGCGAGAAATGTTTTATTGAAGATGTGACACAAAAAACATTGAAAGGTAAGGTTGAGTCATTTTACGACATAAATAATGCAGACGATGTTACATTTCCATCGCTTCCAGTGCTCTAGACAATTGTCATTACGAAATTATTACAATGAAAGTGTGAAAATCGTCACAGAACCATATGCAAGATTAATATGAAAAGTAGCTAATATTATTGGTTATCTCATGATTAATTGGGATATAATCCAAAACTTAATGATAATAAACTTCATAGTCACATACGCAATTATCAGACAATATCTTGTCATAAAAATGTCACGTTGGATTAAATATATTGTGTATTAGGTTTTATTGATGAAACAGAATAAATACGGTGATTTCGTAAAAAGAATAGTTTTGTATGAAAGTGAAGTAGAAAATACGTTTGATTCCTACAGTTGCATAACGCAGAACTAGACTACTAATAGATGAACGATACATAGATGCTTCGTAGGATTTTTATGACAAGGACAGCGATTTTATAGCTGATCCTAAG
The DNA here is from genome assembly GCA_016746295.1 of Potamilus streckersoni. Lineage (NCBI taxonomy): Eukaryota > Metazoa > Mollusca > Bivalvia > Unionida > Unionidae > Potamilus > Potamilus streckersoni. The sequence continues at coordinate 620,655 of JAEAOA010001331.1, forward strand.
AATAAGAAATTCTGCGAGTTTCTTGATTTAATTGTAGGTATCAGAACTTTTGTCATTGTATGAAACTTATAAACAAATATTGTATAATGAAAAAACAGATCATCGATTTTAATCATATTTCAAAGGAAATTCCCAAATAGGATTTTGAAGTTCTAGTGCAATATTACATATATTATCATAAAAACTTCCGTGCGTATAACAATGTTACAGGTATTATAGTAGAATACTTTGAACAATATCATATTTACCACTGCTAATGACAAGCTCTGGTAAAATATCAAGTGGCGTATCATTAAATCCGTTTTAGTTAATACTATCTGGTGTTGGTGTTTCTTTTGCAACAGCATGTAAAACAATTGAGTCTCGACTTGAGACTAATAAAATGCATGCAAAACAGCTAGTATCTCTTATTAAAAAAATTACTTCATCACATACGGTCTTATTTTTGAGGTATAAAATATTATAAAAACGATTGAATACATTAACGATTAATATATATATATATATATATATATATATATATATATATATATATATATATATATATATATATATATATATATATATATATATATATATATATATATATATATATATGTATATACGTCTGTGTGTGTGTAAGTATATCTGTTAGCCGCGGAAAAGATTTTGTATCCTCGCAAGGTTAACATTACATTTATAGCTAATGTAATATACTGCCGGCACCTATATTTGATAGTAATATCATAACATGTTCTGTGATAGCATACCAATTTTATGGCACATTGCACAGAACGAACAGTGCTATCCCTCGATTGTATAGAAGAATGCTTGATAATAGTAGGCAGAAGTAATATTTGATACAAATTATATATATATATATATATATATATATATATATATATATATATATATATATATATATATGTGTGTATATGTGTGTATATATATATATATATATATATATATATATATATATATATATATATATATATATATATATATATATATATATATATATATATATATATATATATATATATATATATATATATACAGAAATAGGATACTGGTTATATGAAAGTACTTTTTTATGTAGAATAGCACCGACAGCATTAAACAAGTTTATCTTTACGAAATATTTTTTATTTCGGTTACCTTTACAGCCCTGGCTATGGTAACATTAGCTGTCGGATTGGATGTGTCATCTCTAGGTCTGCAGTTCAAGCATGAGTATTTGCAGAACCCAATCCAGTGTGGAAACGTGCTTAAACTTGGTAAAAAGGAAGCTACACAACCGTGTTATCTATTAATAGAATCATCAAACAAAGTTTACCACACGGGTATGATGGCGCAAAAAAGATATCTGGAACTATGTAGTGAAGGACAGGACCAAACTTGGCAATTTTTTCAGAACATATATCCAAAGCAATTCGGAGAGGTGAGTATAATTCCTATTTCATAAAGAAAGTTGAGTAGCGAATTGTCGTAAGGAAAGAGTATGACGGAAAACAAATGTTTTACATACGCCAAAGTTCATATTGGTTGGACGACCACATACATCTTGAATGTTACGATAAATTGCAGCTCCGACCCTATAAAAGATATGTTGCATTCTTCAGCCTGGGATTCACGATGCTACTTCAGACGAGCTGTGGTGACTGATGGCTGACTCAGCATAAAGCTGAATATGGCCACCTTCTGGTCAGTTCTGTGCTGAAATTCATATCGTGTTAAGTTTGGTAGAAACTATTTTTTAATACATTGAGTTAAATATTTACATTCTTGTAGAAATCATTTATACGCATTTTTCATTACCCTAACATGATATTTTGTAATAAATATGTTCTATTTTTATGCAATAAAATATCAATACATATTTTATTCAACACTTTTTTATCATTGATTATTATATAATTTAATCAAAGAAAACTGAATTTGAACATTCGTTGGACTTTGTGCATTCACTTTAAAATAAACAAGTTTTATTTCATGCAGAGCAGCGATGTATATATATATATATATATATATATATATATATATATATATATATATATATATATATATATATATATATATATATATATCGTATTACCTTCTTAAAATGAAGTATTAAGTTATATCATTTCAGAAAAACATAATCAGCATACTGCTTTTTCTATTATTGTAATTTATTTTGATGATGATTGTATCAACAAATAAAAGAATGAATCTACCTGTCAAGGTGTTGTAGCACATTTGAGTGATTTTCTTGGCAGAATTTGAGTAACGTTGCTAAGTAATACTTAGAAGGTCTTCCTCTTTAAGATATTTAAAACGTTTCGGTCCGTTGTGATCCTACTGTGCAACTGGTATTTAGGATATTTAAATGTTTCGGTCCGTTGTCATCGTTCTCTTTAATGTGTATTTAAAATAATCGTTTAGATCCGTTGTTATCCTGCTATTCAACTGGCAATTGCGATATATAAAACGTTTATGTCCGTTGTCATCCTGCTTTTCAATTGGCATTTAAGATATTTAAAACATTTCTAACAATTTTCATCCTGCTGTTCAATTGGCATTTAAGATATTTAAAACGTTTCTAACAATTGTCATCCTGCTGTTCAATTGGCAACTGAATTAGTGCTAGCTTGTTCAGAATATTTAATAGCTTATCCCAACGAGTCAATGTTTTCAATGTGTCCATGCATGAAATTTATCTGAGATTGAAAACTAATCGAAAACTCTCCAAATTCTGCCATTTCAAACCCGGTAGTTGGATGGCGAATACCTGCGATTATTGATCTTGACCTAGACGCTTGCAACATTTTCATCCAGATATTTCACGATTTTGTTTACTCCTGCTCACGAGATCCTTTTTTTGTTTCTGTAAAATTCACAAGGCTATTTGTACACAATGTCAAAGTTAAGAAACGTTTACGAAAGAAAATTTCCTTGGCACTGCTCTCTAATTGACCTTAATGTACCTTACAATATTAACTGATAATGGTACATAATCTTGACTAATTCAAATTGTTGGTTCCATTCAGTGCAAAGGATACGCTTGTTAACAGAAAACTAATTATCCTTTACTGTAATGATCTCTGCAAATGAAGTTTGTAGGTGTCATTATGCTAATATTAACCTTACAATAGTGGGATCGTATCGCATGCAGTGACATCGTATCGCGTTATAATTATTATAATTGGGAAACAAGTAGCATGTAACAGCAAGCGATCTAAAAGAACAATCGACTTTATTATCTCATCCAATAGTAATGATTATGTTCTGTGAGGTTAACTTTTAATACTGATATGACTGAATTTATCATACGATAAGTTGGTAATGAGATCAATTTATATTTGAAGAAATAGTTGCAATTAGATACTTTGTTACCACAAACGTTACTACATGCAATATAGCCTATATTACTTTAATTTGTATGGCTTCATGTTTATAAAGTCACGGCAACTGATATTAATTAATAGGTGGTTTATTTTTTTTTGAAAAGGCTACAGTTGAAGATCACAAGAGTATGTCCAGGAAGGCAGAGGATATCCTTTCAATCTACATCAAGCATGAATGGCAGTACATGTGGAGTTTATTTGAGGAAAGGAATGTTGCCTTGTCGGTGGCAAGCAATGATGTTTTTACAGTCATTGCGGTGCCCACTGTATTTTCAGAGGATGCTCAGACTCTTGTTACACGTGCAGCAGAAATGGTAAGCATTTGTGGGTGAGCACCAATTACAAATTTGACCATAACACTATTGGAGTTGGCTTCTGTAAACATTTTCAGATTTGAATTCGTGATATGGAAATAAGAGAAAACACCGTCTTTTATATGTTTCAAACACAAGCTTTGTTTTAAGTCTCCCAAAAGTTTGGAAAAGTAACTTCATTGAAAATATTGAACTTCAAGTTAATTACTAATTTGATATCAAATATAATTTTTACATAAGACATGAGACGTCTCCTCATATACTGCTGTGGTAGTACTCATAGCTTTCTGATTAGGTCCTTTTAGTTTTCTAGTCCATGCTTTACAGATTTTGCAAATCATGTGGATTTGTTTCAAATATGTCCATGAAATTACTTTACGATAATCCTATGCATCAGTTGAATACACTAGAGCTTAAAAGTTACAGTTTACCGCTGAATAAATATGTCCATGCCAGAATATTTTTGTTGGGAAAATGTATTTGTATACAGAAATATATACATATGGTTTTGTATATTTAATTGATACTCTATGATTGATCATTGTCTAAAACCAATGGTAGGAGTTTTGGACCTACCTGTCTAATATCTTTTGCTTCGTAAACAACATATTAAATCTATTTTTTCTTTATGGTATGATTTGTAAATTATATATGAAGATAATTATTACTTGTATGCACACATTGTGACTAGGATTTTAGTTCAAGACATTTTTAATCCGCTCCCGAACCCTGGTCTTCCAAATATTTGCTATGTTCTTTATTAGAAGTTACATAATAATAATAATAATAATAATAATAATAATAATAATAATAATAATAATAATAATAATAATAATAATAATAATAATAAAAATAATAATAATAATAATAATAATAATAATAATAATAATAATAATAATAATAATATGATAAGGATTCTATCATAATCTTCTTCTCATTTCCTGATATGAGAAGCAATTATGCATCTCTTATGAGCGGGTTCGGTCCATCATTAGAGAGATAGAGAGAAGGAGAAAAGGGTGTAGCACAGATATTGTAGACACAGCTACATTCCTTTAGGGAAGCTTGGCTAGCGAGAGTACAAAGGATCCAAAATAAGTACAATCAGTTTTCTTATAGTTGGAGCAAGAAGCCAAACTGGTTTTTATTCATATATTTGATATAGAAAATATATAATGCTACATTCTAAAGATACACTTCACAAAACCTTTACATTGAAAAATACACAGAATGCACTACAATGGTTTTCTTTTAAGTTTACCAACTTCATATGTTGTAGCTTTCGCATTTTAGAAAGTGTTACAAATAATAGATCTGAATCAAATTAAAGATTATAAAATAGTTGCGATTAATGCAACAATCATTTTGAAGAAATATATTTTACTTAATTTAGGATAAAGTACTAATTTATAATAGATTACAAAACATTGTTCTTTATTCCAAATTAAATCTAAACATGAAGTCGGTAACCATTTTAATCTTTTAACCACTAGCATAAATACAATAAATATCAATTCTTAAAACAACTGAACAATCCATTATATTATAATATTAAAATAAGAAAGAGAGCTCACAAGAGCATTGCAACAAAGAAGGTTACAATCATAAAACTTTAACTTTCAAAGGTACTTGTTTTCTAAGAAATGTTAGAACATAAAAAAGGTCTTACCTGAAATAAGTACAATGAGTTCTCTTGTAGTTGGAGCAAGAAGTCGAACTGATCGCTAGCATCTCCCTGGGCTAATTTATACTAGATCACAACACCGAGTAACCTTTTATGGTAACAGCTTTTTGAGGTGAGGAGCACACGCTCAGACTTCATGATTGCTCCAACTAGCTAGAACCAGTTTTTATCCCATAAAATTATGTATGTTTCAAATTTTTATTTCTGACCTTGGATTTAACCTACAAGCCAACATACTCATTTGGAGAATATGTCAAGAATTTTTGCCACTGAGTGTAAGCTTAGTGAGTTTATACATGTGTAGTACGGCAAACTTGTACCATTTATAGAGACAGACACAAACTGCACTAATTGTAATAAAACAATATCAAGATGAACATAGCTCAGTTAAATAAATTTAGTCTATATATATTTTAATGGAAATTATTCCCAATATAATTCAATGAAAATGAGTCCAAAGAAGAGTTAGTTTTAATACACTTTAGAGAGGCTTCTCATGTTCTTAAATTTTACCTCATAATAATAATAATAATAATAATAATAATAATAATAATAATAATAATAATAATAATAATAATAATAATAATAATAATAATAATAATAATAACGAGGACTTAATAGAGCACCTAATCTTTAGATGCTCTAAGCGCTTTACAACATTTAATAACACTGAAAAAGAATAAAAACATATCTAATGATATGACTACAAAAATAAAATCAAACACACAAAATTAGAGATAGAAAAATATGCTGTAAAATTTTTAAGTTAAATATAAGTTAAGAGGATATATTATTAGGTCCTTAGGTCTATTTGCAGTTGAAATAGATGAGTTTTAAATGACCTCTTGAATGAGATCACTGTGTCTTTGTGTCTAAGTGCATTGGGCAATTCGTTCAACGTTGCCAGGCCATGGTATGCGAAAGAACGTTGTCCATAGGATTTCAACTTCATAGTGGGAACAATGAGAATACGAGTGTCAGAAGAGGAGCGTAAGCATTTTGCAGGTGTGTACACATCGGTGAGGTCAGATGGGTATGTTAGACTGGAGCCCGTCAGTGAAACGTAGCACAGAGAACAGATTTTGTGTTTAATTCTGGATCATATGGATAGCTAGTGCAGGGTACAGAGCAGCTGACAGGCATGCTCTCACCGTGGTACTCTAAGGATGATCCGATCAGCAGTGTTTTGAACTTTTTGAAGTTTCTGAAGTAGATGTTTAGATGAACCAGAGATAATTGAATTACAATAGTTCAGTCTTGCAAGTACTAAGGAACACACAAACATTTTACTGGCATCAAATGACAGATACTTGCGAAAGGAGCTGATGTGTCTCTTCTCAATTTATGCAGCCTTGCATATGTTCATGATATGATGATGCAATCAGAGAGTACTGTAAAGAGTGACACTGAGGTTTCGTACTGACTGCTTGAATTTAATGTTGGTGTTGCTGATATTTATTTTCTGAGGTAAAGGATGTGAATAAGAAAGTCTTTGTGTTGTAATCAGGATGGCTTCAGTTGTATCATCATTTATCTGCAGCTTGTTACATGCACCTCTCTATGCCTTGGATGGTAGCTTCAACGTCAGCTAGATGTCTAGATTTGTATATTTGGGTGTCATCAGCATAAAATTGGTGAGACACTGGATGATGATCTATGACACTTAAGAGTGGCTGAGTGTATAGAATGAAATGAACAGGCCCATGAACACAACTCTGTGGAACACCACAGCATATATCAACTGGGCTGGAGTGTTTTCCATTTGTGGACACAATTTGTGTCTTGTGGACCAGGTAGTACTTGAACCATAGTAAGGCCGTATCTTGAATTACAAATACATGCTGGAGACGATGAAGTAATATATAGTGTAAAATTCTGCAGACAAGTCAAGGAGTGAGGACTGTAGTCTTTCCGCCATCCAAAGCGGAAGGTCATTGACTACTTTCAGAAGAGCAGTTTCAGCACTATGGCGAGGGCGATATGCAGACTGGATATTGCTAAAAAGACTTCTTGAATTCAGATGAGATACAAGTTGGGATAGAACAGCTTTTTCTAAGAATTTTTACATGAATGGGAGATTAGAAACTGAGCGGTAGTTCTTTATATCATTATGGTCGAGTTTTGGTTTCTTCAACAGAGGCTTTACAATGGCAGTTTTGTAAAATGATGGGAATTCCCCAGATGAGAGAGACCTATTAATAACATCAGTTAGTGAAGGCAATATTGGATCCAAGCACTCTAGCAGCGGTGACGTCGGAATCAGATCCAGTTCATATGACTTTGGTGCACTCTTCATCACGATTGTGTGTACTAAATACATAGAGACAGATTCAAATGCTGATAACGGTTGCCACTGAAATTCTGTATCGAAACTGTATTGTGATGACGAGTCAAATTAAATTGTGTTGCCAAGTTTATCACTGATGGTTTGTACTTTGTAACAGAAGATATTTGCAAACAGGTCCGGAAGGTCTACTTTGGAGAAGGCAGCTGGAAGTGGTGTACATTTTTTCCTTGACATTAGCTTTTTAATAATCTTGAATAGCACTTTGCAGCTGGAACTTTTCGTGATCTTAGTACTGTAGTGGGCTGATTTCGCTGCATGGACTATGTTTTCAACATTCGTCTTAGCGCCATCATAAATTTGCTTATGAAACGTGAGTCTGGTGGAAAGCCAAAGCCTCTCCACTTTACGGTGATCTCTTTTAGCAGTGCGAAGCTGGTCCGTAACGCTGCTATACCAAGGAGAACACTTCTAAATCGCTACTTTGCACTTTTTTTGCTGGGTATCATTGTCGAGCAATGAACGCAGGCAGTTATCAAGTTGTTCTGCTGTAGTAGGTACGCTAGTTATTAGGTTTGCTTCGATGTCGTGCATTAGTTTGGTTCTGTTTATCATGTGGAGGTTTCTCTTAGTAGCGATTAAAGTTGGAGGGTTAGGTACTGATACGTCAAGATGGCATATAATGCAGAGGTGATCTGATGAAAGTTCGTGGGACACTAGGCAGGACTGAAGAATATTATCATCAGGTCTGTAAAGAATCCAATCTAAAATGTGACCATGTTTATAGGTGGGTTGGATAACTGACATTGAAAATGTCAATGGAATCAGGAGTTTCGATGTGCATGGGTTTTCAGGACAGTCAAAGTGAAGCTTAAAATCTCCATGAATAATTAAGTTGCCAACTGCTCCAAAAAGAGAGATTATGTCAGCTTGTTTTTGTCTAATCGGAGGAGGGTGGTAGAGGCAGAAATAAATGAACTGACCTTTGTTCCAGCGTGAGTTTAGTTTGAACTAGTTCAAATGATGTGTGTTCGAAATTGAAAGTTAAAGTGTAGTTAAGATGGTTCATAATAGAATTCATTACGATGACAGCAATTCCACCTCCGCGGGAGTGGTGGGGGAACAACTTGATGGAGTAACTGGTGGGTCTTAGATCCGTGCACTTGGGCTCGTCGCCTGATGTTTTTAGCTTTATTTCTGTCAGGAAAAATATGTCGTTGATAAAGTTAACTATTTCTGTGCGCTTTACCGATGGCCCTACTGATTGGGCATTGAATAATGGAATGCGCAGTTGTACCTCTTCAATAGTTGACACAAAGTTTGACAATTCAATTGGAATTTAAATTAGGTTGTCTAAAATAACGGCCGAATTTTTTTAATTTCTGTGACGGAAAGGGCGTCCTGTTTTACGCCGGCCAGCTTTTATAACAACGTTTCTTTTTTCGCTTCCATTCACAGTTATAGAATGATGAATGTAGTCCCATGTCGTTTAGTCTAGTGCACAGTGTAGTGTGGAGAGGCAAGGAGTGGTCATTTAACGCAATTAATGATGGTCCATCATATCAAAAACGGATGGACTGGCTAGTAACACATGACGGCGGCTTGTTCGATAACAAAGGAAGCTGCAAATAGTTGTGCAAGACAGCTGAGAAAAATTCTAATTTTTCTTACTTCCAATACAAGAACATGAAAAAACACATTCGAACAGAACAGCCAGTGAATGTTGAATACAATAACACAGACGAAGACAGACAATAAGCACATACATCATGAAAACGGTACAAAAATCCGGACAGCTGCCTCAAGCCAGTCAAGCGATAGCGGCCATCTTGGAAAATTATATTGGATATAAAAGACATGATATTGTTGACAACGTACGATGTTCTTTATCTGTATACAGTTTTAATTTGAGAGAATTTATTTATTTAAATTACTGATTGGAATTGAAATGTATGTATTCATTCCTCCTTTTGGGATTAAATCACTGTTTTGTGATTATGGTTGCGCTCTTCTGTTTTGTATTAAGCATAGGGTTAAAATTTTAAAGGAAAAGAATTTCCCCTGGTTTCCTCACTAGTTGTACTTTCTATTTAGAAAAGACTTTGTATATATTAGATATTGTTCAAAATACCTTTAATTCCCTTTATTTTGGTTCATGATTGATGGGTGTAATATGGGTTGAAGAGCATACAGTTTGGCCTTACTACAGATGTGCACCTTTCAAAAACGTGCTAGCCCCACTTGCTCATTTTCACTTCCCGAACTTCAGAGGTAAATTGTAAAAAAGAGCCGATAACTTTTTTACATTTAATATATTTGGTAATTCATTCATTGCACTTTCATAAGCTGGTATTGTCTAGACTGGCAAAATTAATTTCCCATGTTTTAATAGCTGCCAAGAATAGTGTACTTTAGACAAATTCGCGTTGATGTTTGGAGCACGAAGGAGCAGTCATTTTAGTTAGCAGTGTGCTAACATCATTTAAAATTTCCAAAAGTACAATATCCAAACAAATTTTCAGCCACATTACATAAAAGTAGCATAGAGGTATAACAACATCCTCTCCAATGTGCATGTTTTACATGCAAGCAACTTCATCTTACATACATCTCTCTATCAAAAGTACTTAATAATTGGTGAGCGACACTTATTGCGGATTCAAGTGCCATTTTGTATTATAACATTGTAATGCATCCAGACTTAGCACATCACGTGCTATTCCACGTCATTGATATATCAGCACATTCAGAATTGGAACTCATTCGGAACACAACTTTAATTCATTCAGAAAGCTCTACAAATATAGACTTGTGAGAGAACTTTTATGAATATTTTGGATTTTATTCACAATACTTAAAGTTCTCTTTGAATATTATCATTCTCACTTTATAGAATATGGAATTATATATTTGTTAAATTTTACTAACCTTGTTGGGATTTTGCTTTTTCTGTTACTTTGCTTAAGACCAGTGATTCGTAACACTTGATAATAGGGTGTGATCCTTACCCTACCATGGCATGTTCTTAACGTCTTGAACGATACATTTCTCTGAGTTACGCTTATTTTTTTCTTGTGTACATCCTGGGGAAAAAGTCGGTTTCTTTGCTTCGAATTTTCCAAAAAGGTATATATATATATATATATATATATATATATATATATATATATATATATATATATATATATATACATACATACATACATACATACATACATACATACATACATACATACATACATACATACATACATACATACATACATACATACATACATACATACATACATACATACATACATACATACATACATACATACATACATACATACATACATACACGAGTATAGCTCTATACTTCAATGGATGCACAAATTTGTACAGAAATGAACTATACTTAAATATAAAACATAACATAGACAAAAGTAAATATATTCAGTATATCGTCTATAGCTTTAAATTGTGCTCCTGAATCAGAGGCTTGCGTCCTTGACTATTAAAAAGCTTCAAAATTCAAAAATATCTACTTTATAGGTAATGAAATTATCAGTCTACATCATAAAATTATAATTGTACCTAGGCTGGCATCAAAGAAGAGACAATGTGTGTAGTATCGGAATCGGAGGCAATTTACAATTATGTCCGAATCGGTCAAACTAACAAGTACCAAGAGCTGGTCTCTGCACCTCCTGGTTCCAGGATTGCCATCGCAAATTTGGGAGGTAATATCTCTATGAATTGTTTTGTTTTCGTTTACATTGATACTGTCAGTAGCATACTTTGACAAGCAGATTAGTAGGTTCTTGAGTTGCTAAGGTTAGTTAAGCAATAGGTTTCCAACACATATTGTCGATGTTTTTCGTAGAAAGTGTATTTTCACAGGAGAAAACTACAACTAATGGATTCAGTGCATCTGAAAAATATTATTCCCATCTGATCTGTGTTTAATAATGTATGTTAGATGTTAGACGGGAGCACACAAGACGATTGTATCTTACTTGAAAAATGTATGAACAAGATATATGTATATTTTACAATTAGTCATCAGACCGAAATTACCTGATTTAACTATTTTACTTGTGATAATACTGCTAATAATTCTACTCTTGATAATAATTACAGACAATAATAATTCTTATTAGTATTTCTGAACAAGTATGTCTGGGTATTTTATTGCATTATGCACATGCTACTTATCTACAAAATAAAGTTAATTCGGACATGGAGGACAATTTATTCGATTAACTGTTTTTTTTTAAAGGTACCACGGGAGACTTGACTTTCCATCAAATACAAGGCCAAAGCCTAAGTGCACCTTACGAAACATTGAGTGTTCCTTGGGGAAGCAGATCCATCGCGAATGGAATTTTAGAAATTTTGGCTCAAATCGTCGAAACAAGCTCAATTGAAAAATTTAAACAGTTGTTTCCTGCTGAATTCAAAGATTTTTTAGACGAAATAGTTCATGGAACAAAAGGTTACAGTAGTAGAGGAGATGCAAATGGAACGCTGAAGTTCAAAGTAAGTAAAAACCTAAACTTTATTCAAATACACAAGTGCATTTGAAAGCCAATCATTTGAAATCATATGAGCAGGTCATAGTGTTCACTTCTGAACGATAGCATCGGAAATATCAGGATAGTATCTTATAATTCTTCGAATCGAAACTTAGACATACGGTGATAATTTCAATTCATCAGAAGCGGTCTCAAAATACGTTTCATCTTCATGATATATTTAAATTATCAGAGTACATCAGATTGTTTAATAAGTATTTCATCAGAAGTATCACGAGCGTAATGGCTATCCAAGAAAACAAGGGTTTACACACGAGGTAAAAAATATTACTGACCTAGATATAGCAGCTCCAAAATGTTAATTATCTTCCAAGTTTACGATTCAAAAGCATAAAGATAAGAAATGAAGGATATTTAGAAGAAATTTAAATTGTATACATATTAATGTTCTCTTTTAATATTAAAATACTTCGTTTTAGGTGTAAAATAGTCTTGAATTATTTTGTTAGCCCCGGGTTTTCCATGGGGAGGTTTATCGTGAATGTCACACAAAATGCCAAGCATAAAACCAGTATATAATATAGAGATTGATCGTCGTCTGTCTGACAATTGATAGTAATTATTTATATGAAGTTTGACATGAAAAGTTACTTGGATGAGATCTCAGAATGGTAACACTGTGTAGATGGAACAAAGCTGTAACTTTATTGACTTTCATCCGTATTTAATTTAGTGAATTTTTACAGTTTTGTATTTTGCAGTGATTTAAATTTGTGGCTAGGTCAGAAGTTTTTGTGTGTCTATAAATAGATAACTATTATTTTTCTGATCTTTCGGTTCGTGGTTGATATCAATCATGAAATCGGTGCAAACTGAAATACCACGATTAATAGTAAATTTACAGTAAGAGAAGCAACGCTATAAAATTAAATTTTAAAATTTCAAGTTAGACAGCCTTCACCAAAAAAAATATTTCTGATACAGCATAATATATATATATATATATATATATATATATATATATATATATATATATATATATATATATATATATATATATATATATATATATATTATAACCATTGTCATAATAATCACTTTTGCTGTTGAGTTTATGATCTGCCCTCTGTTGCATGTGTCTAAGATAAGAAATGTCACAAAATTAAATTTTCAATTTTAGATAGAGACACATCATATTAAGTATGCTAGACATTTACGGCAAATACATGAAGCATTATAGCTAGAGTTCTCCGTGAACATATTTATATCATGTAAAATATAAAACAAAGTTTGCGATAAGTATCAGCAATTGTTTTGAAGATCTATAATTATTCATACGTCAGAAAGAAAATATTTTTTTTGTAACTTCTGAATACTCTTAAGTTGATTATACAAGATTTTATTTTAAATATCTTACACAGACCAATATACGATCGCTTGCTATAGTATATAACTATTTTATTTATTGGTATCTTGAATGTTATTTGTGATATCCGTCTTTTATTGTTAAACTCAATGGATTTTTACAGATGAGTGCCAGTTTTAATGATTTTTGCAAGAGGGAACATAATAAACCGCTCCAAGAAATGCTTAAAAAAAAACCAATATACTCTTCACAAATAGAATTAATTCGCGACACGATGAAGATGACAGGCAATTTGCTGGACCCTTATTTCAGAAGAGCAATAGACAGCATTACCAAGCACGTTGATAAGAGTCTTAAACAAAGCAACGGAGGAGAAAAGAATTTTATGATTTTGACTGGAGAATTTGCTGACTTTGAAGAGATTAGGAATCTTCTCCCTTCACATCTCGTCCGCAAGCAAATACTCACTATATTAGTCCCGAGCGATGAGAGCCCCATTCTTCGAGGCGCAAGCATTTATGGTTGGATGCGATAAATGTGTGGTCCTCTGTTCTGCTTTATTGCCATGTTCGTTCGATGTGAAGACAACGGGTCCATACCGTTCCTTTCAGAAACGTCTTTGGACATACATCTACATTTCAGCCCGAAAAACATTTTTAAAATTTGAAAATCAGAACAGATGATTTATATATATATATATATATATATATATATATATATATATATATATATATATATATATATATATATATATATATATATATATATATATACAGAGAGACAGAGAGAGAGAAAAAGAACTTGATAATTTTGTACAATCTTGAGGTGTGTTGTGAAATTATAATAAAATAGACAGATAGATAGGTAGAGAGAGAGTAAAACTTGATAATTTCGTTCAATCTTGAAGTGTGTGAAATTATAATTAGAGAGAGAATTATATATATATATATATATATATATATATATATATATATATATATATATATATATATATATATATATATATATAAATTCGATTTTAATATTCTTTTTAAAACATTTTATTAAATTCCCTACCCGGAATACCAGTTCTTGTCGTTACATACAAACATAGATAAATGTCACAAATTGCAGATTCTCTCCCATAACTTACATTCGAAGAGACGTGGGCAAATATAATAACATTGTTTGAATAGTCACTTGATCATACGTGAACATATTTCATATCTTTGATATTTAATTAATATTTTCAATGACGAAGAAATATTGGATAAATATTAATTTTACCTTAGACAAGGTAGATCAACCTTAAAGTAAATGAATGCCAAGCTTCAGCATAAATTCTGCACAACTGTACCTTGTTTAGTCTTTATTTAAATATTTGGTAATCATGTTTTGATTCTTAAATTTCACCCACACATTGATGTCATCCTTGCAACAGTGGATATAATCAATATTTTTTCAATACATTGTTATCCATACATGGAGATTAAATATGTAAAATGTTTTTGTATTAAATATAATCCACTACACATGATTATATAATACAAAATTGTCTGTCTGTGTGTGTTTTCAAAGCAACTTGTGTTAAAGAATGAAACACCTCTCTGATTATGTGAAACTAGCTGCTGGAGTTAGATATGTAATTTTAGAATTTCTCGATAGTTAATAACTGATAATCAATACCAGCTTATGATACATGCACACCCTCGCCCTTTGTACTCCTTTACCGTTTTTACAAACGACAAGAATCAAGGATATACGAACTGTACAAAACTTTGTCATTTCATTACTAATTTTTAATTTCCAATCTGATTGTCACCAAGTGGTCTCCATCTTCGATAGCCAAGTTTCCGATATATTAACCCTATCTACAACTTGGATGATCGAGAAGATATTTCTATATTTCGGGTCTCTGTATTTCGATGGATACGGTGGCATACCTTAACATGCAATCAAAATTATTTAATCAAAAAGTGTTCCTACATGATCGGGGCAATGAGATCACGCATCTTGCATGGACTCATAAATAAGCAATATTCCACTTCTGGTCCGTGTTTATACAAATACCTTTCTCTCAAATATACCTGAAATGGCTTCTCTCTGGCCATAGTGATAAATTATCGGTTTGAAGTCAATTACTTCCACTATTTTCGGCCGATGTACAATGCACCGCTGTTACACGCTATTGGCATTGTATACTAAGTGAGGCAACTCATGAAATTTAATAGATGTTGCTAAGACAAAGAACTAAAAGATCTGCTCAGTAGGATTAAGATATCGGAAATTTGGTTTGCAAAGACCATGGTCGCTATCACTGTTGAATCACTGGCCGTTCAAAAGGAACCTTTCTATGTTACAAGCAGACAGACTGCTAACTGTCTATTTCTGGTTGCTTGTTTCTAGAATAGTATAGAATAGTCTATTTCAGTAAAAGCTGTGTCGTTTGCGTCCAATTCCTATAAGGTCTTTTAAAATATTTTCAAACTAAATCTAACAAATAGAAACGAGGCATTTTTGCATACATATTTTCAAAGAGTGTACGGTCTAGTTAAAGACTGGTTTGATTCCCACGCAACCAAAATTAATCGTGATTGTCATATTGATGTTACGAGTCTACATTCTTAAGCGCAACTAATAAAATTTTTATTTAAAACAATAATCAGTTATACAACTAAATAAGACTCACACACACATATATACATACATACATACATACATACATACATACATACATACATACATACATACATACATACATACATACATACATACATACATACATACATACATACATACATACATACAGACATACATACATACATACATACATACATACATACATACATACATACATACATACATACATACATACATACATACATACATACATACATACATACATACATACATACATACATACATACATACATACATATATATATATATATATATATATATATATATATATATATATATATATATATATATATATATATATATATATATATATATAGTCGTTCCAGATTCCAATGAAAGAAATCAAGGCATATAGGATTTTTTTTATTACAAAGAATTAAAAATATATACCAGACAAAACAGACAGTGCTATTCTTGGATTCTGTAGTAGAATCTTGATAATAGTGGGCAGAATTAATAATTTAATACAAATAATACAATCGTTTATATATATATATATATATATATATATATATATATATATATATATATATATATATATATATATATATATATATATACATAAATATATACATATATATATATATATATATATATATATATAGATTTAGAAATACATATATATATATATAAATATATATATATATATATATAAAAATATATATATATATATATATATTAATATATTAAATATATATATATATATAGATACATATATATAGATATAAATATATACATTTATATATATATATATATATCTATAATATATCGCTACGTTAAGAGATGCCTTGAATCTTGATCAGAGAGGAAGAGAGGAGAAAGTTTGTCCCTCTTAAAGATAAGGTGTCACTTCAAATGGTGTAGATACGACTACATCTTTTTGTGGGGTAAGCTCTGGCAACGAGAGGTAGCGGAGATCGATGTAAAATACAAACAGACACTCTCTCTTGATCTGGACTTAAGTTAAAGATTCACAAGGGCTCGGCCTTTTTATACTCTGAGAATTTCGTGTGTAACATATAGGTTGTTTTTGTTGTTGGGCTTAACGCCACTTTTCAGCACAAGATAGGCTATTCATGGCGGCCAGTAATAATGTTGGAGGAAGAAACCGGGAAATCGCCGGAAAGAACTACCGACACACGAGAAGCTACTGGAAAGCTTTCTCACATATCCACATTCGCCGAATCCTAGACTCGAACACACGCAGACAGGGTTGAGATGGCAGTGATCCGTAACGGACAGCGCTTTAGACTTGTCGGCCACTCGGGGCCCCTGTAACATATAGGTATCACGAACGTCCTTGTTTAAAGTCACACCTGTCCTTGTCTAAAAGTCGAGGACGCATTTGTCCCTTGTCTCAGACCAGAGAGGTCTGTCTTCAATAGTTCTCTCTTAAGCGAATGACCTTTTAAGTCGCACGCATGCTTGCAACCTTGAATTTTTGTTGCAAGTGAGACCATTCATACCATGATCTTTTTAAACCAGACAGTTTATGAATTAGCTGAATAAATTTGTGACATTTGTAAAGAACGCGAGCCCCACAGGCAAATCGTTTTTTGTTCCATTCGCGCTATGAACTTTTGCACTGGGGCCAGCTTTTGATCCTATCTACCAAACCTGTTACTGCGTTCAATATACAAGAATGTGACGGACAGATTAATTCAATACATCTAAGCAGATTTTTTCTCTTAATAACTAATAGTTTTAGTTTTAACATAGTCTAACACAACTTAGATGTTTTCATTTCTTTTCAAAATTGATATCTTTATATATATATATATATATATATATATATATATATATATATATATATATATATATATATATATATATATATATATATATATATATATATATATATATATATATATATATATATATATATATATATATATATATATATATATATATATATATATATATATATATATATATAATTTTTTTTTATTGATTTTGCAATTGCCTGAATCTGAATAAATACAAACAACAAATAAATACGCTTGACAACACGTCTTTAGTGACTATATTTATGACTGAATCTGAGCCATGGCGTTTAAGACCATCATTATTCATAGTGTTGGCACAATCTACAACCACGATGTTTTCGTTAGACGAAAGGCTTAATGCTATAGGGCCATTGCATGCTGCATTATTTGGAGCGTTCAATGATATAAGCAATGGCTTTCCCTTTTTGCTTTCCTTTATGAAGAGTAAATTAAAAATGTTATCAAACTTTTACAAATTTAACAAAGCTCTAAGGAATTACATCTGGTAGTCCTGTGGACGCACTCATGATGTTAAACAAGTATTGGTTTCCTGACTTAGCCTTAGCGAATGGACCTTCTCAATGATTCATAAGTATTCAACATAGAATCCGACTGGGTTTATTTGACCCAACAAATGTATTGCTTTTAAGACAAGACCTTCACTTTAAAATAAGAGCATTTAAGATAGTTTTATCATTATTATGTCGTTTAGTTTCAACTTGTGGCAATCAGAAATGACCTGTCTTATATTCTTATAATAAGTGCATGTCAGAAGAGAAAAGGATTTCTAATCAGTCTTATCAGAAGTTTGGTTTCTAAAAGTTGTGCTAGTTGTACTCGTATGTGACTGAGATGACGTTTTATCCACACAAAAAACTGGTGAGAGAAAAATATGATAACAAATGAAACTAAAGGAATAATTAACATTTTCATAGCAGCATTTTCCAAAGCCTCTTCATTTGCTTGTCACGATAGGTCTTGACACCATTGTGGGTGCAGTTCTTGAAACCTTCAATGAATATGAGACGTCTGAGATTATTGTAATTTTGAACAACTTTCTTGGCCGAGAACCGCCGATCATATAGTTATTTCCTTTGTACATTCAAATTGAGTTGTCCAGTTTTTTTTCTACAACTGCTAAATCTTTGTTGATATTCCTCAGGTACCAGCTTATAACCTTTAAAGATATATTCCTTAATAATATCATATCAGCACTCTCTTATACAGACAGAGAAGTGTAGAATTCACGAACTTTGGCAGTAGATACATGTTGTAATTTATTTATCGCGTGCAGTGCATTCCCAGTCATTTAGCAGCATCATCATCAGCAAGATACAGGTCCATTGTGGGACTTTTGTCAGTGGACAGTTGTTCACAATATTGACATGGTCTAGAGCTCCACAGCTACAGAAAGAGTCAGTGGCCTGGCCGCAATGGACAAGAATGACAGCACAACGACCCTGTCATGTGTGGAAAAAAATACAAATCAGCGTGGTCCACAGATGTAGTGACTGGTTGAAGCTTGGAAGGCAAACGGATGACTCAGCTACGAGGGAGTGGTTTACAATAACAGCTGAAGACTACTCATCACTTCATGTTGAAATAGCCGTCAAATCATCCGACAAAGGTCCTAGCCAGATTGGATGTCTCGAAGCCAAACGGATCGCTGAATATGAAGTTATGTCCATTTACGATGGACGTTTCTCACTGACATAAACCTTAGCTAGCAGTTTTATGGTTGCTTCCTGGAGACTGAGATGTTGAGGAGAAATGTTGCTGAGTACCGGCAGCCATGGTAAAGGAGTAGGACGTAGTGTTCTATTAATTATGCAAATTGTTGTTTAGAGCTGGACATCACTTAGTTTGATATGGGACGATCGAGCCCAGACAAGAGAGCAGTGCTCGGATGTCGAATAAGAAAGGGCCGGTGCTGATGCCTGTAGTGTCTGAGCACTAGCATCGTAGGTTGAGCCAGCCAGTTTACGGAATATGTTTGATTACGAGTGCTCTGTTCTGCTGAAGGTTTCTTCAGGTGGTTATAGATTGTCAGGTTTCTGTTCAAAGTCGCATCAAGGTATGTTGGTGTCATGTTGTTTTATTTGCTGCCTATTGAGATGGATGCAAAGCTAACTATTCACATTGGCATTGTTAAGGTGAAAAACGTGGAACAGTCTTTGTTATACTTGCCTGTATGCGTCATTTTTAAAGAAGTCCGTCTCTTTCTCCAAGCTCTTGTTCCACCCTCAAGTTCAGTAAACAAGCGACCTTCGGTCGCGATAAAAATGTCATCTGCGTAGATGAACTTGCGCGATTGTGTTTAAGGCAAGTCATTGATATAAGCATTGGGCAGACATGACGAAAGAACAGAGCCATGTGGGAGTCCATTAGTCTGATGTTTCCATGAGTAGCAGCTTTTACAGATGTGTTCTCTGAGGTGCATATCGAGAAGGAACTGTTCGTTAGTCTCAACTATCCAACGCAACAATACTCGAAATATTCAACAGCTCTGCATGTCAGACCGTGTCACATGCTGCTGTAAGATCACGGAAAACACCTCAAGTTTTAAAGTTTATCAGAAAACCTTTTTCAACAAAAGTAGTCAGGGCAAGGACTAAATTGAAAGTGCTGATGCCATACTTGGAGCCTGCATGCTCAACAGTTATGATGTTCCCCAAATCCAAACCGATTCTATGGAGAATCAGGTAATCCAGTTCCTTAAAGCAGACAGAAAGCAAGGAGATTGGCCGATAGCTCGCCGCATGTTGCACCGTAAAGTCATCTTTGAAGGTATTTTAGATTAACATATGATTTGTATTGATTGTCACACGGTGGAAAGTTCAGTAATGAAAAACAAATGTAGAGAATACATAGTAAATTTAATTGTGTTCTATAGCTAGATGTAACCAGGATGGTCACAATTTATTAATGACTGCAAAATGTGGATGTGGCAAAACATGCTTTACAGTAATTGTTTAATATCATATTACTAGTTAGTAATTAATAATTCATATTTTGCATCAGTGATAGAGAGTTATTGGCAAGTCTAGAATCGGATGATAAATGTCCTGCAGTAACCCACCGGCTCCCAATTTCACTGTTACGGGGCCCTAGGCGGGGCGGGGGCCCAGAATCAACTGTTCTACCTTTAATCTGGCCCAGATACTTTACAGATAACTGCTACCACAATAGTTTAATATATAGTTTAAAACGCACTACACCGTAATATTGACATTAGAAGTACTTCGTCTAACATGCATTCTCTTCATTTATATCGACCTTGTTTCTTTTAAAAAAATTAATTATTAATTACTAAATTAAAATTACAATATTAGTTTGATTGGTTTAATTTGTGTTATGAGACCTACTACCTTGTATAGGCAACGAGAAATAGAAAGTGTGTGTGTATGTGTGTGTGTGTGTGTGGGGGGGCAAGGGTGCAATAAATTCAGAGACATTTTATGTTATTTAACCTTTTATTCCCATCTTTATGAAATATTTAAATTATGAATATTGTAAACAAATAGTACCTCCATCGAAAAACTGAACAACATTGATAAGAACACAAACGAAATAACAAGATAAATGTATAAAGTCTATCCTGACTTCAAGACAAAAGAACCATAAACTGTCTTTCCATTCAAAAATGACCTTCAAATACTGATACTTTGCTTGCAGGAATTATATTTGTGAAATTCATTTCAAAGTCACACTTGTTCGTTTGATAAATTAATAAGCAGATCTTTATCTACAAGCCACTCATATATATGTACTTATACCTAAAATTTAGCTTTTCTAACCTATTTTGTTATGGCATTCAAAGTGCATAGTACTCTCGCAGAGAAAAATGAATCCTTCAAACTAGAGTTCGATTTGGAAGACACGGTTATTTGCCCAAGACAAATGTTGTTTACGGACGGTCCATATTGCTATATTGTTGGATTTGTGTTTAACCCATTCTTGACGCATATCTGTTGACAGATGAACTTCTTTATCATGTCAGAAATAAAAAATCCCGGACATTTGGCCCTGTCACATCCGAAATGAAATAGCAGAGTGATATAAAACACATCAGGGAAAAGTTGAGGTTATCTCTTGTTTCTTTGCTCATAAGATGATTTCCCTGCAAAAGTACGGTTAACTCAGAGACCGTTTTCTCCCAGATGTTGAAAAC
Source organism: Potamilus streckersoni (assembly GCA_016746295.1). Lineage (NCBI taxonomy): Eukaryota > Metazoa > Mollusca > Bivalvia > Unionida > Unionidae > Potamilus > Potamilus streckersoni. The sequence goes on from JAEAOA010001331.1 coordinate 642,801, forward strand.
GTTTAAAACCTCATGAAGCATGACAAAGCGAGAATCACTAATATCGGTACTTGATCTATTTTATCACAAAAGTTTCAGTGATCTTGCATGTTTGTTGAAGTGGATGTATAGTCCTCCGTACACTGTCTGGGTTAGTCAGTGAGGCCTGGTATAATCGCATTAAAAAATTTTTCCTTCCCGAAAACGTTGACTTCCAAAGAGTTCCGAATCTTTGTGAGAAGCATCAATTCAAGATGTTCTTTTAACAATTTCCTGTGCAATCTGAAACCTCCCATAAGATTAAACTTGAACGCCTCTGTAAAATGGTCCCAAATTATGATTGAGCCGTCTCCCATAGACAGAAATCTTCCCGATGCATGCTTATTTGCTGATTTGCTCGACTCAAAGTTATTCCGTATTTTCTTAAAAACATGCACCACGTTTTGAATGACGCAAATCCTGTGACTAGCATCATACAGATTCTTCGTCATATACGCTTCTTCTCTGGGATACCTGTAAACAACATAGAAGAAAATGAGTGAAATGGAGATGCTCCATCCATCATTATATAATCGACAATGAAACCTATGTCGTCAAGTTTGTCAATCACTTTCGCACACGTTTAGAATAATCTGTTGTGTTGTGGCTGTCATTAATGCAAAATATGCAATTGGCCGCCTAAATCCTGCGAAACCGTGAAATATTAATATTAAGTTGCAAGCTTGATCTTTATCTGACCATTCAGTATCAAATCAATTCTGTTGTTTATCTCCCCCATGTCCACAGCGCCTACCAACTTCCATGCATCCCCTTCATTTGATATTTGTAAGTCGTCCTGAAGTGTCATTTCATCAATTAAAAGTCCACTGTGCTTTCAATAATTTACTTATCTTCTATCTCTAGCCATCCAAGTCAAATTTTCGTCAACATATCTGGGTTACTGTTTAACTGAATTTTTGTAGTAATGCAAAAGACGTTTGGATGGCAGCGTCAGAAATCCGGACGACTGATAAGTACTTGTTGACCTGCAATACAGACTCAAAGAAAGACTAATAATATCCCGATTCCACCGCCTTTGTCTTGGATTCTTCTCATTCTCGTTATTTCTTTGTGATTCCAACAAACTGTTAAATCTTTCTGGTACACAACTAAAAGTAATAACCTTAAGCATTTTATCTGCTTCGGTATAAAAATTTGCAGTTAGCATTACTTCCGTAGCCTCGGTCATCATCCCATTTGGTTCTAATTCTACGCTTGGTGCTTCTGCAGAAGTTATAACATTATATTCACTTGTTTCCATAATAGGAACAATGCAAGCATTATCATCATCCTCTGCTTTCCTTTCTTCGTTTGGTAACAAAGATTGTTTCTACATGCCGAACAAAATTCCAGTTTAGAAGTCCTTGGTACGTTGATCTAATTTTCATTGCAAAACCTTGAACAATCTTCGCAGACAGCTTTTTTGACTCCTGGTAGTTCTCTTCACATCTCCTTCACTTGCAGAGCAATACATTTTCGCATAAGTACACCAATCCATCTACTTTGCTCTGTGTTAAGTTTATTTGTTCCTGGATATGTAGTAAAACCACCTCCCCTCCACCACCACCATTCCACCCCCCCCCAAAAAAAATCATCAAGTACGTTGTTTTTCCAACATACACAGTACAGGTAACAGTTTTGCCATTTACAACTTGTCGTAAATGTAATTGTCAAGCGCCCCAAACTGTCTTGGCCAGCTTCACATTCATTGGGAATAAGGACTGAGGTGTCGTCGGTTGAAATTTTACATCTCTCCACAAGATCAGTATAACAAGTGTGTACGATTACTATAAACGACTGTACATTTTGAGTGTACGTTTGGATTCGGGAAATAATTATGTGATCCATATTGATAGCATTTACTTCAAACGGGTAAATCCATGGCCTTGGTGTAAATATCTCCAACTTTTATCATTCCTCATTGTTTGGGTTGATAACTGGTTGTCGACCTGAAAATAACATCGTTTCGTTTAGTAAATGTTTAAAGAGAGAGAGAGAGAGAGAGAGAGAGAGAGAGAGAGAGAGAGAGAGAGACAGAGACAGAGACAGAGACAGAGAGAGAGAGACAGAGAGAGAGAGAGACTAATGAATCAATCGGTTCACCATGAAAGCGTGTTTAAAATCTCTCTCTCTCTCTCTCTCTCTCTCTCTCTCTCTCTCTCTCTCTCTCTCTCTCTCTCTCTCTCTCTCTCTCTCTCTCTCTCTCGGTCGGAAGGAAGGAAGGAAGTGGCACGGGCCCAGAGATGTAAATCCTAAATTATGATACCAAGTGAAAGATACCTTCTTGTTCGAAGAGAAATGGTATTTTTTTTCAGGAATAATACTTTTCCAGTATAAGCTAAACAAACATTCATGAAAACAACAGACGTGTCTTTATCTTTTGAACAAGCAAATGTCCCTGATGATATTAAGCAGCTGCCAAAAGTTCCAAATTACATGCACGACGACGCGGTGAATTTGGCTTTGAAGTGGAGATATTTCGAAACGTGTTAACTTATCACATGCGTCTGTAAGCTCCTCTCTCTCTCTCTCTCTCTCTCTCTCTCTCTCTCTCTCTCTCTCTCTCTCTCTCTCTCTCTCTCTCTCTCTCTCTCTCTTTTTCACACACACACACACATGTATTGATACCATTGATACCAGCCTACAGAACTATTAATTTTAGGTTTTTAACTTTTTCTTCAACTTTATGTCACTAGCTGGAGTAGCGGGTTAGGTAGTCATAATTAGCTTATTTAGTAAGTTATTCTTACATCCAATGATCTGCATAAAAGTTTCCCAAAACAAACAGAACAATTCCCATCAGAGGAATAGTTGCATAGCAGTTACGGTTTTGGTTCATATCTTTCACTTATTTCTATCTACGACTTTAATCTTCATAAATGGATTGATCGCATCGAATGGTTCTCATGCGGTGGGCATACAATTTAAAAATATATTAGAGAGAGAGAGAGAGACAGAAGGAGCTTGTTTAGATGCATGTGATATGGCTTTGAGAGAGAGAGAGAGAGAGAGAGAGAGAGAGAGAGAGAGAGAGAGAGAGAGAGAGAGAGAGAGAGAGAGAGAGAGAGAGAGAGAGAGAGAGAGCTTGTTTAGATGCATGTGATGTGGTTTTGGAACCGTCATGAACAAGTTTTAAGCGGTTAAAACAGACTTTTTCGGTCAAAAAAAATGGAAAACGTGGTGCAAGTTTTGGCGTCCGAATCCGGTTATTGTACCATTATAAACAAGTTTGAACTGCCTCTTTCCGGTTCTGAAAGATTCTAACGGATCAGAGCGGTTTTAAGCGGTTAAAACCTAAATATTCGGTCAAAAAATTGAAAAGGTTGTGCAAGTTTTGGCGTCCGAAACCCGTTTTGCTACCGTTCAAAACAAGTTTGAACTGCCTGCTTCCTGTTCTTAAAGTTTCTAACGCATCAGAGCGGCTTTTAGCAGTTAAAACAGACTCTCTCGGGCAAAACAATTTAAAAGGTGGTGCACGTTTTGGCGTCCGAATCCGGTTTTGGTACCGTTATAAACAAGGTTGAACTACTTGCTACAGGTTATAAAAGTTTCTAACGAATGTGGGCGGTTTTAAGCGATAAAAGTGACTTTCTCGGTCAAAAAAATGGAAAAAGTGGTGCATGTTTTGACGTACGAATCCGGTTTTGGTACCTTTTTAAACAATGTTGAACTGCCTGCTCCCGGTTCTGAATATTTCTAATGGAGCTAAGCGGCTTTAAGAGGTTAAAACCGATTTTTCAGGTCAAAAAATGGAAAAAGTGGTGCAAGTTTTGGCGTCCCAATCCGGTTTTGGTACCGTTATAAACAAGTTTAACTTCCTGTTACCGGTTCTGAAAGTTTCTAACGGATCTGAGCGGTTTTACCCGCTTAAAACCGACTTTTTCGGCCAAATAAATGGAAAACGTGGTGGAAGTTTTGACGTCCGATACCAGTTTTGGTATATTTTTAAACAAGATTGAACTGCCTGCTACCGGTTCTGAAAGTTTCGGACGGATTTTGGCGGTTTTAAGCGGAAAAAACGACTTTGTCGGTCAAAAAAATGGCAAAAGTGGTGCACGTTTTGGCGTCCAAATCCGGTTGTGGTACTGCTATAAACAAGTTTGACCTGCCTGCTAGCGGTTCGTAAAGTTTCTAACGGATCTGATCGGTTTTAAGCGTTTAAAATCTACTCTTTTTGGTCCAAAAAATGGAAAATAGTGGCAAGATTTGTCGTCCGAATCCGGTTTTGGTACCGTTATAAACACGTTTGAACTGCCTGCTACCTGTTCTAAAAGGTTCTAACGGATATGAGCTGTATAAAGCAGTTAAAAATGACCTTATCGGTCAACAAAATGGAAATAGTGTTGAACGTTTTGGTGTCCAAATCCGGATTTGGTACCGTTATAAACAAGTTTGAACTGCCTGCTACCGGTTCTAAAAGTTTCGAACGGATCACAGCGGTTTTAGGCGGTTAAAAACGACTTTATCGGTCAAAAAAATGGAAACATTGGTGCATGTTTTGTCGTCCGAATCCGATTTTGGTACCGTTAGAAACAAGTATTATCTGCCTGCTACCGGTTTTGAAAGTTTCTAATGGATCTGAGCGGTTTTTAGCAGTTGCAACCGGCTCTTTCGGTCAAAAAAATGGAAAACGTGGTGCAAGTTTTGGCGTCCCAATCCGGTTTTGGTACCGTTATAAACAAGTATGAACTGCCAGCTACCGGTTCTGAAAGATTCGTACGGATCTGAGCAGTTTTAAGAGGTTAAAATCGACTTTTATGGTCAAAAAATGGAAACAGAGCTGAAAGTTTTGGCGTCCGAATCCGGTTTTGGTACAGTTATAAACAAGTTTGAACTACCTGCTACCGGTTCGTTAATTTTCTAATTTATCTGAGCGGTTTTAATCGGTTAAAACCGATTTTTTTCAGTTTAAAAAAATGAAAAAGGGGTGCAAGTTTTGTCAACTCAATCCGGTTTTTGTACCGTTATAAACAAGTTTGAACTGTCTGCTTCCGGTTCTGAATGTTTCTAATAGATCAGAGCGGTTTTAAGCGGTCTAAGTCAACTTTTTCTGTCAAGAAAGTGGAAAAGGTGGTGCAAGTTTTGGCGTCTAAATTCGGTTTTGGTACCGTTATAAACAAGTTTAACTTCTTGTTACCGGATCTAAAAGTTTCTAACGGATCGGAGCGGTTTTAAGCTGTTAAAAATCGACTATCTCGGTCAAAAAAATGGAAAGGTGGTGCAAGTTTTGGCTTCCGAATCCAATGTTGGAAGAGTTTGAAACAAGTTTGAACTGCCTGCTACAGGTTCTGAATCTTTCTAACGGATCTGAGCGGTTTTTAGCGGTTAAAACCAACTTGTCCGGTCAAAAAATGGAAAAAGTGGTGCAAGTTTTGGTGTCCGAGTCCGGATTTAATACCATTATAAACAAGAATGAACTGCCTGCTACCGGTTCTAAAAGTTTCTAACGGACCAGAGCGGTTTTAAGCTGTTAAACCAACTTTATCGGTTAAAAAATGGAAAAAGTGGTGCAAGTTTTGTCGTCTGAATCCGGTTTTTGTACCGTTATAAACAAGTTTGAACTGACTGCTACCAGTTCGGAACGTTTATAAAGGATCTGAGATGTTTTTAGTGGTTAAAACCGACTTTTTTGGGGTAAAAATGAAAAAAAATGGTGCACGTTTTGTCTTCTCAATCCGGTTTTGTTACCGTTATAATCAAGTTTGAGCTGCCTGCTTCCGGTTCTGAAAGTTTCTAACGGATCAGAGCGGATTTAGGCGGTTAAAACCGACTTTTCCGGTCAAAACAATGGAAAAGGTGGTGCAAGGTTTGGCGTCCTAATCCGATTTGGTACCGTTATAAACAAGTTTGAACTGCCTATTTCCGGTTCTTAAGGTTTCTAACCAATCTGACCGATTTTAAGTGGTCAAATATGACTTTTTCGGTCAAAACAGTGGAACAAGTGTGCAAGTTTTGGCATCCTAATCCGGTTTTGGTACCGCTATAAACAAGTTTGAACTGCCTGTTACCGGTTATGAAAATTTCTAAAGGATCTGGGCGATTTTAAGCTGTTTAAACCGACTTTTGCGGTCAAAAAAATGAAAAATGTGGTGCAAAGTTTTGGCGTACGAATTCCGGTTTTGGTACCGGTATAAACAAGTTAGAACTGTCTGTTTCCAGTTCTAAAGGTTTCTATCGGATCTGAGCGGCTTTAAGAGGTTAAAACCGACTTTTCCGGTAAAAAAAATGGAAAAAGTGGTGCAAGATTTGATGACCGATTCCGGTTTTGGTACATTTTTAAACAAGTTTGAAATGCCTGCTACCGGTTATTAAAGTTTGGAACGGATCTGGGCGGTTTTAAGCGGTTAAAACCACTTTTTCGGTCACAAAAATGGAAAAAGTGGTGCAAGTTTTGGCGACTGAACCCGGTTTTGGTTCCGTTATAAACGAGTTTGAACTGCATGCTACCGGTTCGGAAAGTTTCTAACGGATCTGAGCGGTTTTGAGCGGTGAAAAGCTTCTTTTGTGGCCCATAAAAATGGAAAAATGTGTTGCAAGAATTTTTTGTCCGAATCCGGTTTTGGTACCGATAGATACACGTTTGAACTGCCTGCTACCGGATCGTAAAGTTTCTAACGGATATGATCGGTTTTTAGCGATAAAAAGCTACTTTTGTGGTCCAAACAAATAGAAAAAAGTGATGCAAGATTTGGCTTCCGAATCCGGTTTTGGTACCGTTATAAACACGTTTGAACTTCCTGCTACCTGTTCTAAAAGGTTCTAACGGATCTGAGCGGTTTAAAGCAGTTAAAAATGACCTTTTCGGTCCAAAAAAAATGGAAATAGTGGTGAACGTTTTGATGTCCGAATCCGGTTTTGGCACCGTTATAAACAAGATTGGATTGCCTACTTCCGGTTCTATAAATTTCTAACGGATCAGAGCGGTTTTAAGCGTTTAAAACCGACTTTATCGGTCAAACTAATGGGTAATGTGGTGCAATTTTATACGTCTGAATCCGATTTTGGTACCGTTAAAAAACTAGTTTGAACTGCCTGCTACCGGTTCTGAAAGTTTCTAATGGATCTGAGCGGACTTTAGCAGTTGAAACTGACTTTTTCGGTCAAAAATTTTTAAAAAGGTTAACATGTTTTGATGTCAGAATCCGGTTTTGATGCCGTTATCAACAAGTTTCAACTGCCAGCTACCGATTCTGAATATTTCTAACGGGTCTAAGCAGTTTTTAACGGTAAAAACCGACTTTCTCGGTCAAAAATGGAAAAGGTTGTGCATGTCTTGGCGTCCGAATCCGGTTTTGGTACCAATAGAAACAAGTTTGAAATGCCTGCTAACGGAGCTTTAAATTTCTAACGGATATAAGTGGTTTTAAAAGGTTAGAACCGACGTTATCGGTCAAAATAAAATGGAAAAAGGGCTGCAAGTCTTTTCGTCTGAATCCGGTTTTGGTACCGTTGTAAACAAGTTTGAACTGCCTGCTACCAGTTCTGAAAATTTCTAATGGATCGGAGCGATGTTAAGCAGTTGAAACCGACTTTTTCGGTCACAAAAATGGAAAAAGTGGTGCAAGTTTTGGCGTCCGAATCCGGTTTTGGTACCGTTATAAACAAGTTTCAACTGCCTACTACCGGTTCTGAGAGTTTCTAACGGATCTGAGCAGTTTTAAACGGTAAAAACCGTCCTTTTTGGTCAAAAAATGGAAAAAGTGGTGCATGTCTTGGCGGCCAAATCCGCTTTTGGTACCGTTATAAACAAGATTGAAATGCCTGCTACCGGTGCTTAAAGTTTCTAACGGATCTGAGAGGTTGGTTGGTTGGTTGATGGGCTTAACGCCATTTTTCAGCACACGATAGGCTATTCATGGCGGCCAGTATTTTTAGAGGTTTTTTAAAGGTTAAAACCGACTTTTATGGTCAAAAAATGGAAAAAGTGCTGCAAGTTTTGTCGTCTGAATCCGGTTTTGGTACCGTTATAAACAAGTTTGAACTGCCTGCTTCCGGTTCTGAAAGTTTCTAACGGATCTGAACAGTTTTGAAAGATAAAACCGACTTTTTTAGTCAAAAAATGGAAAAAAGTGGTGCAGGTCTTGGCGTCCGAATCCGGTTTTTGTAGCGTTATAAACAAGTTTGAAATGCCTGATACCGGTGCGTAAGGTTTCTAACGGATCTGAGTGGTTTTAGGAAGTTAAAGGAGACATTTATGGTCAAAAGATGGAAAAAGTGCTGCAAGTTTTGGCGTCCGAACCCGGTTTTTGTACAGTTGTAAACATGTTTGAACTGCCTGCTACGGGTTCTGAAATTTGCTAACGGATCTGAGCGGTTTTATTCGGTTAAAACAGACATTTTCGGTTTTAAAAAGTGGAAAAAGTGGTGCAAGTTTTGTTGCCTGAATCTGGTCTTACTACCATTAGAAACAAGCTTGAACTGTCTGCTTCCGGTTTTGAAAGTTTCTAATGGTTCAGAGCGGTTTTTAGCGGTTAAAATCTACTTTTTCGGTCAAACAAATGGAAAAGGTGGTGCACGTTTTGGTGTCCGAATCCGGTTTTGGTACCGTTATAAACAAGTTTAACTTCCTGTTACCGGTTCTGAAAGTTTCTAACGGATCTGAGCTGTTTTAACCGCTTAATAACGTCTTTTTCGGTCAAAAAAAATGGAAAACGTGGTGGAAGTTTTGACGTCCGCTTCCGGTTTTGGTACATTTTAAGCAAGTTTGAACTGCCTGCTACCGGTTTTGAAAGTTTCGTACTGATCTGGGCGGTTTTCAGAGAAAAAAAAACGAATTTTTCTGTCAAAACAGTGAAAAATGTGGTGCTAGTTTTGGCTTCCGAATCCGGTTTTGGTACCGTTATAAACAAGTTTGAACTGCCTGCAACCGGATCGATAAGTTTCTAACGGGTCTGATTGGTTTAAGGCGGTTAAGGGCTACTTTTCTGATCCAAGAAAATGGAAAAAATAGTGCAAGATTTGGCGTCCGAATCCGGTTTTGGTACCGTTATAAACACGTTTGAATTGCCTGCTACCTGCTCAAAAAGTTTCTAACGGATCGGAGCGGTTTAAAGCAGTTAAAAATGACCTTTTCGGTCACAAAATTCGAAATAGTGGTGAACGTTTTGGAGTCAGAATCCAGTATTAGTATCCGTTATAAACAAGTATGAACTGCCTTCTACCTGTAATAATAATTTCAATCGGATCAGAGCGGTTTTAAGCGGTGAAAACTGACTTTATTGGTCAAAAAAATGGAAAGGTGGTGCACGTTTTGACGTCCTGATCCGGTTTTGGTACATTTTTAAACAAGTGTGAACTGCCTGCTATCGGTTCGGAAAGTTTCTAACGGATCGGAGCGGTTTATTGCGGTTAAAACCGACTTTTGCGGCTTAAAAAATGAAAAAATTTGGTGCAAGTTTTGGCGTCCGACTCCATTTTTGGTACCTTTATAAACAAGTTTGAACAGCCTGCTTCCGGATCTGAAAGTTTCTAACGGATCAGAGCGGCTTTAAGTGGTTAAAACTGATTTTTCAGGTAAAAAAAATGGAAAAAGTGTTGCAAGTATTGACGTCCGATTCAGGTTTTGGTACATTTTTAAACAATATTGAACTGCCTGTTACCATTTATGAAAGTTTGTCACGTTTCTGGGCGGTTTTAAGCGGTTAAAACCGATTTGTTCGGTCAAAAAAAATGGAAAAAGTGCTGCAAGTTTTGGCGTACGAATCCGGTTTTTGTACCGTTATAAACAGGTTTGAACTGCCTGCTACCGGTTCTGAAAGTTTCTAACGGATCTTAGCGGTTTTTAGCGGTTAAAACCGACTTTATCGGTCAAAAAATTGCAAAAGCGTGGTGCAAGATTTGTCGTCCTAATCCAGTTTTGCTGCCTTTCTAAACAAGTTTGAACTGCCTGCTACCGTTTCTGAATGTTTCTAACGGATTAGAGCGGTTTTTAGCGGGTAAAACCGACTTTTCCGGTCAAAAAAATGGAAAAAGTGGTGCAAGTTTTGGTGGCCGAATCCGGTTTTGGTACCGTTATAAACAAGTCTGAACTGCCTACTATCGGTTCTAAAACTTTCTCACGGATCTGAGAGGTTTTAAGCTGTTAAACTGACTTTTTCGGTTTAAAAAATGGAAAAAGTGGTGGAAGTTTTTTCGTCCGAATCCGGTTTGGGTACCGTTTTTAAACAAGTTTAAACTGTCTACTACCGGTTCTAAAAGTTCCTAACGGATCTGACCGCTTTTAAGCGGTTAAAACCGACATTTTCGGTCACAAAAATGGAAAAAGTGGTGCAAGTTTTGTCTTCTGAATCCGGGTTTGGTATCGTTATAAATAAGTTTCTACTTACTGCTACCGGTTCGGAAAGTTTCTAACGGTTCTAAGCGGATTATAGCAGTTAAAACCGACTTTTTTGGCTTAAAATGAAAACAATTGGTGCAAGTTTTGGCTTTGGACTCCGTTTTCGGTACCGTTATAAACAAGTTTGAACTGCCTGCTTCCGGTTCTGAAAGTTTCTAACGGATCTGAGCGGCTTTAAGCAGTTAAAACCGACTTGTTCGGTCAAAAAAATGGAAAAAGTGGTGCAAGTGTTGGAGTACGAATCCGGATTTGGTACCGTTATAAACACGAATGAACTGCCTGCTACCGGTTCTGAAAGTTTCTAACGGATCTGAGCGGTTTTTAGCGGTTAAATGTCTTTTCCGGTCAAAAAAATAGAAATCGTGGTGCAAGATTTGTCGTCCGAATCCGGTTTTGCTGCCGTTATAAACAAATTTGAACTGCATGCTACCGGTTCTGACTTTTTCCGGTCAAAAAAATGTAAAAAGTGGTGCAAGTTTTGGTATCCGAATCCGATTTTGGTACCGTTACAAACAAGTTTGAACTGCCTGTTTCCAGTTCTAAAGGTTTCCAACGGATCTGAGCGGCTTTAAGAGGTTAAAACTGATTTTTCAGGTTAAAAAATGGAAAAATTTGTGCACGTTTTGTCGTCCGAATCCGGCTTTTGTACATTTTTAAACAATATTGAACTGCCTGTTACCGGTTCTGAAAGTTTCTAACGGATCTGGGCGGTTTTTAGCGGTTAAAACCGACTTTTCCGGTCAAAAAAATGGAAAAGGTGGTGCAAGATTTGGCATCCTAATCCGATTTTGGTGCCGTTATAAACAAGTTTGAACTGCATGCTACCGGTTCTGAAAGTTTCTAACGAATCTGAGCGGTTTAAAGTAGTTAAAACCGACTTTTTCGGTCAAAAAAATGAAAAAGGTGGTGCAAGTTTTGGCGTCCTAATCCAGTTTTGGTACCGTTATAAACAAGTTTGAACTGCCTGTTTCCGGTTCTAAAGGTTTCTAACGGATCTGAGCGGCTTTAAGAGGTTAAAAATGATTTTTCAGGCAAAAAAAAATGGAAAATGTTTTGCAAGTTTTGATGTCTGATTTCGGTTTTGGTACATTTCTAAACAATATTGAACTGCCTGCTACAGATTCTGAAAGTTACTAACGGATCTAAGCGGTTTTTAGCGGTTAAAACCGACTTTTCCGGTCAAAGAAATGTAAAAAGTGGTGCAAAATTTGGCGTCCGAATGCGATTTTGGTGCCGTTATAAACAAGTTTGAGCTGCCTGCTACCGGTTCTGAAAGTTTCTAACGGATCTGAGCGGTTTAAAGCCGTTAAAACCAACTTTATCGGTCAAAAAATAGAAAAAGTTGTGCAAGTTTTGTGGTCTGAATCCGGTTTTGGTACCGTTAGGAACAAGTTTGAACTGCCTACTACCGGTTCTGAATGTTTCTAACGGATCTGAGCGGTTTTTAGCAGTTGAAACTGACTTTTTCGGTCATAAAAATAAAAAAGTGGTTCAAGTTTTGTCGTCTGAATCCGGTTTTGGTACCGTTATAGACAAGTTTGAACTGCCTGCTATCGGTTCTAAAATTTTCGAACGGATCAGAGCTGTTTTAAGCGGTTAAAACTGACTCTATCAGTGAAATAAATAGAAAAAGTGGTGCACGTTTTGTCGTCTGAATCCGGTTTTGGTACCGTTAGAAACAAGTGTGAACTGCCTGCTACCGGTTCTGAAAGTTTCTAACGGATTTGATGGGTTTTTAGCAGTTGAAACCGACTTTTCCGTTCGAAAAATGGAAAAAGTGGTGCAAGTTTTGGCGTCCGAATCCGGATTTGGTACCGTTATAAAGAAGTTTGAACTGCCTGCTACCGGTTCTGAAAGTTTCAACGGATCTGAACAGTTTTAAACGGTTAAAATCGACTTTTGTGGTAAAAAAATTGAAAAAAGCTGTTATAAAAAGTTAGAACTAGCTGCTACCGTTTCTAGAACTTTCTAACGGATCTGATCGGTTTTAAGCGATTAAAACAGACTTAGTCGTTCAAAGAAATGGAAAAAGTGGTGCAAGTTTTGGCCTCCAAATCCGGTTTTGGTACAGTCATAAACAAGTTTGAACTGCCTGCTACCGGTTCTGAAAGTTTCTAACGGATCTTTATACACGCACATTGTATATAAATATGGCCTTTTTTGTCACGTATTCGCAAATACGTTTGAATTGACTTTCTCTATCAATGTCTGTAGCATTACCAAATCCAAACCAATTAGGCATTTGACAACACGTAGGGATCAGCCTAATTTTCTGCCACAGTATTTCCTTAATTCTGCTAAATATTGAAGAGTATTACAATTGTTTGTGAAAGGCACATATAAAAGACTTGCAATTAGTACAATTCTAAAGATGATATATACACTGGTCGAATTTTATTAGTGCATGCAACCTCTCTCGTCAATTGAGCAATGGTAAGTCTAATCGCCGTCTTCCAATCATATTCCCCAAACGGATCAGTCGACATTTTACCCGACAACTGTTTAAACATAAGACAATCATTCGTTTTCACTGAACGGCATTTCAAATGATCTGAAATGCTCGTCGCTGTAGACGTTTAAGTTAAGGGTTAGGAATGACTTTGAGTCTTCCTGTAAGAATCAGTATTTGTCTTAACAAAGATTTATGTCCTAGAAAGATTTGGTAGTGTTGAGATCATTATAAGAAACACAGTGCAGTATGTAGATAATTACCAATCTTTACACACGCAAAGTAGATATAAATATGGCTTTCATGTCACGTATTCCCTAATTCGCTTCAATTAACCTACTCTATCAGGGTCCGTAGCATTACCAAATCCAAACCGATTAGGTAAGTGACAAATCTTAGGAGTTAGCCTATTTTTCTGCTACAGTAGTTCCTTAACTCTACTAAATATTGAAAAGTATTCAAATACTTAGCGATGGGCACATATAAAAGATTTGCAATAGGAACATTTCCAAAGATGGAAGATACTCTGGTAAAATTCTAACAGTGCAGTGCAGTCTTACTTTTCAAATGTGCATTGGTAAGTCTAATAACCGTCTCCCAATTTTATTTCCCAAATGGGTCAGTTGACATATTACCTGACAACTCTTTAAAAATAAGACCTCCGTTCGTTTTTATTGAATGGTATTTAAATGGCTCTGAAATGCACTTCGCCGCAGACGAGGAATTTAAGGGTTAGGTAAGACTTTGAGTCTTCCTGTAAGAACTATTATTTGTCTTAACAAAGATTTATGTCCTGAAAAGACTTGGTAGAGTTGAGATGATTATAAGAAACATAATGCAGCATGATGATAATTACCAATTTTTATACACACATTGTATATACATATGGCCTTTTTTCACGAATTCGCAAATACGTTTGAATTGACTTTCTCTATCAATGTCCGTAGCATTACCAAATCCAAACCAATTAGATATGTGACAACGCTTAGGGGTTAGCTTAATTTTCTGCCACAGTATTTCCTTAATTCTACTAAATATTGAAGAGTATTCCAATAGTTAGTGAAACGCACATATAAAAGACTTGCAATTAGTACAATTCTAAATCACAGGCTTGCAATGGAACGCAATAATTTACATTTAAAGGCTGGCCGACTTGAAATTGGATTTCAATTATTGTAAGAGTGTAAGTTCCACCTTCGTTATAGGCGGACTACAATTATTTATTATTGGGTTCCACCATGTGTTGTTCGATGCTCCAAATTATACTATAAATCTCCGATCTGCAGAGCATATTCCAAGATGACAGAACGAATAAACTGTTTTCCCTAAAACTCCTTAGTAACTTGAAGGGCTTTGGCTAAAATATTACGGAATATAAACACGACAGATATCAAATAATGAATGTGGAAATGTTGCTCAACTAAACGAAATAAATGCATGAAAAGAAACTTCAATATTTGGCAAAATAATTTGAGATGCAGATCCCCAAAAATAAGCTTTGAAAATTAACTTTAACATTTGTAGCTTTGTCTGTTTAATCATCACTGTACAATACAAAAATGTAAAAATTTAAAATATTGCTGTTTGAAAGAGATACTGATTTATTGCATGCAATGTATAAATTAGAGTTAAATGGTTCTATTAAACCTGACTGTACTTCGGTACATAGTTTCTGTTTTTGTTGTGACGTCGTATAAAGTTAAAAGGTCTTGAAGTTGTATCATAAGGACAGCTACGAAGTGTGTGTGTGTGTGTGTGTGTGTGTGTGTGTGTGTGTGTGAAGAAAAAAGAAAATATAAACAGCGTCGAATGTGAATATAAAACCAGTACCATAACTCATGCTTTCATATTAGTTTTGCTTTGTCTACTGAGTGTTATAAAAATCTACATATCTCCATGTAATTATTACAGACGATTTTCTATAAATTTTCGCTTTTGAAATACAGAAATATAAAATCATTTTAATGCCATAGCTGAAAAGGTTTCTGCATTATTTTGTAAATTATTTTGGAAAATTGCTATTAATAGACGTAACGATTATGCCATCAAAGCTTGCAAATAATTAAACATTGCCTTCATATGTAGAGATCGGTGTTACTAGCATATAAACACGTAACATACATTCTGATTCGTCACATATCTTAGACGTGATAACAATACAGATCATTTACAGTACGTCAGTGGTTTTAAAATATATGACCTATAAGGATAGTATTTGAACGCTAGGAGACTGACACACATATCACTTAGTTCTGCTAAATAAAACCCAACAAGATAATAAAAATGCAATATTCTTAATGAACAGGGTGACTAACTTAATAATCTGATTGAGTAATATACAAATACCCTATATAAAAATTTCAATACAAGCAGGGGCTAATTTTCAAGCAGTAGTTATTGACATGCAATGATTCGAGACAGATAGTAGGAGAGATGATATAAAGCAATTTCAAATATGTTTAAATAACGAATACCATGTAATAGACTCTGTGATGAAGGAAAAGATCTATACAGCATAATGATACTGATGTAATGTGTTGTTATTTAATTCGTTGGTGGACGAACACATCCAAGGTCTAAAGTATAATTCAACTTATTTTGGCTACGTGAAAACCGATCCGTATGAAATGTCCAAACAGAATTGGTTGGATAGTTATAACTGTACAGAATAAATCTATCTAAAGAATACTTGTCTACTAGAAGGAATACCACAGAACCATTTCTTTAAGGTAAAAGAATATAAATGAAGTAAAAAGGACAACATTGAGACTATTTGTAATCAAATAATTTTAAACACAATTTGGTCCTGAAATTGGTAAAGATAAAAACGGGTCATTTGGTCGGAGAGAAAATTTCATGATTTATTTAGATAAATACCAAATTTTAGAAAGATACATGCGATTATGAAATTGAATGAAAGAAATAACAATGCCTATATCGAGGTTCAGAACAAGGATAGGGATTGTTTTTAATATACCATAAATAAACTAATCGTAATTTCATCCATAGAGTCCTTATAAACATTGCTTTTATATATGCCAATCAAAAAGTGGACAATGATAAATTGGAACACGAATTCAACACAGTTGTGAAAATAAAGAATTGAAAGTCTATGGACTGATAGTAAAACTCACGAGCCTCTTGTATTCTGAGGACGAGACTGAATATACAAGCCATTACGAGTATGTGCACAAACAAGCAGAAACTGCGTTAAAGGATCTAAACAAAAATTAAACATTATTCACAAAAAAGACCGGAAACATTTTAATTCCACCAATAGACACAATATTTGACAAGAAAGTTAAACTCATCACATTGATCGTGGTCGTTTTGTAGTAATTACGGAGTGTTTGTAGTATTTACTAAGGTTATGTAGTAATTAAAGAGGTTATGCAGAAACGACTGTAATTTAAATTATAGGCATAAAATTTATATTCCACATTGTATAAAAAAAATATCACGATGAAACTTTAATCTCATTTGCAACTTAATATATTTGTAAAGGAATTTGTTATAATGATGACATATGTCTTGATAGCTTTTGGCTTAAGAGACGATCTTTAGAACAACTTGCAAAACACCTAAACGACTAAATGCTATCCCAAACGATGACCGAGTTTGGAACGCAGATCACACCTTTTTTAGGCATGAGTTTAAACAGTTGAAGGAAACTAAATTACCATCTATCAAGAAATTGCATATCAGTCGCTGAGGATCCGATATAAGAGGCGATGATTATAAGAATGTAAATATATAATGGAACATTTAAAAATTAATTTTCTTGAAGAATTGCATTTTTTATACTTAAAGAAAGATTAATTTATGTTCTGGTACATATTTTCAGGGTTTAGAAATAGCTATGCTAAAATTTGCTAAAATTTGCCCATGGTACTACATTAAAGATATGTAAAGTAAAATTTGAATTACAAACTGAGGGATGTGCGTGATGGAAGCATTGGGAATTAAACGTGATTGCGAGATGCCAATAGATCACCTAAACCAAATTCATGAATACTACGTAGATTGAAGAAGTAAAATAAGAAATGCTGGAGAATATGACACCAGTGGCGTAGTAAGAGTACTTAACGCCCGTGGACAAAACATAAACTTGGCGCCCTTTCTCGAGTGCATATGAGATAACAAATAATTGACTTTTTCTCATTTTTGCGCCCCTGGCACATGACGCCAGGGGACGACAAATGTTCCCCTCTGCCTTCCCCAAGCTACGCCACTGCATGACAAGTCATTGTCATTAATTATGCATATATCTACCAGATACTGAAAATTTGTTTCGTTGGGACATGGACACATAATGTCAATGACATGGAACCGAGCAAAAATACCAGATAATATATTGGATTCATATAAGTGTTGGTAGAGATTTAGAGGTAGATAAGTGGTATCAATACAGCCACACGATTAGTTCAAGGAATACCATTTAGGGCTGGAACACTTATTTAATAAGAATGTGGTTCATTAACAATACAGAGAAACTGTTATAGGACAATAAGGTACACAATTTTAAGTACGTCTGTTACTGTCCTTGAAAAGCAGCGATAGATACTTATCCATCATCGTAAATTGAAGTTGTATCTTCAGTTCACAATGTTTAAATTATACATTGAACTTAATACCACTCTGATATCGAAAATAACCAATGACTATACAAAGAATTTTGTTTTTAAAGTCGTAAATAAATCTGCCTTCGGTACACATATGGAATGACGTGTAAATTGTACGCCGATGACAGCAAACATCTCTCAATCAAGCCAATATTTCAACTTCTTCCCCTTATTTCGTAGTCGATTGCCCAAATATTCAAAATGAACTGAAAAACAAAATATTCCATCAGTGACAAGAATTATTCAAGTACTATTTTAATTTCAGACGGTTTACAGAAACAACAGAGTATTTGTTCATCGAACAATAAAAACGCATGTAATTTACGAAAGTGAGTGCTTATAGTTTTGACACAGACCGCATTGCATTGGACTTGATATGATACGTAAGCATGATAACATATCACTTTGTTTTATTCTTAAATAACCTAAAGTTCAACAAGGTTTACTCATGCAGAGAAAAACAGAAACTAACTTAAATCCACAAAAAGTTCGCTCGCGCGCGCGCATGTGTGTGTATGTGGGGGGTGGTGTTGCTCCGGTGCATATTTAGAACATCCAGTTAAATATTCCGTACAGTTATTTCATGTAAACAGATGAATTTGAGATTACAGAAGATGAAATTGTTTCAAGTGTGATATATGTAACATCAATGTTGCAGTTAAGCAAGAAAAAATAAATACATGCGTGATTATTGATTTGATATAATTACAAAACCAGAAGGAAGCCGAAAGGTGCAAGACAAAACACAAGTCAACTAACAAAAAACTGATCCATCTCAGGTTGTAAGATATGTTAGCTAAACACGGGCAAATTGAAATAATAGAGAATATCACACATGCAATGAAATGGGATAGCATAACATAATCTGATGTTAACTTTGAGCACAATTTCTAAAACTTTAAA
Source organism: Potamilus streckersoni (assembly GCA_016746295.1). Taxonomy (NCBI): domain Eukaryota; kingdom Metazoa; phylum Mollusca; class Bivalvia; order Unionida; family Unionidae; genus Potamilus; species Potamilus streckersoni. Next base: position 661,129 of record JAEAOA010001331.1, read on the forward strand.
AGAAACCAATTTCATATAGGACAAAAATTTTTGTAGAAGACACTGATCAGGTTAAAAGATAATAAAAACAGGTTGAAAAAATGTTGGCCTGGTACTCGGGAAAATTTACATTAGTAGCTAGGTTTTGTAGAAATCTGATGCAATGATCAAACCATAAACGATAATTACATTTGGAAAACATGTGATGCTCGAACATCTATAAAATCTCCAGTCATATAGAACCATCATTAATTTATAACCAGTTAGAAATAATTACTTTAAGTTAATAATTTGAAGCTTCCAGCCAAAATATGTACTACGAATCACAACATATATTGCAACTTAATAGTAGTAGATCTTAAAGCACGACTGAAACAATCCTCCCACTTACAAGATTATACAGTTCTCTACTTGACCTCAGGTCACATTAACACTTTGACCATTGACCTCCATGAACCTGATCTATGTGTGTGTGTGTGTGTGTGTGTGTGTTGGATTTGGAATTTCAGTCGTATCACTACGATATCTGCAGTGTGACAGCAGTGTGACAGTTTATAGTGCTGTCTAGCAGTGGGGCATCATGCAGCAGACATGTAGCACGATGTCCCATCCAGCCACATTATCTTGACACCAGTCCGACAAGTCCTACCACTAACCTCTTAATCTAGCGAGGCAGCTGTTAGTACCATTTTAATTAATAAGTCTTTTGTTTTGATTCTGACGGTGTTCGAACCCCCGACCTTCCGCTTCAGACGCTCTAACCACATGTCAATCTAAGCGGTCTGAACCTGATCTATTCCATCCCTTTTCAAGCTAAAATTTACTAGTGACATCATATCAGTAGCTGTGGTAAGTTTAATGTTCCTGTCTCAAAGCATTGTTTGCTATGTTGAGACCATGCAATGTGCATTTTTCAAATAGCTCACTTTTCATCATAGGACGGGGTTGGGTGGGTGGTTGGTGAAGGTTATGTTAGTCTTGTGTGGAACTTTACTAAAAATGAATTTTGGGAAAAACATTGCAATTACTTAAAAGGACTGTTTTATTGCTTATGATTTGAATGTTTCAGCTATGCAACAAAAATTAAATCGTACAATAGTAATACTTACGTAAGTCTTTATGGGGGCGCTCAACAGATATTATAAACTTCTGAGAGTCTGACAGATTTGCATTTGCAACATGTATCATAGAGAAAATGTTGGCATACCTCTATGTTACTTTTATGCACTCTGGCTGAAATTTGTTCCGATTTTGTGCTTCTGGAACTTGTACCTGTTCTAAGCAAATACGAAACTGTAGAGCGCCACCATAATGATTTAGGTATAGGGAGACTCGTACATTTTCGTCAAGAAATGAAGCACGTCTATACCGTATTTGCCCATGTTAATTATCATCGATTCACATACAGCGAAGACTCGATATTCTATCGCATAGAGGCCAGAGACTAAAGGTGTACATATTTTGTAATACCTATAATTTTAAAAGAACAACTAAATCCCTGATGTGAAGGCGCATTGCACAAAAAAAAAGATCTGGTTCCATGACATATATATGTACATACGCAATATCCAAGAGCATAAATGGTACAAAACTGTATTTTGTAAAAGGAAACGAAAGAACTATCACCAACCTTCCACACATTTAGATATTAACTTTGGCCAAAATGTTATTATTTAATTCTTTCTATTAGGGAACCTGGTTGATCAAAAATGTTCAGATATTATCGTTTTCCTACGTGGTTAGTTATCTTGAGAGACGAGTCCGGAAGTTATCTAAAATTGTCACTAACTTGAAGAATTAGTTCAGAAGCATAAAAACCCAGAAATACCAGAGTTTATTTATACTATTGTGTGTTTCACCTTATGTGTAATAGATCAGTTTGGTATGAATTATTCTTCATGTGGTCTAAATCGATCGATCGAGAATGTTTAGCTACATTCATGCAGTTTCAAGTGGCTTCAATTTTATGATGCATTGTTTATTTGAAATATTGTGATTAGCCTGATTTTATTTATGAATTTAGAAATAGTTTACCCACCAAAATCGACTTTATTATTCTTTTTTAAAAATCTCATTCTATAAATATAAACGTGACGGTATTTTGTTTTTTTTCTTTCTTCGACATGCCTAACCCTTGTATCCTTAAGGAAAATTGAGAAATTCAGCGATGTACTATAACCATAGAAAATCGAAACGTATTAATTCTGAAGGCTGTTTCTTTACTTTGCTGTTTATTTTCATGCAATCAAGTGTGATGGATGCAGTATATCACTGTTTAAAATATCTTTGCACTTGTCATAATAGAGATGAATCCTATCATGTTTCGTCTATCCCCTGGAAACAATAGATCCGATTAATGTCATTCAATGATTTCTTAAAATATTAAAAATCTAAAACTGTTCAAAAGCAGTAACTGTATCTTCTCTATACAGATTTTAGGCCTTACCATATTTAATAGCTTATGATATGAGCCAAAATGTAAACAACAAAGATTCTTAACAATATATAAAGGGAAGATAATCTTTCAAACTTACTTTTTTTGAATTACGTTTTATCTCCCCTATGATATGACTTGCTGGGTGTAATTTATGATCACGAGTTTATCCCCTTGCACTAATATTGAATATCAGTGACTTTATAATTTTCAGCTGCTTAAAATTCGATGTACTTTTAACAGTTCCTAGAGAAACTTAATATATCTGTGATGATATCTGGCCAGGAAACAAAGCAGTGACTATGAAGAACCTGTGTCAAATAGGTGGGTCTAAATTACACGAATCGTTGAGTGGGCGTAGTCTTTGTCGAAAATAATTGACGCATGCATTGATACAGAGTGATATAGATTGCCCATAGTATTGTGCGTATGTTCAATGAAGGTCTTCTTTAATTTCAGACATCATCGTGACTCGAAATGAAAGCTTACACAATAAGAATTACTACAAATCGTAAAAGTCCGGAACATTCAAAGCCTGAAGCCAAATTGCATCATCGAGACAAAAAACGACATTCACTTTTGCCTGAATTGCATGCAAATGATGTTATAAATTTTAAAATATATCTAGCACGAGTACTCAATTAACCAAGAGACAACAAAAGGAATCAAAATAATACACACATATACAGACGTTCGCATCTTTCCAAACTATAACCATGAAGATGGCCATTTGTAAAGGTCTCCCCACTGTGAGGTTTTATTTGTAGGGGATTGAGGGTGGGGTGCTTGCAATATTTATTTAAATTATTGTAGAAGTCCCACACAGGCTCGATTTTTTTCTTGGAAGTTGATTTAGTGAAAGTTAGATGTACAGAACCAAGCCCCCAGTCAGCAAAGCATACGGTTAAATTATTAATGATATAAAAAGGGTGAAGTTAATAAGGGTGAAGTTTTATAACAATAATTTAATAACAATTAAATGGTCAATAATTCGTTATTTCCAAAATAAATTTCTTCCGCAAGACCCTTTTCTAGCCTATCGTATTATTTGATTCGTAGTGTGAGAGATTTCCACCTGTCCTTGTGTTCTTCTCATATTTGTATTAATATCTCCGAATTCCTCCCTGACTCCTTCCAAGTTCCTTCTCCTGCTTCTCTTATCCTCTTTCATATGTAGGCTCCACGTTGTCGACTCCGACCGCACTCATTCCAGTCTACCTCTTAGAGACTCAGAAATACAAACTTACCCCTGAAGTTCTGTACCCCGAAAAGCTTCCTGTGAAAACATACGGATGGTTCTGTATTTTCCTCAGCTCTCACATATCACATTATGCACAGTATATATTCAAATAAGGGTATTAAATATCACCAGTCATGCATTCTTTCACTTCGAAATATGCATAAATTCTTGTATGGTAAAACAACATAATAACACAACATAAGCTGAATAGGACTGACTTCAAGAAAGAAGCCACCCGTAATCTGGCGGCAGAACTTAGAGGTAAATTGTAGGAAAAGGCAAAGCATCGATAGTCAGTAAATTTTTAGATCGATTTGCGGAACAATTGTACTTATTTGTAGTATGCCCACTTACTAGTTTAGTATGTAGAATTACCTATGTAGTGTTTCATTTATATGGATATTTGAGAAATAGGCTTGAGCCATGCCGTACGTAGAGAATTATTAGACGCGAGGCGGAATTATGTAGATTATTAGCTTGTGCTGGGATTAATGGTGTGTTTAAAATTGTGGTCAGAATTAATTTTTGAATTTGCTTTAAGGTTGATTCGTACTAAACGAGTCCGTTTTTTAATGTGTTATGTTAGAATTTACGCATGCTTAAATTGTGAATTAGGAAACATGGTTGAAGTATGTAATATTAGTTACTATGAACGTATGCGTTCATGAGAGCATGGATATTTGAATATTTGCGTACTTTGTATGAATTGTAAGAAAAAGGAATGCGTATGATTATTTTTGTTTAGTATGATGGGATTAGGAATATATACTGATGTGGCTGAATTTATTAATGTATCTGTAAAAAGTAATTGAAACTGTGCTGTATTATGACGTTTGTTTTACCATACAAGAATGTGTAGGATTATTTGATGATAGGCTGTGGATAGTGTGAGATAAGAGAGCTAAGAAAATTGATTGTATCGTCCTTGTGGTTTTACAGGAAGCTTTTTAGGAGACAGTGACCTTCCAGTTCCACTGCGTTCCAAACCTTCGGGAGTTGGTGACGGAGTTGAGACTAGCTGAGACAGTCGAAGACAATAGAAGTGTAATTTTGGGAGAGAAAGTGGAGGAGGATGAGAAGGTGTATATAGAAAGCTTAACACGAGGAAAGGAAGGAATTCGTAGAGAGATCGGGGAAGAAGGGAAGAAGGAATTTTGTTGTTGTTTTGTTGTTGTTCTGGGGCTTAACGTCATTTTTCAGCACACACATTTTTCATACATGGCGGTCAGTATTAATGGTGGAGAAAGAAACCGGGAAATCTACGGAAAGAACCACCGACCCACGAAAATCTACTAGCAAACTTTCTCACATATCCACATTCTCCAAAGAGAGAGAGAGAGAGAGAGAGAGAGAGAGAGAGAGAGAGAGAGAGAGAGAGAGAGAGAGAGAGAGAGAGAGAGAGAGAGAGAGAGAGAGAGAGAGAGAGAGAGAGAGGGAGGGGGTACAACAGATGAGTAGAAATACAAGGACAGGTGGTAATCAATCTCACACTGCTAATCAGATGATGCATTAAGCTAATTAAAGTGTCAAGCAGAATGAATGTAATTGGAAATCTGAGTCATTTGATTATTGAATTGTTATTAAAATGTTATTTTTGAATTTCAATCTTTTTGTACATTTAACCATCTAACTAACCGTCGGTATTGCTGAATAGGGGACATCTAACTTTCCCTAAATTTTAATTCCAACAAGACAGAGCCTGGATAGGACTTCTATCATAGTTTTAGAAATAGTATTAGCACCCCAACCCAACCATATAGCTCGTCACACTCTTGTACCAATTGCGCAAGTTGACTGTGATTGGTCAATGGATAGTCTCTATACCAAACAATGAGCTCTGCTCACTTGGTTACTGTTTCTGCGGCTCACTAACTATCATGAAAATAGCTGATCTAGTGGCATCAACAACCTATACATTGGAAAATATTCTCTACAATATTTTTGAAACTTACCTGCCTGACTGAAAGTTCTTTCTTTCAGATCGTATTTAAAAGAAAGTCTTGAACCATACACACGAGAGCCTATTAATGAGATTAGACTTCCGATGGCAAAACTGAGGTCAAAGTTGCAGCATGTAGCTGACAATCTATAAAGTTGAATAAACAGTCTGATAAACTTAAATAGGACATTTTCCTAGAAGAGGACAAAATAAAAAATAAGAAATTTTTTTGCAAAGTCGACATAGTTGTTAATTATCAGAATTTCTAGTATGGCATCGATTTAAAAAATCTAATAAAGCTTGTTGTGCATAAGCATCCATTAATATTTTGCACATTTATAATGGTCATATAAGAATAGCACTTCTGGGGAAAAATATTAAAGTTAAAATAAATAAAAAATTTACACAAAGTTGCTTGAGTGACAGAAAGGTATGCGTTACGTTATTTATGCCGTGCTAAGATCTATCCTCAAATGGACTTTAAAAAAACAACCATTTCATAAGGTATCCTTGACATACCATTAAATTTAAATATATCCAATCTAAATAAAACAATCATTTAGCATAATTTTTTAGACAAGGAAATAACAGTAGCACATCGAAATAATCCACTACAGGTGATAAATTTGCATCCGTTTGTATCTATGTTAGTTAATTAGTGGAACTTGTTTTATCTTACTTTACTGATGCCATAACATTGGCAGGTGTTTTAAAATTTTAAAATCAGTGATTTGTAAGAGATCAGTTTTGTTCAAAGACATCATGAAAATATAAATGTCAGGACGCAACTAGCTGTTACTTTGAGCCTAATAAGGTATAAAAAGTGCAACAGTGCTTCGTAAGATTCTGTCAATAAAATGTCTCGTTAACATGGCATCGTCTGTTCCAAAATACGTGCCAAATTTCACAACGACCAGTTAAAACATGGCGAGAGTAGTCCATTGGCACGATTCTGTATTATATTTATGAAACTGGAAATCGGTAGCGTACAATACTTCTTCAAAAGTCGAGTGAACGCATTTTTTTAACTAATTATAAATAAGTCTTCCGATAATGACCACACCAAGTACTAAATTTCCAAGCGATAAAAAATCAAAACCCCCCAGAGAAACTAGTTATGCTTACAACAATCTGTTATACACCTTATTCATTCCGGAAATTAAATTTAAGTCCACCGAGAGCCGCCTAAAATTGCCGGAACAGTTCTTCAGCTGCGGACTAAATTACAATCGCAGTACGAGTCAGACAGTATTTGCTGTCTAGCGTTTTCTTACATAGCCCATATTGCATGAGGTGAAAATTAATAGTTCCGGTTCAGTAACAATGTAGTCGCAGTCTTTTTTTTTAGAGCATTTTGTCCTGTCTCCTTTTGGTGGTGACGCAAGAGTTAAATTTATATATTTTTGATATGGATTTTAAGGCAATTGTTTATTCTTCAGAATATAAGCTTTTGATGTGGTTGTCTGTGTGTGTTTCGGCAACAGTGTACAGTGAGTAATAAGGTCTTGGTGATGATTTGGAAGCGAAATCTGTGTTCTCCATTGCACGTTGGTTTGTTGACAGTAAAGCCTTTCTAAAAAAAATGGAGGTCATCCTTTGACAAGAACTTGACCGTGAAGTCATCTTTGAAGGTGTTTTATATTAACATAAGATTTGTATTGATTGAGAAACAAATGTAGAGGATATTTAGTCAAAGTAATTGTCATATATGGCCATAAAAATACATGCAACTTATCACCTCCTGTCTTACATATACATGTATGATATAAAAGATTTAAAGTCATGAGTTGCTGGCTTTGAGGGTGAATCTCTCTCTCTCTCTCTCTCTCTCTCTCTCTCTCTCTCTCTCTCTCTCTCTCTCTCTCTCTCTCTCTCTGATACTCGCTATACTGACAAAAGAAGACGCTGCTACGCTCAATCTAAAGTGAGTGCAGACATGTGCAGTAAGTTGGATCTGCTTAGCATGTCAGTCAGAAATAACAGTAATTATTATGCGATCCTTGGCGATCGTGGTAGCAGTCACCATTTTATTTTTCTTGTTCAACTACGTCACCAGTTGTCTGATTAATTCACCTTTGCCAAGCATTCGAAATGTAAACTAGAATGCTTTTTATCCGCTGATCGCAAACGTATGTAATTTTTAAGTTCCAAATGGATGTTAATAGTCAAGAAACGTGAGATAAAATACTTGTAAATATTGTTGCCGTATTTAGCATGCCTACACTATAGTTAATGAACAAAACGCACGCAACACTCGTGTTGAATTATTGGTGTCGGTACTCGGCGTTATATTAGCGCATAGTGTCGCGTGAATAGCATGGACAGACTCTAATATGTAGACGTCTGATAGGCTTGAGACTTGGTGGAAATCGTAACTGCGGAGACGATGTCTCAGTGCCATTTCCTTCATACCAGAAGAGGAATACCCATAAGATGTCTAACATTAGTAATCTAAGATGATAAGTCAGCTATCACCCAGCAATTTGATTTGTCAGCAAATCGACCAAATTTCTGATGAAATGATTCGTGGATGACAATTGTGTTATTCCCAGTAATTTCCCGTGAGATACTCAGTTCTCTCTACATACTATGGTCTTTATTGCGTTTTGGAAAAAAATAGCTTTCCATAGTAAAGTAAAACCTCTCCGCAAACTGAGACGATAATTCGCCTATTATATATAAATGAGTTCGTCATTTCCCATACGATATATCATTGTTAAAAGCAGCCGATCTAATTTAATCTTGAATAACATTCTGAGGATAATTTGGTTACTGTAAATTCTCATTTGTAAGTCGAGTAAAAACTGCAATGTGCACAAGCACAGTGGCATAATGCGCCGGCAGATCTGGGTCGATACAATTGATTGGGAGAAATCATTCTAGCAAACAACAATGACCTTGATCTGTCGGAACATAAAGTTTAAATGTTTCATATTGATAAGTTCACACTGACTTCATCACTCGAATTCAACCAAACACAGCTGACACATTAGAGTAGGCGATTGACTGTTTTTATCCTTTTAGATCTTTGTCTTTGATAACAAACAAAATCCTACTCGCCTGCTATTTTTGTTTTTAACACTAAATATTTATAACCAATAGCATAGTAAATTGTAATCATAAGATTTTATCAGATTCATTTTGAGAAATTCTTTGGTGACTAAATTAGAAGTTTGTAAGGCAAGCTGAATACTAAGTCCTGAGTAAACTAAATATTATCACCTGCTGGATATTGGCATCAAGTATGTTGTAGCCAGTAGTTGGAAAATATCAATAGGTATCTTTAAATATTTTTAGCACAATCCGTCAGACCTAGACTCAATGCATCAAATCGCAGTCACAGAAGTCCCTATCTTTTTTTCAAAGATACCATGCTATTCTAAGAAATGAAATTGTCAAATCACTATATGTCTGGGAGTGAAAGTACATGTCATCATAAATTAGACTAAAATTTCGGTAAAGAAGGGAAGGGAGCTATGGGGACATTTGAATCAACCATAAGAGTACAAACCATCAAAACATTTACAAAATTAAAAATTGAGAAACCTGCATCAAAAAGAAATATCTAAATTAATGATTGCATCGAAGTTTTTTTTTATTTTTATTTTTTTTACAGAAAAACAAATACAAATATATAATGGCTGAAACATATGCACATAAATTTATTTAAAATATTCGGAAAAAATATAGTGTGTACACATCAAAGGCCGTTATCTTAACATAGATAAGGGATGTAGAGATATCCACTAATCAAGATTATTTCCAGGAAATTTTAATTACCTCCTAGGTCAAATAGATTGGTATATATATAATCTTGTTTATCTAAGAATTACCTATTCTTGCCGTCACATCTTAAAGCAGAACCAGTCTTATTATTCTGTTCTGACATTTCATTTGGGTGGATTTATTTATTCAAATTATTTGTCACTTGAAATACAAAATACTCATCAATAATATTCTTGGGCTGGAAAGTTAATTTGGAATAATAGTTAATTTAGACAAGAACATTTTTGGATTATATTATTATGAGAGATCAAAAAAAGGCTCATACCAAATCGCCACAATCTGGGCCACTGGCACAAAAGCACGTGCGAGACTAAAGGCAAAGTAACACATTAAATATTGAACTTTAATTGGAATAATACTTTAATTCAGTTGGAACTTTATACATTTTGACTTGTAAAATAACTTTTTTAGGATTATCTGGGATTTAATTAACAATACTTTAATTTGTTTTCAAATGTTTACTTTACCTTATAGGGAAATACATTATTTGTTAAATTTTATAAAACTTGATTGTTTTCAATCTTATTTATACTTAGTATAAGATCAAATAGTCGCAAAAATAATTTTTAGCTACCTTCTTTTTAAGTAAACACACATCCTATTGTAGTATCACAAAAACTACTTGTCATTTATAACGCTAGTGGTATATTTTCAATTTGATGTGCCATCTAATTAAACTGAAGAACCAGTGTGCGGTTTTGACTCTTTGTACCAATTTATATTAGCATTAAACTTTTGATACAAAGGAGGAATATTATTAGAAAGAGTTAATCAGTTGATAATCAAAGAACTTTGAGTTAGATCGGACGGAACTTGTTTATGTTGTAGGTTACTTGTTCATGTCGTATGTAACGTGTTCAAGCTGTAGCTTACGTGTAGCTTACGTGTTTATGTCGTATGTACGTGTTTATTTTGTATTTAAGGGATTCATGCTGTAGCTTACGTGTTCATGCTGTAGGTTACGTGTTTATATCATAGACTACGTGTTCATGTTATACGATACGTGTTCATGTTGTAGGTTACGTGTTCATGATATACGATACGTGTTCATATTATAGGATACGTGTTCATGTTGTAGGTTACGTGTTCATGCTGTTGATTATTATATGCAGCATGTATTATTCTATAACATGTGCTTCTGAATCCAAATATCATGCTTTTGAAATCCCCCACCAATCTAAATTCCAGCCTTCAACCACATCCCCATCCCCACCCTCCACGACCTTAAACTTAAGAAAAACAGAGTCGCAAAAACCGCCAAATTATTTCATACAATTTCTAACTTACCGTCAGAATTTGGTATACTGATTCGGTTTTATAAGCAAACTTTTAGAATATTTTCAAAGTTGTGATAGTTATTAGATAGCAGAGACGGAAACATTTCAATTCTGTAATGTCAATACTGACTGATTTTTGAAGACGTGTTAGTAATGGCTGTTGATGATAGTTAAATGTTATGAATCTCTTCTATGACCTTGACTTTCCAAGATACTACCGTGATGCATCGAATGTTCTTTGCTGAGATTCACCATGATAATTCTTTAACAATGTGTTACCCTTAGTACTTCCGAACTCAGTGTTATCGTGCTCTTTAGGTTATCTGGTAATTTCAATTTAACTAAGCGATAAATTGGAGTTATCAAACAAATGAAACATAAAATGACACGATAACGGATTCCCGCTGATTAGACATCTAACTTTACTCTTTGATATATGGGAAACTGCAAAAATTGAGACAATGCTTTTCACTATTGACGAACGATGAACATGTGTCTTGTTCTTGTCAAAGATGTATATTTTATGTAAAATGTTTTGGTAAAAGTTTTAAAATAAACTTAAATTTAAATACTTTCGACCGTGGAACATGCTGATTGTACTTGATGTAGCAGAAATAGAGAACGTAAATATCAACGTAGGAACGTTTTGGGTACAACAGTGGTTCAAGGCTGTTTCTAAATTATTGTGTTGGTCAAGTTTCGTGTAGGCGTGAATCTGTTGAACAATAAAATTTATGAGCTTTTTTTTTGTAATGAACTTTAACATTTATACCAGGCAAGTGTATTCATTTTATATTTTTTACATGAATTATTTGGGGTGCTTTCAATGGTAAATTCGCGCGCTCTTTAATTGTACCACAACCATTTCACCCCGAAAAGTCATTTGGAAACCATATCCAGAAAATTTAAAATCTATTAAAATGTGGTCCTAAGAGAAATCTTCCTTTAAAGAACTTCTATATCAAATTCATGGATTTTTTTATGTTTCTTTTCCTTCTTTTTTAAATAAATAAATAATCTTTATCAAAGTACAATCTTCTAAGACTATATTATTCCTTTTTAGATGAAAGCACGTATGAAGGAAGGTCTGAAATATACGATAACATATCTGGCAACATATCTGGTTTTTTTTAAGGACTTGGAGACCCAGATGTCCGAGTGATCTAACGCGCTTGCCTTTACCAATAATTGCCATCTCACCTCTGTCAGCACGGATTTGAATCTCGGGCTCGGGTAATGTGGGTATGTGAAATAACTTTCCGGTTTCGTCAAGTGGGTCGGTGGTTCTTAATGGGGATTTCCCCGGTTTTCCTCACAGGCCGCCAAGTTAGAGTCTATCTCGTCCTGAGAAATGGCATTATACTCAAAATAGCAGAAGCAACAACAACATCATTATTATCATCATCATCATTAAAAAGTAGCTGCCATGGAAGAAATTGGCTTTTCGATTGAATTTCATTATCTCGTTGGTCTTGATAACTACCTGACAGTCATTGACAGGTGACGCTTGGAACCCAACTGATCAGCAATCGATACCCATCATCTGGATATATACGGTCAAATATAATGTAGACCACAAAATCAATCAATAATTGCTGTACTTATCGCACTTTGGTGGAAAGGGGCAGATAACTTATTTCCGTGCTTGACCAATCACAACTCATATGCATCATGTTAAATACCCTTTCTAGTCCAAGTATCCGCTTTATACCCTTAGCGTTCAACCATTATCTAAGATAAATAAGTCCAGAGATTGGACATACAGTTCTCTCTGTATTGGCCTGTACCAAGTGTGTGCAGTACAAAAGAGTTGATGCTCCTAGACAGATATCGGTTAAGTGTCAGTCAACTTGAGTTGTACTTTTGTATTGCTGTCGAGCAATTATCGGTAATGCAAAGTTTAACTCCTATACTTTGCATAACAGATGCGAAAAATAAAACAAATTCTGAAACAAACCAAACCAAACTAAAATCAAAGAAAACATAAATTTATTGGCAGCATTCAATTCTTCATCAAAGGAAAGCTTAAATTTAAAAAAACTGTTTGATTTAGCAGAAATTATTTTAAAGAATTTCCTTTAATGTTCATCCTTTCATTTGTATTGTTCCACTGGATTTAGAGTTTCTATATTTAAAAAAAATGTTAAAAATCGCGAACATTTTCTGAGAAAAACCTTTCGTAAAATGTATTCTTGAGCACCCAGTCATTCGATATATTTGCAAGATGTCATCAGCATGCTTGTGTGTGGAATTATTAATTACATCGTTAAAATCACCAACAGAAACATACTTTAATTAACGAACTATAATGACACGCGAGTTTGATTAGTCGAACTGTGATGACATACATGTTTGATTGGTCGATCTGTAATAATAATGAGTTTTTGGTTTTGTCGAATCGTGGTTAAATATGCCTAACAGTTGACATTAACTGAGTATTTTAACAAAACGTAAGATATCTCGAGATTTCCGATTTTGACGTACATATATTATTAAATAATTACTAGTGAGCACTTTTTAATAGGTTTACGCAACAAATATTATTGAGAAACTATAATTTGTGGAATTTTATCTACGATATGCATTGTCATACGATGGAAGATGCTGAGCATCGTGTCCTCAATGGCTTTTGGAACGAATAGGTCACGTGGTAAGTAAATCCAGATTTCTTAAGTGTTTGTGTGTGAAATGATACATTTCTAATACACATCGGTATAGGACAGGTAAACTCAACCCATTGGTCAAAATTTTGCATTAGACAAAATATTTTGTCTAATCTCAAAAGCAGAATTCTGATAACGAGGAAATGTTCTTTTTTTATCAAGCACAAATTATTGTTTGTTTTCATCCATGAACGAGAAACAAATGTAAAAGTCACAACGATACATTGTTAATACTTGCGCAAATTTAAAATAGCAAATCACCAATTCAAAATTGTTAAACCTGATGATAAGCGTAAACAATTATGATGAAATTGAAGAAATTAGAGAAGACTTTAAGTGGTGTTTAAGCTATTTAGTATTCCGATCTAATTAGGCAAGCTTAAAAGACTGACAAAATGAGGCGTACTATTTTTCATATAGTGGATACTATTGTGTTCTTAGGTAAAAACAAGATGTTTTGATACTTACAACGCATCTTATCAAGTTCAACCGCGGGTGGTAAGATGTCATTAAACTGCACGTTATGACTTTACACTTGACACTTTTGAATAGATTAAGAATAAGAAATTTGTGAATTGGAGAATAATCAGCCTGCCATAGAAAATAGTTACTTAAAACTGAGAAATGTTGCAGTGCCAAGAGATATCACCATTTGATTTATACAACTTTTGTCAGTTATGTACGAAGGCCTCTACAAGATTTGGCATGAGTCACCATTGATCCAATGTATAGTGTCTGCGGTTCATGAATGATGCATATATTGAGAGCACAGTTGGGTCTCAACACATTCGGGTTCATTACCAAGAAAACATTAATTTATTTTAATTTTTTATTTTTCAGTGCTGACATTTCTCATTCCGCCCTGCCATCTGAAATTTTATCAAGAAAGTGTTTATAGAGTGGGTTGTTCATTTCTGCTTAACGTTTGTTCTGGTGTCAAACGATCTCCCATAACAAAGAAAGGTCCCTCCACCACATATTTCTTAGGGGAATCAATCGAGATGTAGATGATACTCGATGGAATTTGCAATCTAGTAATGAATTTCATTGCATTTCATGTCATTTTGTTCTGATATTGGCACAAAGACTAAAAGGTAAAATAGGAAAAACAAGACAACAACACGACAATAGTAGTTGTATGTTGACTGGACAAACACCATTACTTTTAACACTATTTAAAAATAAAAACAAAACACAATGTGACCATGCATCGAGCACTTCGTAAAACCCTACCGATGTACTTTGAAACGTTACAAATTTATGATGTTTTTTAATAATTTAAAAACATGAAAAAACTCTAGGCATTCATGAGTTTCCAGTAAAAAATCATTAAAATTTAACGTGAAACAGAAATATAGAACTACATAAATTTTCACCATAAAGTTAACTAATGAAGAAAATTAAACACAATAATGTATATTCCATATTTACAACAGATCAAAGTGTGCTTAGTAACTGGATTAACATACTGAATGCAAGATTTGTGAATTTAAATAAGGGACTTAAATTTAAAACAACAAAAATAACAGTTACAGAACATTAGCTTTTTTCTGATAAACATTTGAACGCTCTAGTTAACAAAGACATTACATAAATATTTAAAGAGATAACAATTTACCAAACTGAAAGGATTATTTGACATTGAAATCAGTTAAAAAGCCTTTGATAATTACACTTGTACGATTTCACAGTGGTGGTGACTCTATTTAGAGATTCAAAGAAATCTGCAACATGAGATTTTGTCAGAAGTTGGTGGCAGCATATGGATATGAATTGCCTCATTGGCATTTGACAGATCTAATTGTACCAAAGTTAGTAATATTTGTATATAGCTTTCATGTTTACATTTAAGTAAGAAAAATGATATCTGCTTTAGAAATGCATTTACTTCATTAGCAATATTTTAAATAAAAATTAAAATCATCTATTTAAAACACTTTTACTTCGTTTGAAACCAATTGTAGCTTTCCTTTAATTGCTCGGATTCATCATGGTCAAAGCAGATCCGCATTATACGACAGTAAATCTAACAGGGATTATCCCTGGATTCTGTAGTAGAATCTTGAAATAAATCAAGGTATATAGGATTTTTTTATTACAAAGAATTATAAATATATACCAGACAGAACAGACTGTGCTATCCCTGGATTCTATAGTATAATCGTGTTAATAGTGGGAAGAATTTAATAGTTTAATACAAACAATACTATCATACAGGTTAGAGAAATTCAATTAGTACTCTATGTAAATTCGAACCCAGGTTCGCGAGTAAATAGCATCCATCGCCTTGCCTGCACGCACCAGCCCATATACCGTCACGACTAAGCACGCATCACCAAAATATGATAGCACTGAGTCGGTGTTATTTGAGCTCGTGCAAAGCAGTCACACTCTCATGACTACCTAGTAAATAAATATCATATATATATATATATATATATATATATATATATATATATATATATATATATATATATATATATATATATATATATATATATATATATATATATATATATATATATAGTCGTTCCAGATTAATATGAGCTCGTATAACTTGATAATGACCTGGTACTAAGAAGAGCTCATCGTGTGTTATAGTTTAATTAGTCGTAATTAGTCGCGTTCGAAGAAAGATTATATCATCTCTAATACTAGACGAAGAGCAGGTGCAACATCATAATTTGTGAAAAACTGCTGCAAGCTCATGAACAAAAGTGGCTTTGGAAATACCATGGAAAACATTAGAAGGAGAGTCATTATTGAGATCTTCAAAAACGCTAAACGTTGTGATAAACTTGTTGCATCAGATAATTTTGTTAGTATGAAAAATTTTAATGATACATAAGAAAAGCAAAATACAAACCAGAAGTTGAATAAACCAGTTTGTGTCGGTATGGCAGTATTTGAAATATATCAAAGACGTTGATCGAATTTTATTACAGTTTTGTTTAGGTTAAGTGGCCTAATGCAGAGTTGCTATTTACAGATACTGACTCGTTGATTTACAAGATGGAATCTGCTGATATTTACAAAGAATTTTATGAAAACAGGGATCTGTTTGATTTCTGATTATCCTGGAGACATCGGAAGACACTGCGATGGCAATTTAAATTTAACATGTAAGTTTTAAAATGAATTTTCTATGAAAATGATAACGAAATTGTATTAGATTACGTATTATAATGCATTGCCTAAAACTATCTGATAATAAGGTTAAAAACGAACCAAGGAAATAAATAAAATGCGGTAGGTAATATGAATTGATAATTATAAGTCGGCGTTTGAAGGTTTTAGTGGTCATGTTGAAATGATGGCCATAAAACCAACATTACAAAATTGAGACGAATGACATAATAAAATCTGGTCTTTGCAATTTCGATGATAAAATATACCGTTTTGAAGGAATTAAGATATTTAATACTGGTTATAAAAATATGATGTTGATTTCAGCAAGGTGTGAGCGATTTTATTTAAACATAAGAATTGTCAAGTGCCTGTTTCAGATTGTTATAGTGTCAAATATTGTCTTTGTTTGTGAAGAAGATTTGGTATTAGCTTTTGAAGAAATGGTTTACATCTAGTGCTAGAACTAGAAGAGTAAATACGTTACAGCTCTGATAACAACGATAATCGATCAGCATTGACTCAGGACGAAATGGATAATCACTATGTGCGTCATGACGATTATCGGGATAGTTAAGATCAATATCAACAAAATAATCGTTATTAGCAGGAAGAGTTTAAACCGTTGCTTTAAAAATCTGCTCTGGAAATATCCAATGATATCCGCAAAAGTGCATCAGTTCAGACATTACATGACCCTAGGGTTGTTACAATCCAAATAAATTATGCAAAACTACAGCAGTGTCTTATCGTCGTTGATCATATACTTGTTATTAACTTTAACATATGTTTTTGTTATAACGCTTATCCCTCGTTTCGGTGCACGCTCTATGATACAAAACATGTCAGAATCTGTCAGCAACTCTAGTTTTACTTTGATGTGCTTAAATTTTGGTCCTGATACGGATTTATACTATGCTGGGTAAAGTTTGTAGTTATCAGTGCTGTCATATATGAAACTTTCAAATATGTCCGAGAGCAATAACACATCATTGACTAAATACAGGTCATGATAATCACCGAAAGTTTTACAATCAAATTCATTGACGCTTTCAAGATTTAATCGAGAATAAAAACTTTTCCTGTCAGGTAAACTTGTTTCATTAAATCGATCGAAGTCGTCAAGATAACTTTTCTTGTAAGTAAATTTGCTTTGTCATCGAAATGGTCAGTCAAATTATCAAGACTTCCACTTTCACAAGTTCGTTTAACTATGTCTCCATAAACTGGAGACTATCAATAAATCTGAACTTGCCGATTGTCAGACATATACTTTTCCGTTTTGTTTGGAATGCATTTTATTTTATTGCTGTTATTGATTTTAAACCGCTAATTATATCTTTGTTGCCAAATACTTCTACGATTAAATGAGAATCATATCCACGAAAAGTAGGATTGTATTTACATCTGTGATGTTGATGGCTCCCTCGCTGTTATATAATACTGTCTCAAATTTGGCAGATAAGTATCATTGTTTATTGAATCAGAGCAATGACCCTATTTTGTATGGGCTACTAAACAATTAGTTTTATGTTATTTTTGTTTTTAGCATGTCGTAGTTCGACATCATCTCAGAATCATCTGTTGTTATGCCAGGACTGCCAGCAGTAATAAGATATTTTATTATTTTCTTCATATCTGTGATGTTGTAGTTTCCTTATAGTATCTTAACATATTTCCTCTCTATAACGTCATTGGTTTTCAACCAGAACGTAAAATTGTCGTCGACGTTAGTTTTGACATTTGCCATAGAGTACCATACAGTAGCAGATACTGAGCCGATCTTTATTTTGCTTTTGGGGACCTAGGATCAAGTTCAATAGCAAGATTACAGAGCACGGACAAGTTTTGCGCTGTTCGATGTTCTCTGAAATAAGTCAAGTAACAGTGTCATCGAAGACATTTTTTCGTTGTTGTTCACATATTAAACCAAGACAGTTGTGAGATAGAGTATAAAGTCGCAGTGTAAATCATGATACTTGTAAATCGTTAAAGATCCATTTGATCTTAGATGATCTTATTTTTCGCGTTTTTTGAAACTTTACATATTTTTTGTCAGACTCAAACGCAAATATTCCATTGAATCAAGTTTGTTTAGGTGGTGTTTTCATCATTTTCTATTATTCCTTTCTTCTTTACTTCCTCAAGGATCTTTTGTTTCTTTTTGTTCTCTTCTTGCTAAATAGAAGATCGTTTAATCTAAATTTTGTGTAACCTCAGCTTGTCATGCATCAGGATCACCAATTCGCTCAACAATATCCTCATCAATTTTCTTTTGTCCTTCTTCAAGTAGTCTTTGCAAACCATTATCTTTTAGTTTTTCAAGCTCTTCTGGTGGTACTTTATCAAAACCGTTATTTGCTAAGTACAGGCTCGGTGGTGGGTTTGAAGAGTCTTGCAGTTTTTTCTGCTGTTTCGTGTTGTCCAGCACATTCTTGCTCAACATTTTCTTAAACGCAGCTCTTGTTAACACATACATCTTTTTTAGAAAATGTATTCGCGCCTTATTCATTAATGTAAATAAAAATTAATTTTATACTTCTTCTTCGAAACATATACTTGATAGTTCTAGCAAGTTGAATGAATAAGAAGATACAACTGCGATTTCCATGAGCTACCTCATGACACAGTTCAACAAAGTTGTCTCTGGAAACGTCACTGCACTGTTCTCGTGATATGTTTTGGGCGTCAATATTGTCAAGACTGTTAACAGTAAAAAGCATCCCGTATTTCTTCTGATAAAACAATCAACGTTATAAAAAGATTAGGAAGATTAATTGCATCACATCTTCGATTTTATAAAGTAAAATTTTATATTGTTCATTTCAGCAGTGCTCAATGGGATGTCATCAAACACAATAATCTTTTGTTCGTCCGATTCTAGTTCTCAAC
Organism: Potamilus streckersoni; assembly: GCA_016746295.1. Taxonomy (NCBI): domain Eukaryota; kingdom Metazoa; phylum Mollusca; class Bivalvia; order Unionida; family Unionidae; genus Potamilus; species Potamilus streckersoni. The sequence continues at coordinate 680,465 of JAEAOA010001331.1, forward strand.
GGGTACAAGATCTTCTGGGGTCCTTATACTAGATATATCTTCACCAACACCAAGTTCATTCTTTAGTTTTTCGTTGTACTCGTTCATCAACTCACATTTGTTCTGCTGAGGATTGATGGTATAAATACACCCGATCGTAGTTGAATATGTCCTTGACTGGCAAGTTCATTAGCAAGTTGGTTTGCCCGATCTAGTACGTCCTACTACCAGGTAATGACGATCTGGTAACTCAAAATTGTGTTTATCTTTTATTACTCGATCGGTATCAGTTTATTATGCTCTACGTATAGCATGTGCTCACAATTTTGTCAGCAGCAATTACAGTAACATTAGCTACTGCGCAAACGTTGGTACGTTAATCGGTAGTTCATATGCTAAAAAAACTGCAACTACAGCTACAGATGTTGATCTAAGAAATTATCCTAAGCGATCCGGTGACACAATCGCCGGCAACCTTTTCATCTCATAACAACGATTGCTAGATCTAGAAGCAATATATCCGCCTATCAACCCAGATAGCTCACAAACAGTAAGCTTTGCACAACTTAATGATATCAGTAATGGTACGTTATAACTATCGGGTGGAAAGATTACTGGTAACTTAAGCTTGTCATGTCAGCGAGTGCTAACCATTGAGATAGCATAACCACTAACGACGTAGATAATTCAGAAGCACAAATTATTGCAGTCAGCAATATTAATTTGTCAAAAACTGGTGGAAAGATGACTCGAAATATCAACACGAATTAAACTCGAGACTGAATACACCCAACATAAATAATTCACAGCCGGTAGCTTTGCACAACTTAGCTCAGTAGATAATTCCAAGTTATGGTTATCTGGTGCGAAGATGACTGGCGCGTTAGATATGGGTGGGAAATTAATATTTGATACCCAGCTTTATAATATAACTTTCATTAATAGCAATTCGGTAACAAATGTAAAGTTTTTTAAGAAGAACTATGCTATAAAATCCGGCTATACGATGACGGACGGGTTAGATATTGGGATCGAATAGGATAACCACGTCATATAACGCAACTGCTGAATATGATATTACAAATAGATCTTATTTCTACCTGGGATCATTTGCTGCAACAAACAGTGCTATTAATGTATCAGGTCGATCTCCTGATGCACTTTACGTTAATCAAGCAGATGGTACAATTATATGTATGTCTAACATGGGCTCCAATAAAATACAGACAATCTAAATCACTTGCATAATCTCAAGCACAATTTAAACAGCAAGTGCAGCAAGCACGACGTGGTCAAGCTGCTTCAACAAAAACAGCAGCCACAATTTTCAAACCAGTTACTGAAAGTTTACCTCGAAAACAACCCGAAATTAAGCCACTATCCGATAAGAACTTAATAAATTACAAGAAACAGGTTTGGTTGGATTATTTAAAGAACAACAGGAGAGATCTTGAGAAGAAGAAAGAAGGTTAGCTGATGCACTTGTAGCAAATATGGCTGATTCTTTTGATAGAGAAGCTGCACTAGATGGGCTAAAAAATAATCAGCTTGAACTTGAACGAAGATCAGCAGAATTTGCAACACAAGAAATTAAAAATATCATAAAACTGTATCATGAGGAATAAAAGATATTAGATAGGAACAAAATATAGTTGGCGAATTGACTGTAAAGTTTATGGTATTGGAGAACAAAACCAATGGTATATAAAAAGAGCAAATGATGCGATGACAGATGATAAATATGATCAATTTTAGAGAAAGAAAGTATAAAAGATAATGTTAATATAAGTATATGGTTTGATGCAGAATATGACACATTATTAAAACAATTAATGCAGTAATGAAAGACGGAGCTGATGGTAGAAATGGAGTTATAATATTCGCATCAATGGCTGAAATGATTTGCAGATTAATGCTATTGATATCATCAAATGAAGCTGTAAATTCTTAGGGCTGAAATCAACAATAAAATTATTGAGATACTTGATAATTTGAGATCGAAAACTGAGCAATACGAAACTTTACACCGCGACTTATTCCAAGCGACTTAATTTTATACAAATATAATGCTAAAAGTCAGCAACATTTTTTTTTGGAATGAAGCCAATCTGATAAAGATAGCGAAAACTTTTCAATGAAGAATAACCCGCCAATAGAGCTGGATCGTGAAAAACAATACGAAATTGGATTTATTTCCTTCACTTGTAGGAATTAAATGACTAATGTTAAAACTGGAGTAAGATGATGAGTTTGCGTTTCATGTTCCTCTTATGGGTGCAACAGTTATTCCATTGATAAGGGTTAAAACTTCACAACGAGCCTACAATATAATTAATCTAAATAAAACAGTAAAAGAACTTATAACAAAAATACAGGAGTTGTAGACACTTTTGAGCTGGCACCAAATTAAAATACGATAAGAGCTAGAATGACATTAAGAAATATTAATTTATTTCCAAAATCAAGTACTGTACCACTGATAGGATTTAAAAATCGTGTTTATTATTCTTTTACTGAAGAATCTGTTACGCATAACGGTGCATCGCCAATAAATGTAGCTGATGTTAACTCAATATTGATAAATTGCTCCATTGCATATGGTTCCTATTCAGCTAAAGGCAGTAGAGAGTATAATATATACAATTTTTCACCAGAAGTAAAATCATGTTCTCCTATGCAAATTAGTCCCCATCATATTATTTATTATCCACTAATAGTTGATAATAAAAAACAGAAGTAAATATACAATTAACAGATCAGTTTGAGCGACAGCAGGATTTATATAAGGAAGTTGTTACCTACTTATTACCTGCACTTGCGCGAACAATATTAAAACAACAAAATTATACAACCTCAGATATAATGAAACAGAAAGAAACTTATAGAAGAAAAATAGTAGGAGAATTTTTATTAAATATATTTGCTAAAATTATTGAATATATTCCAGGACTAGGTCGTATAGTTGCGCCAATTGCACTTGACTTATCAAAAGCTTTGCAGCTGGAGCTGCTTCTGCTGGTGGAACTGACGTGGGACAAAAATAACTAATAAAATAATAGGCGCACCTAAGGTGCATGCCGCACCGACAATCAGATAAGTTATTTCAGAAACCGCACCAACAAAAGAAACTCAACATGCAATCATAGCAACAACAAAAAAAGCTTCTATCACCAAACAGCCAGCAGGTTATACAAAATTTAATATCTAAAGTAAGAGCGCCGCAATAATTTTGTGCAACCTTATAAATAAAATTTGTGTAAAATTATCTCGATTTAGCTGAAATTTATCACATAGACGACACATTAACAGAATTTGAATATGTTGAATATCTTGATGGAAATTTTAAAGAGCCTAATAAAGATGGCGTCAGAACATTCAATATTAGAGACGATGGCATATTTCTACTGCATCATAAGGCAATGTTGGAAGTTCGTAGCCATATTTTAACAGTAGCTGTTTCACCTGCTGAAATTGCAGCTAATACACGCGGAGCTTTTATAAATAATGGTTGGTGTTTATTTAGAAGTGCTCGATATCCGCTGACCAATAGAACTGTGGAAAATATTTCAAATCACTTACAAGTTGAGAGTTCACTCTTAAATACTATTTCGTTTTTTGATGATTACTCCAAATCAACTTCAACTAATATGATGTGGTTTGAAGAAACTGGAAATGCAGGTGCAGATATTGTTGCATCGGTTAAAATTTTATCAGGAGCAACTACTGTAGCCGTCGGAGCTGGTGCTGCTGGAAGTGCTGCTAATGTGACAGATTTTCTTATTGCAAAATGCTGCTGTGCTTGGCATAGCAGTACCGACCGCAGCCGCTGATCCAAACGCTACATACGTATAATTTAATGCAAGCTTGTAACAATCTTCGTATACCACCACCAGGTGCAGATGCTAACGGTACTGCAATGTTACATGTTAGTTAAAACGCAATATGCGTAAGAAATAGACGTTATAATAAAACTCGTGCTAAAAGAAGAGAACTTGTAGCAGGAATATGTCAAATTAAAATGCTGCTTCCACTAAGGACGATACCTGGCTTTTGCAAGGACTAAAATAAGGTATTTCGTGGAGTTAAACATACGCTTATTTTAGATCGAGCAGAACAAGTTGATTGTTTGCTCAGATCTTGCGGGGTTGATGTATAGTTTGTCATAAATAAACTTGCGCTGTGGATGCTAAAAATAACTCCGTCAATCACTAAAATGTCGGAATTAAATGATATGCTGCAGAATCGCACGAAAAAAAATCATTTTCAGCAACATAAAATATATCAAACAGCAGCTCCGAATATCACCGACTACATATGGCGAATAACAACAAGACCAAGCGAACAACTACCGCGTCAATTATTTGTTGTATGTCAACAACAAACTCGAGGTGGACAACAGGAACAAAATAATGGAGTATTTGATAATGCTGATCTTAGACGAATATATGCTAGAAGAAATTCAAAACAATACCCAGAACGAACGATAGAATTTAATTTTGCGGATAACGCTAATAAAAATATTACTAGACCGTATATGTTGCTATTCGACTCTATGCAAAAATATCAAGATGCTGCATATGGAGTTCAGATATCCCTAGAGGAATTTCGTACACTTTATCCAATATTTTATTTTGATGTCAGTAAACAGAGCGATCGATAAGTAGACAGCACCTCAGATATTGAAATTATTTGGACACTTGTAGCACTTCCAGCTGCACCATTTCATGTATATGCGTTAGTGATTAGCGACATATTTATTACAGTTGACTCTGTCAGAGGCAAAATGTCAGTATATCTTTAGAGTAATTTAATCGAAATTTTAAGAACTTTAAGTTTAATCTATAATTGTTATATTTAATGACAAAATATATTGTAAAAGAAATACATTTAACTGATAACCAAGTTAAAAAATAGGAGCTTCAGTTGCAAAACAAAGGCAGGTTTCATTAAAGGTCAACCATAATGTTCGAATGGGTACTTTAGCAAAATTGTTGTTAACCAAAAATCGAGGAAATAAATACGATCGCAAAAATCTTTTGTTCTGAATTTAAGTGCTGCATAAATAACTGCGATATCAAAACAAGGCTGTTTCTTCGCTCCGGCACTATTAGTAATAGGCAAAACATTACTACCTAAAATTTTGCAGTTGTTAGGGGTACCTGAGGGATAGCAGCAGCGTCTGGAGCAGTATTTGGCGCAACAGAAATGGCAGTTAAACGAAAATTTTCTTTATACCACGGCCGCAGACTATACGTGTGCGGCCGTGGTATAAAGACAATTTTCGTTTAATTTTTAGTTTAATGTTTCGTATGAAGATCGATAGCAATTTTTGTCTAAAGAGAAATATAATGCCTAAACGGAAAACGGTGCAAAAAAGACAACGACGAAAGAAACATATGAGAACGACAAGGTAGATTTCTTTCAATTGCCCTATTACTAGCAGGACGTGAGGGGAGTCTATGGCCAGTTATGTTATGACGAGGAGACTAATGCTGCCAGGAACAAGGAGACAAAGTCTCATGTGTTACGTAATTTTGATATACTTGAAATAATGAAATAAGTAAAAATAAAAATTCACGGAGTTTATTCGAAAGATGAGTCATCGCCAGGTTCATGTGTTATAAATATACAATACTTTAATGATGTATCTGGTACACTTTGGGAAGCTGTTTTTGATAACAACTATTTCGACTCGTTCGGAATTTTACCCAGTGACGCTTTAAAAAAAATGCCAGGCCATAAATATACTTGATCTTATAACCCTATTGACAAACCTCTTGACAAAAATGATACTCTGCTGCCAGGCCAAGAACCAGCTACAGAGATATTGAACTTCCTGGCAGTGAACAAGTAAAGTAATGTTAGACGAACTTCGTCAAGTGAAACCCGTAAATATGAGAGAACATGTTGACTTTATGTTGGTCTAGGGATTCATTGGAGCAAAATATAAACTCGGTCTCGGTAGAGACCTATATGATGATCTGACAGACGAACTATATGGACCTAAAAACTTTCCGCGATGCAAAATTGTCGCAAATGCAGTTGATGACATGTTTTTAATGATCTCGATGTTTTTAGTAAATCCCCGTGTTGCGGGTCAGTTTTCGGATATTAGAGGGATCCATATGACTGATGTGTTAAAACAAATAATGACAAATACAGAAAGAAAACCGAACAAAATCTGGACTTATTATGGAGCAGAGATTTTTAATAAAAATTTCGAGCAGGTTTTGGAACAAAATAACATTAAAAAATACGTAACTGGAAATGAGGGAAAAACATTTGTTTTGTCCAGCGATTTTATCGCACGTTCAACGAAATAATTCATAAGTATTTGAACACGAAACATCGAATCCTTCCTGGCGAATGTAAAATGTTGCCAAACGACGCGATTGCAAATTCAATGCTGGCAAACGAAACCATGTACCGCAGACAAAAATTCAAAGTTGGGGATAAGTTAGATTTTCTTTGACGAAGTAAACATTTGAGAAAGGTTTTGCTCATAAACTGGAGCGAATAAATATTTGTTGTTGACAAAGTACTTTTAACAATACCAGTTCCATACTCGTTGAAAGATTTGTTAGGTGAGTCTCTAACTGGCAGTTTCTACGAACAAGAACTTCAGAAAACAGAACAAGATGTATTTGATATTGAAAATATTGTTAAAAAGCGCGGCGACAAACGTTTATTCAAACGGCGAGTGTATAGCGATAAGTTTAATAGTTGGGTACCAACTCGGTTGGTATCATCGACTGAATAATATTGTCATAGATTTTACTGGCTTACATAAAGAAATTAAACGTAATTTTCTCGCAATATTAAATGGCGTTAAATTGAAAATTTTAACAAAAGTAATTTATTTCTTTTTTCCAGGTATTTTTACGTTTAGAAAGGGCTTTATAAATTGCCGAAATATTTAATGCTCGGCACCACTAAAATTAAAGTTTTAGATCTTTTTGGTGATATGGTACTTAACATCATATAGGTTATTTGTCGGTATGCTTAAATTTGTCTTGCTAACAACAATTTCATCTTCATCATAATCTTAATTATACAAAATATCATTTCCAGTATCACCAGAAAATCTGTCATAGGTCATACCTTCTGATGTAATTTTAGGAATTGAAACAAAATCTTCAGAATATAGCTAGACCAATCTCTCGATTAAGCTCATTATTATAATAATCTTTTATCTAATTAATATATAATATTTCCGGGGAAATAAAATATCATCAGCTAGTTAATATACTAAACAAGAAAGAATTAGCTGAAGCAGTCTTGATGTTCTGCTAGCAGGAGGCGAATCTGATAAATGTTTTGTTAACCGCAGCTGATTTAATAAAACTTGATATAAAAATAATGACGACATTACGATTTGATCGCAAAATATGGGATTTATTCATAAGTTTTTTTATTGGATTGATATAGAAAATATTATTAATTATCGTATTTAAAGCTAAATCTGTTAAATTTCATCATTGACCTTGTTGATCTTCCTTGCCATCAGCTACTTCTTTATTGTTTGTGGATGAATTTTATGATATTTTTCAGCAGCTATTATTGATTTAAATCTCATTTCTTCTCCAGTTTCGAGATTTATTAAAACAGTTGATCTAGCTGGATTCCTAAAATTAGAAACGTCAGAACCAGCTCTACGTCTTGTGTTTTCTTTAGGTGTTACTAAATCTAGGTTTCCTGGACTATTATGTGTTTTATTTTTATTAATATGGTTAATAACTAAACGTTTCGAACACAATCTTATGCGACTTTTTATCAAAAAAATCTGTTTTAGTTCCACGTACCATTACACGTAAATAGCCATATTTATCTAAATTTCCTAATACGTTTTTAGATTTTATATTTCGAAAATTTCCCTTATCACTTGCTTCATATAAATCAAACTTTGCATGAGGTGATATTTATCTTGTAAATCAAAATTTTCAATATCATCATCAGCAAATGCGCCATTTGTTCTATATACTCGATGTTCTTCTGAAGTATCTCCAACAAACAAAGTATAAATAAGATCTTTTATTTACATGGTAGTCCTTTCTGCATTATCACCTTTTGCTAAAATTAACATACCAGCCAGTGTTGGTATACCCATAGCTTTTTTAAGATGATATGTTGATAACAGAACCTAACGCATTTCCAGCATGTAAGTTGTACTTCGGATGTACATGGTAAGTTTCCTGCTCTTCCGCTGTGAGTGGCAAATATCTCAAGATTTATGTTATTACACTATAATGTTTTTCTTATCTCTAAAACTAATTCGATTAAATATAAAATATTACTATACACATATAATTTGCTAAAATTGCGAAACATTGCTAAAAGGAGCATTATAAAATCTGAAAAATTGCTACAGCATTTTTAGGTTATGATAACATTTATAAATTTGATGATCAGAACATTTTAGCAAATTTTGCCTTCACAAATTTATTTCATCTTCAACAACCAGTTATAGTCCGAGAACTTGCGGCTCATATAAGCATCAAACTTATAGTACAATATCATACGATTTTATCAAAGTTACACGCAGTTGAGGATGTGCTTTTCGAAACAAAAAGTTTTGACAGCGATATTTTGGAACCCTATCTAACAGCTAAATCTATAAGGATATTAACTGGACCAAACATTGCCAATTGTGGCGGATGAAATACATCAAGAAATAAATACAAAATAGAACAATTTACTTCATCAGGGCCAGGTTGGAAATTTGAAATGATAAAAGAAGTTTTATTTTACACAGCAAAATATAACGTAGTTCGCGGTAGTTTGTATGTCAATCTCCCCCAAAAATTAAGAACAAAAAATACTGTATAAATGCCAAACACAGAGATGATAGATGTTTCCAATGGTCTATTCTTTCCGCGATATTTCCAAAAGAACAAAATTCTGATCGCGTTAACAAGTATTCTCCACACAAAGATAAACTCATTTTTGATAACATCAACTTTCCAGCAGCAGAAAGTCATATACCAAGGTTAGAAAACAAAACGGTTTCTCAGTAAATGTTTTTGGTCTAGGCGATAAAGAAAACGTTTACCCGAGATATATCTCAGAGAATGCTTCACGGAAAACAATCAATTTTTTATTTTATTAGGGACATTACTTCTGGATAGAAGAAAACATTTACGGCCTCGTTGGCGGACTGTACAGTAAAAATAAAACAAGAAATATTTATGCTATAGATGTATGCCCGAATTTCTAGAAATAGAAGACTGCATGCACATCTTAAATACTCAGTCAATGTTCAAAATATAACTATGCCCAGCGAAAAAGAAAAAATATTAACATTTAAAAATTATAATCAAAAATTAAATATTCCTTTGATTATTTTCGCCGATTTCGAGCGTTGATGTGGTTGGAGCTGAAAATTAATCCGAAGAAATCCAGTACATGACAAATACAACTGCATATTCCCTGCTGAGTAGCTTATAAAGTAGTTTGTTGCACCAGCGATAAATTTTCATCTCCGATAACGTTATATACAGGTGAAAATCCTGCCGTGTGGTTACTAAAAATTTAGTAGACGAAGTTAATACAATTTCTAACAAATTACTTAAAACAGCTCCGATTGGAATAACGTCTCAACAACAACTTGAGTTTTGATGAAGCAGTTAATTGTCATATTTGTGAAAAGTTGCTGGTGGACTCCAAGGTGCGAGATCATTGACAGGTCAATATCGTAACGCAGCTCATAACAGTTGTAGTTTTAAATTTAATGCTCAGGATTTTATTCCCGTAGTGTTACATAACTTTCGTGGCTATGACAGTCACATCATTGTAGAAGCTTTAGGTGACAAAAGTATTAACGCTAAACTTAAATTGAATAACGTGATGAAATGTATTTCAAATAGGATTGAAATGTATATGTCACCTACGCTAGGAAAATTATGATTTATTGACAGTATGCAATTATGGCACCATCATTAGACGAGCTCGTCAAAGGCTACAGCACCTTTAGCAATATTTCCGTACGAGCATCTTGACGATTGGAGCAGATTAATGAAGCTTTTCTTTCTGACAAAAATAAATTTTACTCGCAGCTCAAAAGTGAAAACATCACATAGGACGAGGATATATATATATGCACAATATATTTGGAATAAATGTGCCCGTAAAACATTTGGTGATTATCACGATTTATATCTGAAAACAGATGTATTACAGCTAGCAGATGTTTTCGAGAATATTCGTCAAGTTAGCCATGCAAATTACGGATTAAATCCTTGTTGGTATTATTATGCTCCAGGACTGTCGTGAGACGCTCTACTAAAACAAGCAAGATAGAACTTGATCTCTTAAAAGATGTCAAAATGTTTAACTTTATTGAAAAAAGTATCAGAGGCGGAATTAGCGTTGTGACAAAAAATAAGATGTAGCTAATAAAAAATTTCTCGAAAGTATTGATACTAATTTCCAGTCGAGTTACAATTATTATCTGGAATACGACAACCTTTATGGAGGGCCATTTCACAACCAATTCCTTGCGGTGAGTTTCATTGGATAACTCCAGATCAATTTCTTAGAGAAACTAAAAAATATCTTCCAGAAGATATTTCATATTTTGTTGCAGTTGATCAAGATTATCCTAGTTCGTTACATAATCTACATAACGACTCTCCGTTTTGGGCAGAGTCAATGACGATTGAATATAGTTTATTATCACCTGAACAACGAGCAACAACAACAGCAAAAAAATCTATCGCTAAAAAGTTAGTTCCAAATTTGTTAGATAAAGAAATTACGTTATGCATTACAAAAATCTAAAGTAAGAATTAGATGCTGGACTAATTATGAGAAAAATCCATCGTATGTTAAAGTTAAATCAGTCGCGGTGGATGGCAGATTATATTGACATAAGTACGAGACGTTGTTTTGTGGCTAAAACCGTATTGCAATGTGACACATATCTGTTTAGTTAAAGTTAGCAGAAATGCCTCGTACTTGTGTAAACAATGCAAATAATTTCTGCTATGTCTGCGGTGAAGTGATTTTTGCATCAGAAACGCGGTTTAACCACTATGGTCAAGAAAATCACATTTTTTCTTGCTGCAAAAGTGGAAATCAGGACAAGAGGTGGGTCCCAAGCATATACTTCAATACTTTGCAACAAATCTGCGTTAGTGTTTGAACAAGAAAAGGATATCTATAAAGTTTGCAAAGCAAATGATTTGGAGAGAACCAACAGAGCATATATGCAATTGTTCCATTTGTGTAGTGATTCCAGTCTTAATGCAACAGAATCATTATCACTTGAGACATACGAGGAAGTAGAAGAGGATGAAACTTCTAGTCCTGAACCATCAATGTCACATGACCCATATTTTTCTACACACCTCCTGATACAAGATGGACTGAATAACCTTGCCAGGGATTTGGAACTTGCCAATGGCAAGGCAGATCATTTTGGCTCCAGACTACATCAGGTTATGTTTGGTTTCCATGTTCCGATACAGTCATAAACATATTACCCATTCGTTTTCATGGAAGATGATCTTGTGATGGCAGCCTTCAACATCGTTCATGATCTAGGTGAGTGAATAATGTTCACTGATTCATCGAAGACGAGTCTTAAATCTGTTTTGCTGCATAATGACAATGTTTGGTTATCAATTCCAGTTAGTCATGCAATCTATAAAAAGGAGACTTATGAAACATAAAACAAATTTTGAGGTAAATAAACTAGGATTAACATTAGCAGCAGCTTTTGTGAAGAATTGAATATTTTTGATCTCTTGCTTGATCTGCAGACAGGATACACAAAGTGCTACTGTTTTCTCTGTAAATGGGAGAGTCGTGCGAGAGATTCACACTTCATCAAAAGAGATTAACTACTCTGACAGTCTTTGTAGCTTGGGAGGAAAAGTGTTCAGCATCCTTCACTTGTTAAATTAAGGAAGATGTATTTAACCACCCTTACCAATTAAGCTGGGTCTGATTAAGAACTTTGTCAAAAACATGGACAAAATACAGGCAGCTTTCAAGTACCTCCGTGGTTAAGTGAGGCTAGGATGAAGGGATGGGTTTTGTTGGTTCTCAGATTCGTTAACTTCTTCAAGATATCTCACTTGACAGTGTATTGCGTGGAAAGGAAAAGACGGCATGGAAAGCCTTGCCGTTTTTAACAACAAATTTTATCGGAATCAACAAAGCAGACAACTACAGGGAATTGGTGCAATACCTCGTCAAGGTATACAAAAGCCTTGGTTGCGGAGTAGTGAGCGCCAAGCACGGTGGGCAATTTCACCTTGACATTGCAACAATGGGAAAACGGTATCAGGGCAAAGGTAACCTATCAACGATTAGATAATACTTCTGGACAGCGGGAAGAGATGCTCCATTTAATTAATGCAATAAACAGGCCAAGAAGCGCGTAGTACACACTGAATAAGGACTAAAGTGTTACATAAACAGGACATTTGAAATATTATCATGTAAGGCAACCATAAACACAAGCAAAAACCTCAGTTTACAATTTGTCTACACAATAGACATAGAAGCAAAATGTTCAAACATAAATATCTTGGAAACAGTAACCAATCAGAATTTTAACGGTCGTATTTGAATTCAGTATTCATTAAAATCCATAATACATAGTACATTTTTTTTTCTCTGAGCATAGACTTCTAAAATATTATACACTAGTGTTATTACAATTCCGAAATTTATGATCTCAAGACCTTGACATCAATTTGAGTTACTGTTTTTTTCATCAAGAACTTATCCATAGATTTAGATATCGTGCACAAATAAACAAGTTGTTATTTATGGAGAAATTTTAACAGAAACAAACCTACAATATAAAACCTTAAAAGTAATCTCTTATGTTCAATCGGAAAATCTTGGCGCACAGTTGCTACTGTCGGAATTTGGTTCCCTGGTTCTATCGTTTGAAACACTCTAAGTAGAAATTTGCTGAGTGGAGATGAGGGATAGCAGGCTACTACATTAATAGATCCTAATTATCATCAGCAGCAACAACAGCTCTTTATCAGCTTTCTCTTTTTCTTTCGCACGATTCAAAATAAGGCGATCTTGCGGAGTACTTCTTATGATGTTTGTTATGTGTCTGGTATCGCGGCAATGTACAATTCTAGCCATTGACTTTTATTTGAAAGCATTAGTGTACAACTATTGAAATATGCTAGCGCATACAGCGGAGTCTTAAATGAAGAATACTTTAGACACTACTTTGTATTGTCCTCTTTTAGTTTGCGTATCATAAATATTTGGAATTCAAAGGGTTTTCGGAACGCAGTGACATGTCCTTGACTTTGGCATGTGGTTGAAATCTATATTTGACGCCGGAATGCGACACAAGCATGTGTCTGTCAAGATCAAAATAGATATTTTCGTGTGAACCCAAACATAAAACAAGGTATGTAAATAAATAATTGAGAACTGTAACATACTACGGCTTACGAAACATTGCATCAGCCCGTCTATTAAGAGCATATAGCTTTACAAAGGGCGTGATAAATGTCAGGAGCTCGACTTTATCTCACATCCAATCAAAATCAAGCTTCAAAAGCACGAGCTGAAATCAGGCGTATAAATTAGCCAATCATTGACGACAAAGTTATATTTGTGTATAGACAGTCACTAGGGAGAATAAACATCAAACAGCGTCATTTATTTTATGTAAAACTGCTTTGTCATACTATATTTATCACAAATATGTAGATTTTTTTGAATATTTTACCTCTGAATTTCAATTATAGTATAAGCCAATTAACGACCCTTAACGAATGACTCATCGTTGATAGATCCCTTTGAAAACATTAAGTTACAATGATTCAGCAGAGATGCAGAAATCGGAAAATAAAATCAGACTTTAAACATCTCCAAACACTAAATTGACAAAACCAAACCCCACGTTGTATCAATATGAAACATTGAGAAGTCTGAACTTCTTAATTTCAATGCATTTATTGGTTAAAAAGTTCATAAATCAAGAAAATATACACAATATTTAACCTTTGGATTATTGTGTGTACGTGAATATTTTATTCAAAAATATTTTAACATTTCTGAAGACTAACTTCTGATTGTGATTTATGAGTGATTAAATGTATGTAAATGTGTGTCATGCAGGTGCATTTGAATAATTAAATGAAACATTAATTGTTGTCATAAAATTTAATGCTAAAGTCTTTTCAGTCCTGATTGTTTAAGGCTCAGCACCTTAAATGTAATTTTAAAAAACTTCCAAACGAAATATATTGACTTTAGTGGGTTTTTTAAAATGAGGGCCATGTTCTAAACCGGGTTAAAATACAATATAGTATTGATTCGTTTTCAACACGTGCTTGTTTCATTTTGATAACACTGAGCTCGACAATCAATCCGGTTTTAAGATTTATTTGACCTTTTTGTAGTTCGTGTACATAATAATTTTCCAAATGAATATAGTTGCTTGGGGCTCCAAATAAAAATATTAATTTTCATCTAAAGGTATGTGTGATCAAATTCTATAATATGACAACCATTATTGAAATAATACTAAACGACTACATGATTGATATGAACCGTATTATTGAAGAGATCACTCCTTGCTTACTTGCGCATTTTTAACCTTTACCAGTTATTTATTGTTTTTGTTTGCTGAGATAGGTGTGATTTTTGTGTCTTCATTTAGCATGCCTTAAAAAGCACCTCTTATGTTGGTATACTATACATTGGTTTCTGATTCCTATTGGATTAAACAGTTCATTTGATTTAACCATAAGATATATTCCTTTGAAGCTATATATGGGTTTCAATAGATTTGACTTGTAAAAGAAAAGTCTGGGTCGTTGCCAAATGTATCGCCTTGACAAATATTGTAATAACAAGTCAAACGAGTGAGGCATAACAACAGGGGTATACAAACTTAGCCTTAGCACCATTTCATTTAAAATGTGACCCATTGACTCAAATGCCACCTAAGCAATGAAGCGATGAAAGAAACAATTTACATTAGGATACGCGTCTAAAGCTTCGGCACGAACAAAACATTCTAAGTAATTTCCACGTTATAAAATATAATGATTCCTAATATTCCAAATCTTTTGTATTGGTAGCTTTTGGATACAACCTGGGTAACATTGCAGACATACCCTAGGAAAATGACCCAACATAATATAAATAATACTGATACAGTAAATTTACATTGAATCATAATGCAAGTAATATAAAAGTAACTTCAAATAATCGATAATTTGAGAAGAAGAAAAATAAATATCTAAAGAAAGAAAGAAAGAAAGAAAAGAAAGAAAGAAATAAAGAAAGAACGAAAGAAAGAAAGAAAGAAAGAAGGAAAGAAAGAAAGAAATAGAAAGAGAAAAAGAAGAGAATTGACAGATTTTAATAAGTAGATAGCGTAATGTAGGTCTAGTAGTAGTAGTAGTAGTAGTAGTAGTAGTAGTTGTGGTAGTAGTAGTAGTAGTAGTAGTAGTAGTAGCGGTAGCACTTACGGGAAAATTTGTACTAGCAGTTGTGTAAAAACCACATAGACCAAAAAAATGTAGCTATATTATATAACAAGAACAAATAATTATATAACAAATTATAATTATATAACAAGAACAAATAATTTCTGCTATGTCTGTGGTGAAGTGATTTTTGCATCAGAAACGTCAGTCAGATTTGCTTCAGAAGTGGTGAATGTACATAAACGTCGCTTTGAAGTGTTCTGTTATTGCAACATTTGCATCAGCTTCTCTACCTAAATCTACCTTTTTATTTCTTTGTCTTAATTAATATTTTCAGCGGAACATTAAACCCTGCGATCATAGATTGCAGATATGTTTAATTGAAATATTTGAAACTTCAGAGAGTGATATATTTTCATAAAGCCTGAACTCAGATAAAGATTGGGCTAAACTTGCCAAGTCGTTCTTAAAATATGTATCCGCTTTTATACTTCAATTTACAGTGGTAAGAAAGTGCATTAAAAATTATATCTTCCCGCTTTTATGCTTTAGAGAGTGCAGTGAAATTCGTGATACACCCTGGAATAATTATGAATCAACCTCCTATGTGTAATTTGATAGTTACTGAGGAAAATTAAACGTCCTGTGTGTAATTTGACAGGTACTGATGATGAAGGCGTTAATTATTTTCTCCATTGTTAGAGTGATCAAGCTTAATGGTAGATTTACATGAAGCGATTTTGCCATGCTATATTAAATTGGGCTGAAACCGGTTTATGTGTAGGCTCTAGTCCTTATTCTATTTTTAGTGAGTGAGATTATATTGACATGGGATCCAATTGAATTATGTACATTCTGGAACGGTTTTAATTTTTTGGTCGAAAATTAATTAAACAGTATGGAAGAAGTGATTTCCTTTCAATTTTAGTAACAATGACCATAATGTTTTAGTGGATTAGCAGCAGATTGTAACTTACTGAAATGTCTAAATAGTATATTGCATTTTGTCAAACGTGACTTAATCTTCATCTGTGATGAAGAACTGTTTTAATGACTTTTTTATTTTCTAGCACAACGGTTGTACATGACGAGGAATCCAGTAAAAGTTGATAAGTCATGACATGGGACTTATCTGTCAAATTTCGTCTTAACTGGTCAAGCATTCGTTCACTATAAATCATCGCAATTTTGTATGTTGTTTCCTTTACAATCAATAGAACCATTACATAATCTTGATGATGGAGCATGTAAATCTCAAAGAGCCAATATAAATTTAACGTTGATTTTCAGAACAGACAAATCTCAAAGTGCAAATAGAAATTTAATAATGATTTCCAGAACATACAAATCTCAAAGTGCAAATAGAAATTTAATAATGATTTCCAGAACATACAAATCTCAAAGTGCCGACAAAATTTTAATGTTTATTTCCAGTGCATGCAAATTTCTGAGTGCCAATATAAATTTAATTATGATTTTCACATCATCCAACGGAGAAAATAGAACCTTTTGGAACTATATAAGTTCTATTGGTACTCGTTGTTCCTCTTTTTTGTTTACATTGGTCACACACTGTTTGGGAACAACATTCTTTATGGTCTTTGTACTTGCAGGAATGGCGACAATTTTAAAGGTAGTTCATCATGCACACATCTGAAGATTTGAATGCTAGAATGCCATTGGTCACATTAATTAGATTAATTAATTAATTAGATTGTTAAATGGTTTGGAGAAGACATATTTTAAATTTCTTGTTTTAAAATAAAATTATAGTTGGTGCCTGCTAGGCATCATCTGTACAAACTTGGCAAACATGAATGACGAAAAAATCTATGACAAATTTAGAATAACTTCCCTAGTATGTCTTAAGAGAGCTGTTACATTGGAAATTTGACAGACAACAACAAGAAAATAGGAAAGAAAAGAAAACAAAACAACACAAAAGCCCCCTCCCCACCAGAAGAAAACCAAACCAAAAACGAACGATTGATGGATATCATGGAGGATATTTCAGTGACATAACTTTGGGGCGAGCCAAAAATTAGGCGGAACCACTCGGAACTCGAAAGTGTATCGCCACTTACATGTTTCTGTCTATAATCTTGAAATGTCAAACTGATAATGTTGTAACATAAGATTATCTTTTCATACATCGCAGGAATGCATGCGTAATATGCAAGTCAAAGAAAAAACATGTGTCCGACAGCCTCGTCGAAATTGTTATCCATTTTTAATAAGAAGGGTATTGTTCTTTGGATATGTACATGTGTGGCTGAGAATTTATTGAATGTGATAACATCCAAACAATTTCCAACCTAAATAAATACCCAACGAAGAGAAACAGAAAAAAGTACATACTTAACGTTACACCAGGGTTTCCAATTTTAAGAATCTCTGACATTTATGCTCCTTATTTGCACGCCGATTTGAAGTCTTCAAGTACCGTATGTAGACATTACAACGTGTCCTCCCGATTTTTCTGATAAAGCTTATTAAATAACCAACATAACTTGAGATTATTAAACTTTGAGATTGAGATTGAGAATTTGTAGCAGCAACCAATCAAATCCGATGTTTCAAAAAGTTCGCTCTTTGTGATTGGTTGACACAAACTCTCAAGCTCATATATGGTCTTAAAAGTATCATAATTGTTAGGTCTGCACATCTATTAGGTAAGATCGACAATGAAATGGGAATCTCAAGGGAATGGTTTGTTTGGGTGCATCATTTACTCTCAAAATAGATCTTAAATAAGCAATACTCTAAAATACTCAATACTCCAATCTACACGTGATCAATATTACAATGTGTAAGACATGAGGGAGCTCTTTGATACAGTTAGTATTTCTTATGTTATAGACTTACTTAAGGAAGTAAACATATATCATAAGTTTTAACTTTTATGCTATCATCTTAAACATTTGTATGTGCTATATATGTACGGTCGCTAGATTTTAATTACCTTTCATATCTTTTCGTTGTCATACATTATTTGCAATCCACGTTGATCGGGAAACTTTATTTTTTTATCACCGTTACCAATTTTATCGTTTTACCTTCAGCAATTTGGTTTCGTATCGCTGGCCGATACAGAACCTTTTTACCATTTGTATATAATGAAGGATATAACCTTTAGTATGGCGCTAAATGGCCTCTTTGTGCTGGTGCGCCGTAAAAAAATTCAACCAACCAGCCATCTAAAATATTACCATCAAAAATAAAATCAGGTCAATATTACTTGGGATTTGCAACTTTATTTCCTTGAACGGTACGTAACGAAGGAAATCATGCAAACCATGCAAACAATATTGAGGTAGAAATGTGTACCAACCAAGAAAGTATTTATCATATGAACGCATATAATGATTAACATGAAAGATGTTTATGAGCGTATGCTTTTTCAAATATATGTAATTAATCGATGGAAATGAAGCAAGGATACAAAACACATTTCGATAATTTGGATTATTATATTTTTTTCTTGAATATACTGAATGATCATAGAAAATCAAAATTAACAATATATTATCACAGAAATTATGCATCGGTTACCTAAACCCTTTAACAAAATAAAATGCATGACAAGTTAAAATGAGGACGAATGATATGCTTGTCGCACCAACTAATTCCAAGGAATGAACACATATGCAAATTTGTAACTCTTACATCAGCCGTAACAGCAATGAGCGTAATCATCAGTGAAATTCAACGTGTCTCTAACGTTTGACAACATCTTGAGAGAGAGAGAGAGAGAGAGAGAGAGAGAGAGAGAGAGAGAGAGAGAGAGAGAGAGAGAGAGAGAGAGTTGTGAACAAGAAATAATAAGCTTTAAAATTCCTAATATCTTAATGATTAATAATTATTGCTAGTATGTGCTGACTAATTTAGTAAATAAGCAACATTATGCCTAAGCATCGTACACAGTAAAATAAGAAATTGTTTCAAAGGACCATAAGACAATAGTCCACCATAGTAAAGGACCATAAGACAATAGTCCAACATGATTGTTTGTGAAAATCAATCCATATTAAACGATATAATTTTGTTTCTTTCACACAAACACACACACACACACACACACACACACATATATATATATATATATATATATATATATATATATATATATATATATATATATATATATATATATATATATATATATATATATATATATTTGTATATATATATATATATATATATATATATATATATATATATATATATATATATATATATTTCCTCACAAGAGAAACTGGGAAACTAGAGGTAGAAATGTTGCATTAACTGTAAAAACTGTACAATCATTACAAAGGTTAAAATGTGTCATATTTAAAACGTTGCATATAGAACAATATAGCAAATATTAGCCCTTGTCATTTACGAACAAAGCTATTTCGAGATCGGGCAATATACGAAGTGTCTGGAAGTCAAAGGATAAGCACAGTTTTGCTTCCAAGAGATTTCAAAATTTCTTCCTTGTTTGATTATTGAGTTATTCGCATGAGCCAGGAACTTTACGCTTCAGATTTAATTATATCGTAGAGACCGTTGCATCTTCTTGAACCTTCATATGGCGAATTATTCTCAATAGTTGATCTCGTCCGAAAGTTGATATACCTTCTTCAACGAGCGATGGTTTATCCCCTTGCTATTCGGAAGACTCGATGCTTATCGTAGTCCTCTGCATGGAAAGAAATAGATATGTTTCAAAATAGGACAATAAACGAAACTAAACAGGGCATGCATATAATCGATACGTATCAATACTTATCTACAAAACAAGAAAGAAATTAGACAAATTATAAATATTGTGAAAAGCCTTTGACAAACTTATTCAAATATACAATCATCGATGTCATTTTCTTTAGCCTATTAAATAAAAATAGCTTAATCGTTATCAGAAACACGCTCTTTAATCCGCCTTTATGGCACGTGTATTCAAAATGGAGACAAATATAGATCAATGAAACATTGAACACATTAACCTAGGCTTTCTTGATTTTCAACTGTTAGTATTCTTAAAATATAAAGATATATTTCAATATCGCAGTTAGTGAAACGCTCAGAAATAAATTTCATCCTCATCCTTATGTTTCCGTCAATAATACGACATTTCTGTAATATAAATCTAGTATTTGATGAAATACGTTTTTAGTAATTTGTAGTAACAAACCACGCATCACGCGGATATCTTCATTTGTAATCGTGAATTAACGTGAATTCGGTCAAAGCGATATGCTTACCGGAGGAGTTTCGCTCTCATGTAACCTTCTTCGTTACACTATTCTCGACAATAAACGATTTAGTAACTATATTCTGTTATTATTGTTCTACAGCGGATATTTGGATTCCTGAGTTTACCTGTAAGAATAACATATAATTTCTGGTAAGTTATTGATTCAAAGGCAACGTGACTCGGCCCTGTGTCCGTGTGTATTAAAACGTGCATTTGTATTCTTTCCAAATATCTTAAAACCAAGAATCTCGGTGTTAGTCCGTGCATTTAGTGAAAGAAATAGGCAGGGTAGATTTATAAGGGCAAAATATGACACAGTGTGAAGTGTCATGCACATATTCATCTATCATTCGAGAAAAAATACATTCCTTTAACAAGGGTTTCGAAATTGCAAAAAATAAATAAAATAAATAAACCATGAATATTAACGCTAATTAACTCTAATGATCCCTTGACATTTTGCAGCGTGATACTAATAATATCATCTAATAAATTTTCAGAATTTGTAATCAGAACATAAATTGTTTAAAACAGATATTGTTTCCATTAAAATTATCATCACACAATGCTCCACATTATAAAACCAGATTTAGCAAGTAACACTAGATTTGATTGAAATAGTAATCACTTAAGATTCCGCTTGTCTACATCGTTCAAGAACATGAATATTAAGTTTTGTGCTATCCGACATTATGCTTGTCTATTTTATCATTGGAAGGATAGTTTGACAAAAAAAAATATTTCAAATATTGATGATAATAGGGCTTACCTATTTTTCAAAACATTGACTTCTTTAATTTTCATCAGTATCACCTTCCCTGAAGAATTTTGATAACATTTTCCACGTAATTGTTCATGATGGCCAGACGTTTGAGCCTTCTTGTCCGAGAAAACTGGCACCTTGGACCTGCAAAGTCTGCGGTACAAATACACCGGCAGTAACCGAAAGGAGAATCTGGAAGTTGTAGCCGCCCTCCGTTTAAGCATCGTGCATTTCTATCGCATAATAATGCGCTTGGCATTGACAGAGTTATTTCACTGACAAAGAGAGTCACCAAAATAACTGTCCAAATGACTCTATTCGGTAGATTACAGTTTTTCATATTTGCACCAAGTCGGAAAATATTATTGTATTTTTATCTTCTGATAATTGCAGAAGAGCTGGTTATCAAGACTGTTTCTTTCACAGCGGTAGACGATCTTTGCTTTAGGTAGACCCCACTAGTGCATGCTATTCATGTACTATGTGTTGTAAATCTGAATAACTAAGTGGTTGTTATATATGGGCGACCCATTTACACTTTGAATGACGCAAACTGGGAGTTTCTAGATCCTACCTCCCTCAATTCAAAGTTGCCAATCCTGCTGCTGCATACGTGGTTCCGCCTCCGTTCCTCTCAAACAGTGAAGTATAACGATATTCATTTTTACAACTGTATCATTATTGGTTCAGTAAGTATCAATTGGAAAGGTAGAGTTCATTAAGTACGTCGTCTGTAGTATTGTAGGTGACATAAATCTGTTAGACTACTGCGCCTATTTATGTGACGTTCCTCGTGTGGTTTTTTCCGCTGTGTATGCCTTACCCTGTGAATAAGTACTGGGGGCTATAGGTTGCAACACTTTTCAGGCAAGGCTCTACAGTAAAATATTACTTTGCATGATCCACTGCACTTCCCAATCTACACAAACACACACTATCAAATTAATACTGCACCAAACGTACCTCAATAAATGTTATTCAATGCTTTTGCATGTTGTTTAACTTTATGCGAGATTCAAATGTACTAGCATTAGATAAATAACTTTACTTGAAGTTAGCTGTAGATCATTTTAGAAGAATGTCCTACATAATTTATGAAACGATGTTATCAAAGCCTTGTCTCATGGATTTCTATAAATTTTATGTTCATGGACTCAGTTATGTTTGTGAAAGTCACAACAATAAATGGATGACTAAATAAATAGATTCATGGCCTACAATCTAAAATAATTATAATACTCTCAATCAACGGATGAAATGAATATTAAACGGGTTGATAGCATTAATGAATTACAAACTCTTTATATATTATTTCATTTTTAACAATACAGGTATTTTTGCACAAAAAATAAATAAAAATAAAATAACTATCATGTAGGTTGATAATGCACATAACCTACAAATATATGTAATCAGAAAACAAATCACACTGATGTTAAATTCTCCTAACGTCTCCGTGTTCTTGAAGATATGAGATTGTTTAGTAGAGTTATTCTCTCCTCTGGGAAATTTGACAGTCATACGTAACTATTGCATCATATACTGTTAAAATGCTTGTGGGTACAAATATGAGCAGTAGGTGTGTTGTTCGTCAGAAATCCCTCCCTTTAAAACAGTTTTTGTTTTTATCAAAAGTTTGACAATATTTTTCAATCAGTTTCCTTTTTTGTAGAATTTAGAACCAAATTCCAGGTACACATAAGGGTCAAGATCGATTGCCTTTACATACCACTCAAAACTCATCTCTGTCCGAGTCGAATCGAGTCTCCGCATGACCAACATGGGTATGTGAGATCGATGCTAGTATCTTCCTGTGGGTCGGTGGTTCTTTTTGAGGTGTTATCCTACTTGACTTGCTACCGAAAAAGTTAGCATTCGAATCTTACCATATAATTATTCTTTGTCAGTAGGGCAAGGTTCTTTACTCAGATTGCCTTGGCAATAAATAACCAACTTACATTGCAAAAACAAAATTAGCAAAAGCTTTCCCTTGTCTTCTCTGTGTTTTCTCCAAAATGTACTGTCTGCCATGTTCAGCCAATCATTTGCTTGAATAATGGTGTTAAAATCCACCAGAACCAACATTCCAATCGGTAATGTAAATTCTTGCAAATGCAGTAAACGGTTATTCTTATATTGATCTATTCGTTCACAGACCACTTACTCAACTTTTCCAGGGAATTATGTAGTTTACATTCTACACATTCTGGGATTTTAGAAAATACTCTTTTTCAAAGTATTGTTAATATTCCCTTTTCCTCAAGAACGTTACCATTTCGTATACCAATATTTTGCGCAGTTTTACAACTAGTCACTATTATTACTTAAAAGACGATTGGACATGGTGGGCATAGATGATGCAATACAAGAAAAGAAAATCCGTTGAGGTCTGGCGTGTTCTCCCTCTCCCTATGCAAACCAGACTGTAGATCCGCTCGTGTCAATTTATGTAATTACTGAGGTGACATCAAAAATGCATAAACGAGCTCCAAAGAGAAACAAGCAATCTTGAATAAAATACCTACACGACTCCTGGAAACTTTCAGTGACTGACCTGATGATATATGTGACACCCATTCAGCATTGTGTATGCCTAATACTCTGTGACAAACGGTACACATTTTTAAGACAAAAGACCCCAACAATAATCTCGTAATTAAATATAGTGATGAACAATTTTAAGTAGCGGCTTAAGTTTGCATTACAATTGTATTTCAAAATGTTGGATGGAAAGGGTGTTAATCAGTGTTGATTGTCAACTAAAATTATATGCCTATCAAAAGTTGGATATAGAGTCTGGTATCGAACCTGACTGCAAGGTTCCTACAACTATACGAAAATTCATATTTGAATGTATAAAAAATGGAGAACTAAAATTATGTAGTAGTAAACGTGCAGTCATTGCATTTTGTTATATAATGATATTACGCATTTGAGCTTTGTTAAATATTTCTACCTTAGGCACAAACCTCATTAACAGGATCAATCCGCGTTATTTGATTTCTTTTTTATGTCCTTAATTGTTACATTTAATCTAATTCTCACCTGAATATATTGTTTTATTATTATATACACATCGTCGTTTCTGTTATCTTTACATTGTCTGAATTGTAAAGTATTTTACGATACTGAACACCTTTATATTGCACTTACATGTACGACAAGTGTGCCCAAAGATATTATACTTTGCAAACAAGTCATCTACACTCGTGTAGTAGTCGTTTGATGTTTTGGTTCATTTAATTTGTTTGTGAATGAAGTAAAGCAGTAGATTAGCATGTTTGAAAGTATAGATGATAAAGTTAACGATGTGTACGAGTTAACTTAAAAACAGACCTTTCAAACAAGCCAACAAATGAACGTGATATTTGCAATGTCAACAACAAACTGAGTGACGCAGTAATTGAAAATACGATTCTGATCATTGAAACAGGTATTAAGAAAATCTTCATATCCTGATATCTTTTCGCAAATAAAATGGTTAAGACTATGACGAGTGCTCTTTTGGATCTAAAATTATAGCTTAGAATAGTTTATTGAAGAACTATTGCATATCCCCAGAGACGTATTTTATATGTCTGTCAAACTACTAGATTCAAGCAAAATGCAACTGAAGATTTTGGTAGGAAGCTGAGAGCCTCAGAGCCAAAATTCCAAGACGACAAATATGTATTTTATCGACTGGGTAAATGGCATGTCACACAGCTGCTCTTGAATAAATAATCCAGCCCCTCAAAATAAGAAAATCAGAATTGGATTGGATCAAGAAAGAAACCATGAGTATTCATTCAAA
Source organism: Potamilus streckersoni (assembly GCA_016746295.1). Classification (NCBI taxonomy): domain Eukaryota; kingdom Metazoa; phylum Mollusca; class Bivalvia; order Unionida; family Unionidae; genus Potamilus; species Potamilus streckersoni. Next base: position 705,661 of record JAEAOA010001331.1, read on the forward strand.
ATATGACTCTAAATTTTAAGTTTAAATGGACAAAAACAACAACTAATTTTGAACCTGACATTTGTATGGGAAAATATGAACTCTGTCTTTTCTGCAAAATACTACACAACGCAAGGTACTGCAGCATTTTGCAAAACAAACCTCGTTCATATTTTCCCATACAAATACAGTAACCTATAAGCACTTGAAAGGTGCCAGTACTAATATGATACGTATAATCATTATGATATTAATTTGAAATAAGATTATATACAATTTCAGTATCATTTGAGTGAAAATTGAATTTAAAAAAAATAATTGACAAAACAAACTAGTCACATAATGGTTCTCTATAATTAGTAACGTGATGTCTTATAGGCTCCAGATCTATTTTGGCTATCTTTATGATATAACACAGTAGTTTGTACATTGATATAACACAGTAGTTTGTACACAATGTTATACTAACAATACTATCATACAGGTTAGAGAAATTAAATTCATACTCTACGGAGTTTCGAACCCACGTCTGCGAGTAAATGGCACCCATCGCCTTGCCTGCACGCACCAGCCCATATATCGTCACGACTAAGCACGCAAAATCAAAAAAATGATAGCACTGAATCGGTGTTATATAAGCTCATGCGTAGCAGACACACTCGCATGACGTCCTAGTATATAATTCTCATATATATATATATATATATATATATATATATATATATATATATATATATATATATATATATATATATATATATATATATATATATATATATATATATATATATATATATATATATATATATATATATATATATATATATATATATATATACGCACAGTAGTTCCAGATGCCTATGAAAGAAATCAAGCTATATAGAATTTTTGTATTATGTACATAGATTTTATTTAGACAGAATTTCAAAGCTCAATGCCATTTTACTCGGAACTTGGTGGGTAAGAGACCTCATAGCGAAGATTTGGACAGTCTACATTAAGTGTAATGGGTAATTTAAATTTATTATGGATGTCCTAAAAAAAGAGAAACGATTTAGAATATATCTCACCTACTGTGAATTATGTTTGATATTGATTATATTAGACCTCATGCAAGAAAGTTACCTTGTACTGATTGAGCACATTAGTTTTTGAAATTTCGTATGATTTTTATGTTAAAGATCAATCTAATGCGGTTTGATTTGGATTTCAAAAGGTACACATAATCTAAACTAGCTGCAAAATTTATGGTCTTGTTTATAGAATTATTATTGATCTAGATATTGTTCGCTTGTATTTTATAATCCACACACCAATTCTGTCATCTATAAAACATGCGATTGGAATGGAAATATAGCCAACACAATAATTTGGTTCATAAATATAGAAGGTCGAGTTTTGAAATTTTGTATAAAAACAGGTATTTTCACCTTTCCTTGTAGGTACGAAATCATCAGTTCCTCGTGCTTTAATGAGACGAGAAAATTAGCGGTAACTATTTAAGAGATGAATGGAATTATTTCCCTCATTTTCCTAAGAAGGATCATGAAGATTAGGTAGAATTATAAGAAAAAGAAATTGGACAGTATCACATTTAGTCTTTTGGAAAGGGAGACAGTTGAGAGCCGTGTGTTTCTACATCATGTTTACATGCTTTTTAATTTAGAAAAGACGCATGTGTCAATCATGGCTTCTTTTAGATTAACAAAAGATAATTATATAGTCTGAGGACGCAGAAGAGATTATGCAACATTCTACTTACAAATGAAAAGTCAGTAAAATATTATTTGACAGATTGATGACAATGAAGTTCATCATAAAGATAAAACTGACTAAATGTGAAGTAAGTAATCCATCTGAGTTCAACTAAGCTTATTTTAAAAGACATTTGATAACCTTATTTTCTCTTAATATAATATTTCTCCTTTGATCTTGATCAACCAGATGAATGAAACTCTGTCAGTGATAGCCGTGTTAGAGTGTAAACGTTTTAATATTGACTTGATGGAAGTGCATTGTGTAGCAAGACTTCAAGTTACTATGCCTAAGCCATACTTTCTCGGGGGAGTTACCTATTTTCTAAAATATAAACAAAGAGGGCCATCATCTTAAATAAAACCAGGAGACTGTCAATTTATATAAGTTTAATGGACAATTAATCACTGAGGTGCCATCGAAAATGCGCTCTCTCTCTCTCTCTCTCTCTCTCTCTCTCTCTCTCTTTAATTAGGCTAATGCATCATCTGATTAGCAGTGTGAGATTGATTGCCACCTGTCCTTGTATTTCTACTCATCTGTTGTATCTCTCTCTCTCTCTCTCTCTCTCTCTCTCTCTCTCTCTCTCTCTCTCTCTCTCTCTCTCTCTCAGGGGCCCCGAGTGGCCTAGTGGTCTAAAGCGCTGTCTGTTACGTATCGCTGCCATCTCACCTCTGTCTGCGTGGATTCGAGTCTAGGATTCGGCGAAGGTGGATATGTGAGAAAACTTGCCAGTAGCTTCTCGTGGGTCGGTGGTTCTTTCCGATGATTTCCCGGTTTCTTCCTCCACCATTAATACTGGTCGTACTGGCCGCCATGAATAGCCTATCGTGTGCTGAAAAATGGCGTTAAGCCCACCCAACACCAAGACTATATATATATATATATATATATATATATATATATATATATATATATATATATATATATATATATATAATATCGCACCAGAACTAAAAGACTAATTGGCACCATATAAAAGGTTATACGTAGCAATAACAACAGTTTATAAAACATTTCGTATCAACCTGCGATAATAAAACAAACAGTTAAGGGCTAAACAATGAGATGGTGAGGGTAATATATAAAGCTTCCCGATCAACGGGGAATGTATCAATGGAGATTTAGATGAAAAGGTATTGAGTATGAAGGACGGTGTATACGTTACATGAAAATACTCAAGGAGGTAGCATACAAGTTAGATATTAGAATAAATGTTTACTTCGTTAAGGAATTTTAAATGCAAGAAACATTTACTGTAGCATAAAGTTTCGTCATATTGTGCACATTGTAGCATTGATCACTACAATGAAAACCCCTGAACTAACCTGTTGTGCTGCTTAGTATGGTCATCAAACCCCTATTGCTACCTGTCTGTTTAGTTTTACTGTTGAGAGATTAAGGTAATGAAGAGGTTGTTGAAAGTTGTCTGCGTGGATATTTGTGTTTCTTTGTTCCTTCCAATGTGGAATATTAGTAGATGAGGTTATACCGGGTAGATATTTTTGGGTTTTTTGTCAATCCTTGGGTTTTTTGGTACTGGTCCTTGCATTTTTTGGGAAGTTTGGGCTATATAAAGGAGTTCGAGATTCAACCATCTGTCAGGCCTCTGGCGTATTTTTTTAACCCCCTCTTTCTCTTGTTTCCAGATCTCTAAATTATTTGAATTTGGCATAGTGACCATTGCCACAATTTGCAATTTGCACAATTTGCATTAGCATTGCAGGCTACTTTTCGATGGTAGGGGTTGCCACATCAGCCACATAGATGGCTACTAGAGCATATGTCTTTGTGGTGACCGTACTTCTGACACTTGAGAAAGCGAAGAGGATTCGGAATATACACTTCAACATTTACTACCTTAAGTAGTCTAAGTGTGTAAAAGGTAACTATGTTGGGGTTATTGTCCTGCAATTGTGCACTGCGTTTGATACGAATTCGACAAATTACAGTGGTGCTTTGATTTATCATTCCCTCAATGATTTCATTGTCACTGACACCTACCAGATCACGGCAGCGAATGACAAATGAGCGAAAAAAGTAACTGAAATATAATAGAAAGTCTGAATTTTCTTCATATATTCTATTTGTACTTTGCGCTCACATTCAACGAGCAAGCTACAAGATTTAAGTTTCTTCACGCTTTTGGGCGTGCTGACTAGGCCAAGTATAGTCTTTTCGACTATCAATGGTGATAGTGTAGCAACCAATTTTGTCGAATCTTTTGACTAAATAACCATACAGATTGGGAACGATTCCACGCCACAAGGTTCGTCATCCAAGTCATTTCAAGGTTTGGATCGTTTTAGTTGGTTTTTGTTTTTGTTTTCCAAACAGTCATGTTTTATATTCATCACCCGTCTTCACCCATCCGCCTTGAAGCCCAACAAGGTGACATTTTTTAAGTGGCTGGGACAAATAGTTAGTATACACAACAGGTAAAGTTACCTTTCGATTGACCAGTTAAGCCATCACCTTCTAGGAAGTCTTCTTAGGAAGAACATGAAAATAAAGAAATATATTCTAAGGGCAACGATGAGATATTATAGGTAGTATAATAATGCTTCCTATTGCTCGGCATGACAAACCGATCAGTCTAGACCTGGCCAATCCAGATCATCCGTCTAGAAGAAGTAGAAGCCAAATTAGTGTGTTGCATTGGAAAGCCTCTGATCAACTAAGAGTATCTTTTTATCCCTCAACACGGGTCGGAAGCCACGGCAAATGTTCTCCTCCACTCAGTCGCCTCTTACGACAAGCAGCGAGGAAGCAACAGGCAATTCCACAACCCCGAAACAGCAGGGGGTAACGTGCATAACAATAGGGGTTATATACGTAGTAAGGCCACATTCATTCCATCTTTATTTCCTTCTTTCGAATATTAGTAACATCAATAGTTTGTACAGACACGAGAATGACAAGGACATGACGTTCAGTTAGATATATAAATTACACTTACCTATACTCATACAATTACACATATAAATCACAAACACATACATATACAATTACACGAGTATAATCACAAACCAATACTGACACAATTACACATATAAATTACAAAATCATACATATATAAATATAATACATTTTGCATGTGGACTCCATATGGTATTTTCTACCAATTAAATGGATCATTCCTATGATAGCATTTTCTACCAATTAAATGGATCATTCCTATGATAGCATTTTATATCAATAAAATGGATCATACCTAAAATAGCATTTTCTACCAATTAAATGGATCATTCCTGTGATAGAATTTTCTACCAATTAAATGGATCATTCCTGTGATAGCATTTTCTACCAATTAAACGGATCATTCCTGTGATAGCATTTTCTACCAATTAAATGGACCATTCTTACGAAAGCATTTTCTACCAATTAAATGGATTATTCCTATGATAGAATTCTATATCGATAAAATGGGTCATACCTAAAATAGCATTTTCTACCAATTAAATGGATCATTCCGATAATAGCATTTTCTACCAATTAAATTGATCATTCCGATGTTCTCTAGTTCAGCACAATAAGAGGTGCACAATACATTTATCAAATTTGAGAACTACAGATTTTACATAAACATGCATGAGTAGTTATATAGCGAATATGTTACTTATAATCACAACACCAAATAATTTTAAATTAATTGTAACTAATAAATAATGCAAACGCCTCAGCAGTTTTTAGAGATGTGATAAAAATTTACAATGCATTCAGTATAAAAGCAACAATTTTGTTATCACGTCAAAGTTTGTTGCCATACTAAACAACATTCAAGATAATACAAATGTTGCTTTTCTTTTTGAAAATATCAAACAAGATCTAATATAATGTTTCAGCAAAGATTACATTTACAGAGAGCACTCAACGATAAGATATGTATATAAATGGTATTAATCCTAACATAATCATGGTCAAATCTTAGCAGTGTGTGGATGGATACATCTTCGTATATGGTGTTAATAAATATACCAATTTACCTTCAATGTACGACACGATTCGAAGATGAAATCTATGCCAATGGAACATCCAATGACTTCTGTACAATAAAGATAAAATTTGTGGAAACCAAAGTAACAAAACATCACATTGCACGACGAATCTAGGTTGTGTTAGATCAAGCACTGAAATGGTGACAATTGCCATTGTGCAATTGCAACTTTTTCATTGATGATTAATGATTTCTCTTCAATTTATTTCCACAAACCTACCGTTTATGCCGGGTACCTAAGCGTACGAGGTCTATCCTGAAAGTTATGTCTTATGTTGAAACTAAACCATTTTACTTTTCTAACGATCTCCCAGAGGTTACTTTGTAAGTAAGTTTAAATAATCACATTGCAAAATCATTCTGATGTGCGGAAATAGGATCGAGTTGATTGTTTGCCATAACTCATTTTGATTTGTTAACAAGGTCTAAATAACTAAAATGTTAGGAAGTTTTATGCCACGGTATCGAAGGATCAGTCTGATTAATCAACTGGAAAAATGACAGTGCCTACGTCTTTTATATATATATATATATATATATATATATATATATATATATATATATATATATATATATATATATATATATATATATATATGTCATCATTATGTTCTATATGCATAACTCTAGGAAAAATTCCTAAAATTTGGGTTTCAAAAAACTAGCAGATATATATGATGCTTTATAATATTAAGATTGATATTCAAAAGTTTTAGGAACATCAATTATTGCCTGAAGTTGATGTATTGTTCAGAAGTTAGTAAATCTCATTCCGTAGCATCACATTTTTCCTTTCGAAACCGTCACTGACTTCTGCAATTGTTCTGTTTTTAAAACATGTGCAAGGGAAAATGTGCTTTTACAGTATTCTAAAACATGGATGCAAACTGAGCAAAAATGTATAAAAGAAATCTAATTGAAGGACGTGCTTAAATCTCCAAATCATTTTCAGATATTGTAATTTACGCAATGACTTTACTGATAAGCAAATTCTGACGATTGACATCGAGCACAATTTACAAACTGAATTGATGAATGGCTATTTTATATTTAACAAAATTAGGATTTTAGCAAATTTTTATCGTAGAAGAGGGGCTTGCAGGTATCTGATCTAAGTGTTAGATGTTGATAACATTAAGATATGTAGATTTAGAAAAGACGATATAATGCATTGCTGAAATAAAATATTTAGCAGAAATTATTGACAATTAAATTTCCTAGTGCTTGTCTTTTTTGACCAAGAGAAATAGTATCTTGTGAAAGCATCCAGTAGACTGCGAGCAAAAGGACCACTTACACCGTCAGTCATTGCAAAGGTCTGACGTTTTCGGTTTTTCAAGGAACTAAAAAGAAACATTTCTAATTCAAAGAATAGCGCAGGTAAAGAAGGCTACATTATAAATAAACCATTTCATAATATAAGACTTATCTGCTTATCTAATTGATAACAGAAATGGCAGATTTTCAAAATTGATTTATTTTGTAGATTGTTTCTGTATATCGCATAATTTCTGATAAACTAATACATAAAGCACAAGAAAGTTATGCATCATTCTAAAATAAGAACGGTTTTATTTTTGTAATAAGTTTCAATATTTTGCCATTATTTAATTTATTCCCAAAAGCCTCTTGTAAAAAAGGTTCCTATGAACCAAAGTTAATATACTGATCAAATGATTAAATTACTTGTTACTAAAAGCAATGAAAGTTTGGTTGTTGTCAGCCATCGTAGTTACCTCATTATCCGGACCATTTTACTCTGACATCTCGATGAACAGATGCCCGTTCTAACCTGATATATCTTGACGAAATAGTGAGATGCTTTTTCGGTATATGAAATTCAAATTATAATCAATGAGCAGGCCCTATTTAAATGGCTGGCAACATGTCTTTGAACTTTTCCGTTTAATAGTTTGCATTACTGTTTTTCATAAACTTTTATGGTTTTCTATCACAAATATTATATGCTTTGGATGATTTAAAATGTTTCTCATATTCATCCATGATTCAAACATGTATTTTTAAACACTTGTATCACAAAGTCTGTACAGTTTGCATGCATGTTTAGATATTACTTTATATGATTCCGCTCGGTCCAAATTAGCCCATAAAATTCTTGCGCAGTATTCTATTTACTGATTGGCTACCATCGTGGGAATTTTTTTTTTCTTCGCCTTATGAAACGTTTCGTATTACTAATACAGTGAACATTTTGGCGCCCAATTTTCGGATCGACTGCCCAAAGTTAATTGGGAAAATAAATGGTTACATCTTTCTGAATATGGGGAATTTACCCAACACGGGAATGCAGTTAATATTATGATTATAAATTATTGATTTTGCAAACTTTAAGCATAAAATAAACCTATACTTTTCCTGGAGAAACTCATTATTCTATATCCCAAAATACTGCGATATCTGAGTCAATGAACGTGAGAATTATATAGATTTATTTCTGTAGAGAAAATATGTAAACGTTACAATCGAGACAAACAATTGATTCTACATGAATACGCTATCCCTTCCCACCTCCTCCAAGCCTTTTCCTTGGTTTTTTTTTGATGCGATAATATGACGTCTTCGAGTATTCTTTAAGCTTTTAAGAACTTGGACAATGTTTATGAGTAAAGTGTTTAGCAAACTAGTTGTTTATTTGATCATAAAAAAATGATCCATTATCATAAAATAAACAGGTGTGAATGGATAACTTCAATGCAATATTACAAATAAACAAAGGTCAGAGCGAGGAAAGACAAATACTGGACTTTCAATTAGAACGACAAAATAAAACCAGAAAGTTAAAAAAAATCTATGGTCTTCAGACGGGTATTTCTATTACGCCAGACAGATAAAATCACATAAAGAATGACTGTGTGAGTTTCCTTTTTGGTTGTGTAATTAAGCGCTCTCAGAAATAATTTCTAATAATTTATAAACTAAAGTATTCCCATAAACCACAAAAACAAAGTCAACATTGCTTGAGACTTTCAACTTTATTGGCTTCAACTATATGTCTAGAATGATATTTTTAAAAACATCCATATATGTAAACAAAATTGATATTTAACACTTTAATGTGATCCGTGTAAAACAAAATATCAGAAAATATAAATATTTATAACTTGTATAAATAACTTAATAAATAGATGAAAATATAAATAGATGAAAAAGATACATGATAAAGAGCAATGACCTAATTCAGATTAAATTATTTTCATTTAATATGTTAAATGAATATAACACAGCACAATTAACAGCATGATATGACAGAAGCGATGCATCTGATGTATAAAATCTATAATTTAAATTTAAATGGGCAGCAAAAAATGAACAAGAACAATATAATTTTGTATAAAAATGATTCCAAGCAATTAAAATACAGCTACAGGCTCTAACTACTTACAATCAGTATCACATCTGCACGATTAAAAAACAATAACCAGCTTAATGATCACTGAATTTAAAACTATTTATAAAGTTTACCTTCAGTGTGTGTGTGTGTGTGTGTGTGTGTGTGTGTGTGAGTAAGAGACAGACTTAAACATAGATTGACAGAGAAAGAGACAAAGAAAGAGATAGAGCATTTCGTGAAAAAGCCAGTGAATAATTTGCTAATATCTTAAGCATTATTTTTTTGTCTATGCATGAAAACAATTAATTTAAACATTCAAGAGTACTTTCATGACTAACGATGGAGTAAGACAAAAAAAGAGTTTAAAATGGCAAAATGAACAAATGCCATGAATTCTCATGATATATGTGAATATCAATCCACATTGTTCTGAGACATTCTTCCATCTAATTATTTTGTTTTAATTTTGAATCTTGATTTTCCACGAGGATTTAACCAAGGAAAACACTTATTAATTGTAGTTTGGGACTGTCAAGTCAAAGTGTTAGTGAACATTATTAAAAAGTTAAGATGTATTCATGTTCTTAAAATGTTACATTATGTAGATATAGCGGATATACATTTGTTTCTATTTGTAATTAGAAATTTGTTGTGTTATAAATGCAGTTCATGAATATGCAAAGTTCTCAGTGACTTGAATGTGGAAACATAATCACAGTTTACTGATACGAAGTGTCAATATATCCTTGTCATTTGTTTCTCTAACTGTTCTCGTGATCAACAAAAATGCTCTCCACATATTTGTTTGAGAAATTAGTTTGGCTTGTTTTGAATCCACGTAGTAGTCATCTCCTCAAACAAAGTCAGTACCTTTCCAAACGCTCTATCGCTTTCTTCAAATAATGTTTGCTTATGCCACAGTTAGTCAGAAGACAGTATGGTTTCCCAACCTGGAAAGTCTCCATAGAGTATGTAAATGTATCTAAGTCATCTAAGTGAAAGAAAGATGAAAGTTGTGAATTCATAATAACAATGTCTTATATAACATGAATAAACATAATATATAGCAGCAAGAAAACAACCAAACACACTATTTATGATGCTAAATATAATAATAATGATAATAATCATAATTAATTTTAGCCGGTCAGTTGAGTAATTTTTAATAGTCACGAATAGCTATGTGACATTTCAGGACGTCTATACAGATTATACAAAATAGTATACATGTCCAACTATGTTGCTGTTGTTGCTTTGGGGATTAACGCCATTTTCAGCACACGATAGGCTATACATGGCGGCCAGTATTAATGGTGGAGGAAGAAACCGGGAAATCATCGGAAAGAACCACCGACCCACGAGAAGCTACTGGCAAGCTTTCTCACGTATCCACATTCGCCGAATCTTAGACTCCAACTCACGCAGACAGAGGTGAGATGGCAGTGATCCGTAACGGACAGCGCTTTAGACCACTCGGCCACTCGGGGCCCCTATGTCCAACTATAATAATAAATAATCAACTAATGATCAGTTTGATGCATTAAAAAGACGCACGAATTTTGTAAATACACCCTGGCACATGCTAAAATTTTGTTTCGATAAATATGGCATTTTTCCCATCGTAATATTGTTTTCTTTAAAATGTTTAAATCATAATGTCACACATTACATCACATTAGTTATCAATACAAACTTAATTTCATTGTAATAATTAAGAAGGTACCTATCTGTGTCTCGTAAGAATATATTGCTGTTTAATTTATTTCATATATACATTTTTTATCCTTTTTGTGGAGAAAGACAGAATTTTAAAATGTACATAATTTAAAAAGTGATGATTGCTAGGCTTACCTATTTTCCAATCCATTGACTTCATTAATTCTAGTTATCATCACCTTTCGTGAAGCATTTTGATGACATTTTCGAGATTATTCCTTATGTTGACCAAACGTTTATTCCTTCTTGAATGCCGGAACTGGCATCTTGGACCTGTAAATTCTGCTGGACAAACGCATCGGCAGTAATCGAAAAGAGAGCTAGGAACTAGTAGCCGTCCACCGTTTAAACATCGTGCATTTCTGTCGCATAACGGTATGCTAAACACATGCAGTGCTTTTTCCTCGACAATGATGGACACCAAAACAATTGTCCAAATAATTCTCTGGATCAGGTTATCCTTTTTCATATTTTGCCCTGTTGTGAAACGAGTCTTTAAAGTTTATCTTCTCGTAATATATGACGAGAGCTTTAAACAGTAGAGTTGACACTTGATTTCGTGAATATATTTCTTCCGCCTTAGTGAGAGGAGCTATGCTTTCTGCTGATACTACAAGTTTAGTCAATCAATTCTATTCGTCTTCTGTTTTCTAAATCTTATGGGGCGGAGCACTATTTTATATAGAGGACTGTAGTTGTAAATCGAATGATGCAAACTGGGTGTGTCAAAAGGACAGTTTCCGATAGCTGCTATATTGAATGCATCCAATCACGTTGTGTAATCCGGCCTATATTCCCACAAAGGTGTGGTATTACAAACTTTTTTATGCTGAATTGAATTGATATGTCAAGTATGTATTCCGTTCAATATTCAGGTCGTGAATTAGATCGTTTGTAATAAAGTATTTGACATCAAGCACTAACTGCACTAGGCGTACTCTAGTTAATTATTCACCCATTCTCGTGTACTTTCGTAAGGATGCCCAAATGATCATTTTTACTATATTATGTACCTCATTAAGAAACATAAAACAACTATGCTGCATGGCTATCTAAAATAAATTATGCTGATCGATAGAGTATTCCAAATCAATTGTTTCCAATGTAATTCTTGTTGTATATCATGATCGTACTAATATCGAGATATTGGGGACGGCGTGTGTGCATTCTTGGATGGTCTAGTAAAGATGTGAAAGAGAAAAAGTAAATGAACATTAAGGAATGCTAGTTAACCAAGCATATATATTTCAATCAGCAGTCTAGACCAATATGCCGTTATGACTGAATATTCTTGAACGAAACATAAAGGATAACGACGTAACAATATATTCAATAATTGAAATATTGCATATGTGTTTTTTATACCAAATGTTCTGTATTTCAGACATTTTCCCTTTTCCTTCTTTAATACTGTAGAAAACTTTATATACTTTTTATTAATAAACTTAGAGGTATATCTGTTGGAACGGACAAAATTGACTGTCAATGAATGTGGTACAACGGATGTTTATTGTGAGTTTTAGTTTGCTGAGAATAGAACACAACTAAATTCCGAAGGATCACTCTATAAGCATTTTGTTCGTAAATTTTGCAGCAATTTTATCAAAGCCTTGTTTCATTTAAAAATGACATTCATGGAAACTTAATTTGTTGACTGACTCAAAGTCATACTTCTCACAGACATTCAAAGTAACATTTTGACTCAGACACATTTCGCTTGCAATGAGCTAGCAATCTTTCATTTTACCGCGAAACCTTAAGGTTAGCAAAGTTGACAGTAAATAAATGACAAAATGTTGCCAAAAGTAGAATCAAACTGATGCATGGCTTATTTAAGAATAATAACATGTTATAATAAGCCTTGATGTAATGACGTTACAGGACTAAATATCATTTTGCATAACCAAAAATGCATAAATTTCTCAGCTAAGATTTTAAAAGAGAGTGTTGTCTCTCAAGGGAAAGACCTGAAAGGAGGAAATGTTATCAATTACAACTGTGTATAAAGGGATTTTAATTGTACCTATCGCGGACTTTTTTTTCAGTAAAAGTAATGATACATACGCTGAAAAGTTGAGCAGCATATAAGAATGTATTAAAAGACGTATCCATCCATTAAAAATTTCCGCACTCACTCTATAGCCACGAACGTGCGAGGATCAGAAAGTGAAAATGGGAAAAAGTAGAGATGTAGTAGATTTTTAATACGTATTAGCGGATTAGAATATATTTCTTATTATAGGTCAGATAATAATACCCTTTGTTCGAGAGAACACTAAATATGATGTGATTATGATTTTTAACGTAGCTTTAACAATTTTTCAGTCATATCGCTACGATGTCTGCAGTGTGGCAGTTTATAGTGATATCTAGCACTGGGACATCATGATGCAGACATGTAGCATGATGTCCTACCCAGTCACATTATCCTGACACCAAGCCGACCCGTCCTAACACTAACCTCCTAATGCTAAGCGTCAATCGAGGCAGCTGTTAGTACCATTTTTGTAAGTCTTTGGCATGACTCGACCGGGGATCGAACACACGACATCCCGCATCCGAGGCGGACGCTATAACCACTAGGCCACAGGAGCGGTTAAATAAGTTCGTCATGTCTTGTCTTGGTTAAGACAGTTGTAAACCTTCATACTCTTTAGAAACCAATTTCCATTCCGTAATATGATTTTCTGCAAACAAACATCAGACTTATTTTATCCTGTATATCTTTTTCTTCTTTTCGTGAAGCACTTGTATTGCATGTTGGTATTAGATGATGCAACACAACACGAATCCATCACTTGTAATTCTGGTGAAGGGTCTCCAGTTATATGATTTTAATCACGTTGAAATATTTCCTGTGGCTTTCAATATTTAAAGATAAGGATAGACTTAAACCACAGCTTTAGTTTGAACTAAGTGACACTAAATGATTGACGAGACCTTTATAAGTTGTACATATCATCTTAGTTGTATTCTAAGCTGAAAATAGCGGGACGAAACCTGGATTCGATTCATCCGATTTTGAATGTGCGATCTTTATCTGATACATGTGCTCAGAATAAAACGATAATGATACCTAATCGGTTTGATATATTTTAAGCTCAATGCATCAATGTATGCATACAACGTTGGCACTCCCACGCACACATTTGGTGGCCTTAGAGGCCGAGTGGTCTAAAGCACTCGCCGTTACGGACTATTTGTATGTCACCTCTGTGTGGGTTTAAGTCTCGGGTTAGGTCAATATGCGTATGTGAGAAGGCTTGCCAGTAGCTTCTCGAGGGTCAGTAGTTATTTCCGGGGTTTTCCTGGGTTCTTCTTCTACCATTCATACCGGCAGTCATGTATAGCATATATTCTGCTGAAAAATGGCGTTAAAGTCTGATGCAACAACATACATTTCACAGTGCATGAATGCACGTATATTAAGCAAGACCTAGAATAAGTATTAAACACATGGTAATTTGTGAGCTGGACTATTTTTATTATACAGCAGAATACTTTTAGTCAAGAACTAGCGTGAAATCAAATTCAAACTCTTTTGGAAGAAGGCGCAAAAGGTGCCACAAACATATAAGAAAATATCTACAATTAATGTCTTATTTGTTATTATTATAATACTAATATTATATATAAAATTGATATATAATAATGCTTTATTAAACAATGAAATATAGATAAGACATGAACCAAAGACACAGAGAACGTGAAAACATATAAGTAATAATAATAATAATAATAATAATAATAATAATAATAATAATAATAATAATAATAATAATAATAATTATTATTATTATTATTATTATTATTATTATTATTATTATTATTATTATTATTATTATTATTATTATTATTATTATTATTATTATTATTATTATTATTATTATTATTATTATTATTATTATTATTATTATTATATAATTTTATGTTTTTTTGAGAAGCATTCGTCCAAATACTATGTGTAGTATGACATAATTTCCCAATCATATATTTGAAAGATATTTCGTGAAAATATAGTAATTTCGTAATTTGACCATATTCGTACGTTTCCTAAAAATAAGACTGTCTATCTTCGCTTTACTGAACGTATTTGTGCTTCTCAATTGTATTAAAATATAGAAACTTTTTGATTGAAACAGAATTTACCTTACTGATGCCGCTCTAGTTGGCAAGCCTAGATGTGTATCAGACCTGTCAGAAATCATAAAATAATCCTCCCATCTCCTGTGGCCGCTGTAACAATATGTAATACTTTATGAATGTTCAACTTTTACATCTTTTACAATAACGAAAATGTAACTCCAAGCAACCGAACTCGTTCATTGTCAGGGGTTTTCAAACTGGTCCGCGGACCCCTTGGTTCCGTCGCATGTTGCCAAGGGTCCGCAAGAAAGTCCCAAAAAAGAAAAAAATATAGCACATTTGTACAGTTTTCATTATCATAGGGGTCTGCCATCTGACGAGGGTCCATAGCTTCAAAACGTTTGGTAAGCACTGAACTAAACAATATAATTTTGACATGAACAGATGAACAGATGTGTTTTTATATGACATTTGTAGGACTGTTCACCTGTTCAAGATACATATTTCATTTATTTTATTCAACAAGAAAATCCGTACACAACAAATTTTCTATACATCGTAACTGATTTTCATGTGCACCTTTCTTTTGTTATGAATATCATACATAGTGAGGAAACAACGAGAATTCTTCCAAATTGTAATAATACAATGGAAAGTTATTTAACTCGCTTCCCACGCCATATGCTCCTAACGCGCCATATCGCATATTTGCTTATGCAAAATGACGTGTACATTTGTGTCTTAAATTAAACATATCTTTATTCTTGTTACGCCTATAGTCGTTTAATTTATTTTTTTTACTTGAAGATTTCATTTAAAACACTTTCCACATACATATCTGTCACAATGCCGTTCACGTAGGTTGTCGTAACAATTAACCCCGAGTACGGTCACACTTCTACGTGGAGATAAGGGATGGATGAAAGCACAAAAATGAAGTACATGTATAATTGACAGTTTCTTACTTGTGGTACGTTAGCTACGAAAATTTTTTAAAACCATGTGCGGTTGCCTTGCGCTGTGGTTGAAAGTCTTGAAAAATACTTTTTATCTTTACTGTCTGTCTTTCTGTCTCTGGAAACCGCATTGAATTTGAACATAACCAGCAACCTTTATTTAAATTATTGAGTGCTCAAAATATATTTATTGCAACAGCTTGTTGGAAAACACTGCTCTCATTAAATCAATCAATTCTCGCCATTAATGTCATCAATCAATCAATCAATCACCATTGGTGTCATGAATCAATCAATCATCATCATTAGTGTTATCAATCAATCATCACCGTTAGTGTCATCAATCAATCAGTCATCACCATTAGTGTTATCAATCAATAAGCGATCGACGTTTGTGTCATCAATCAATTATCACCGATAGTGTGATCAATCAATCAATCACCACCATTAGTGTCATCAATCAATCAGTCAAACATCAACATTAATATCATCAATTAATCAACATCATTAATATCATAAATCAATCAAGCATCGTCATTAATATCATAAATCAATCAATCATCGTCGTATTATCCAACAATCAATCACCATCATTAATATCATAAATAAATCAATTAATCATCGTCATTAATATCATAAACCAATCAATCATCGTCATTAATATCATCAATCAATCAATCATCGTCATTAATATCATTAATCAATCATTGACTTTAATATCAACAACCAATCAATCAAATATCGTCATTAATATCATCAATCAATAATCGTCATTAATATCATCAATCAATCATCGTGATAAATATCACCCATCAATCAATCATCGTCATTAATACCATCAATCAATCAATAAATCATCGTCTTTAATATCTTCAATCAATCAATTATCGTCATTAATAGCATTAATCAATCATCATCATTAATCTCATCAATCAATCAATCAATTATTGATATTAATATCAACAATCAATCGATCATCGTCATTAACATTATGAATCAAAAATCAACATTAATATCATCAATCGATCAATCATCGTCATTAGTGCCATGAATCAATTAATAAATCATCGTCATTATTATCATCAATCAATCAATCATCGTCATTAATATCAGTGATCAATCATCGTCATTAATATCATCAATCAATCATTGTCATTAGCATCATCAATCAATCAATCAATCATCGTCATAAATACCATCAATCAATCAATAAATCATCGTCATTAGTATCATCGTCATTAATATCATCCATGAATCATCCTCATTAACATCATCAATCAATCAATCATCGTCATTAATATTATTCAATAAATCATCGACATTAGTATCAACTTTCAATCAATCATCGTCATTAGTATCATCAATTAATGAATCATCGTCATTAGAATCATCAAACAATCAATCAATCATCGTCATTAGTATCATCTATCTATCTATCATCGTCATTAGTATCATAAATCAATCAATCATCCTCATTAGTATCATAAATCAATAAATCATCGTCATTAGTATCATCAATAAATCAATCAACACCATTAGTATAATCAATCAACCACCAATTGACTATAGTATCATCAATCTATCAATCATCGTCATTAGTATCAGAAATCAATCAATCATCCTCATAAGAATCATAAATCAATCAATCATCCTCATTAGTATCATCAATAATCAATCAATCAACCTCATTAGTATAATCAATCAAATACCAATCGCCTATAGTATCATCAGTCAATCAATCAATCAATCATTGTCATTATCATCATCAAATAATTAATCATCGTCATTGGTGTCATCAATCTATCAATTATTGTCATTAGTATCATCAATCAATCAATCATCACCATTAGTATCATCGTTCAACCACCAATCGCCATTAGTATCATCAATCACTCAATCATCGTCATTAGTGTCATCAATCTGTCAATTATTGTCATTAGCATCATCAATCAATCAATCATTGTCATTAGTATCATCAACGAATCAATCATTGCCATTAATATCATAAATCAATCAATTATCGCCATTGATGTCATGAATCAATCAATCGACACCATTAGTGTCATCAACCAATCAGTCATCATCATTAGTGTCATCAATCAATCAATCATCACCGTCAGTGGCATCAATCAGTCAACCATCACCGTTGGTGTCATCAATTAATCAATCAACACAGTTAGTGGCATCAATCAATCAATAATCACCGTTTGTGTCATCAATAAATCAGTCATCGCAATTAGTGTCATTAATCAATCAATCATCACCATTAGTGTCATCATTCAATCAAGCATCACCATTAGTGAAATCAATCAAGCGTCACCATTAGTATTGTCAATTCATCAAGCGTCACCATTAGTGTGAACGAAAATCAAGCATCACCAATATTGTCATCAATCAATTACGCATTACCACTAGTGTCAGCAATTAATCAAGCATCACCACTAGTATCATCAATCAATCAATCATCACCGTTAGTTTCATCGATCAATCAAGCATCACCATTTGTGTCATCAATCAATAAAGCATCATGATTAGTGTCATCAATCAATCAAACATCATTATTAGTATCATCAATCAATCAATCATCACCATTAGTTTCATCAAGCAATAAATCACCATTATTAGCATCATCAATCAATCGTCGTCATTAGCGTCATCAATCAATCAATCATCGTCATTAGTATCATCAATCGTCGTGTTTAGTATCTTCAATCAATCATCATCAAACAATTAATCATCAATCATCATCATTAATATCATCAATCAATCATCATTAGCATCATCACTCAATCAATCATCAATGTTATCATCAATCAATCTTCATCAATAATCAATCATCATCATTACTAACAACAATCATCATTCAATCAATCATCATTATCATTGGTATCATCAATCAATGATCATCCAATATTCATCATTAATAATCAATCATCATCATTAATAACATCAACTATCAATCAATCAATCATCGTCATTAGCATCACGAATCAATCAATCATCATAATTAGTACCAATAATCAATCATTATCAATAATCAATCATAATCATTAATAACTTCAATCAATCAATTAATCATCATCATTAGTATCATAAATCAATCAATCATCATCATTAGGATCATCAGTCAATCATTATCATTAGTATCATCAATCGATCGTCAACATTGGTGTCATTAATCAAAAAATCATTATTAGTATCAATTAATAAATCAATCAATCATAATTAATATCAATCAATCATTCATCATTAGTATCAATCAATCTATCAATCATCATAATATATATCAATCAATCATTATCATTAATGTCATCAACCAATAAATCATTATCATTAGTATCATCTATCAATCATTATCATTGGTATCAGCTATCAATCACTCATTAAAATTAGTATCATCTTTCAATAAATCAATCAATCATTATCATTAGTATCAATCAATCAATCAATCATCATACGTATCATCTATCAATCAATTATCATTACTTTCTTCAATCAATCATCATTATTAGTATTATCAATTGATCATCATTAATAATCAATTATCATCATCAATGTCGTCAATCATCATCATCATCATCATCATCATCATCATATTCAATCCTCCTCCTATCCATTCCTCCACTCCTCCCCTCCTCCTACCCCTTTCTCTTCTCTTACTACTCCTCCACTTCCTCCCCATTAACATCCCCATCATCATCATTATTTTTATTATCCCCATCATCCCCATCATCATCATCCCCATCATTCCCATCATCATCATCATCATCATCATCATCCCTTCATCTCCCCCTCCTCCTCCTCCCCCTCCTCCTCCTCCTCATCATCATTATTATCATTATCATTATTATCATTATTATTATTACCATTATTATTATTGTTATTATTATTATTATTATTATTATTATTATTATTATTATTATTATTATAATTAGCAGTACTATTACTAGTAGTAATAGAAGTAGTGGATCTTCAGGATGAGGACTAGAGAGATTTTGCGAGGAGTATTAAGATTGAAAAGTAAGGAGAGACGGAATTAACATTACGCACAATAGAAAAGACATTAACGTACAGAAAAACAGAGACAGACAGTACGTAGTGTATTGTTCGCCGAGGACTCTTGAAAATGTTTATTTATCTAACTGGACAACAATTGCATCGTGTCGAAAGTTATGTAGGTGATCCTCCTGTCTATAAATGTGACGATATAAATGGACATGCGTTAAACAACCAATGACCACGATATAAAACGTTAACGACATAGAAGCATTTCCCGATCGAACGACTTGTAAAAGGCCACGTCGACATTAATGAGTAAACGTAGGATGGAACAACTATTGACTTCCTTTAGATTCTTTGATTCAGGCTATTAAACAACTGCTCCTTTCCTTTACTTTATGTCAAGAGCTACAAAATCAATCTTTGTGGGTGTGATTTTGGGAACGTGCCTCTAAATATAAACTCTTTTTCTTTTTCTTAAACCAAAATCGTCCCTTTTCTGTTAAAACTCTGTATTGTGTCATCAGAAAAGCGATTGTCAGTATGAATGAAAAATACCAAACTAATGTTCGCAGTAATATCCACTAGATTTACTGCCAACGCGTCACTTCCGTTGCTGTGCTATGAAGAGTCATTTTTTGGAACATTTGGAAAATCGTTTGGCTTTGACTAAATCCATCCAACTATGAATAAACATTTTAGTTTGTTTAATATCACTTATTGACAGTCACCTTATGTTGTTTCACGGTCAAATCTGAATCCATTCAATTGGAACAGGAAGCTAGTTGAGAAGTAGCTCTTGTAGAAATCATTCATCCAGCTCAAGTTGAGGATTACAATTGAAAATCAGTCCACTTTCCCTGTCGAAATATTTAATGGATAAGTAAAATAATACTTGGGTGCTTGGGACAATATCAAAACGATGGTTTCATTTCCTAATTTAGCACAAGCGAATCACCAGATGAACTCTTATTACACGAGAATTCCCCAGGTTTTTATTTTCACGCTCAGCGCATTGTTTAGCAATTTCAGTTATGTTGAGCGACCGACTCGGCATACGACTGGACAACACTATGAATATAAAGATACAGAACCATGCATTTTTACACCGTCTTACAGAATCTACCGTCGGAATATAAAGTTTAGAGGTATTTTTTTCCTAGTTTGTGTGCTTTTCTGCCTGTTAACAGAACTCGGCAGGGAAAAAAAGATATTCATAAGAATGATATAATCTACTAATAATTTTAAAACCTCATCGATCTGAACGAAAAACTGAATTTGATGCCTACGTATTCCGATGTCGTTGAATATAATGTCGTTTAAAACAGTTACTCAGTTGCTGAGTCAGTGCAAAGACAATTCCAATATGGCTGCTGATGAGGAAGGACAATGTGTATATTATCGTTATCTTCTTGTCAATAAATCCAATTTTGACAGTATTGAACATTAGCTTTAAAGGAGACCGTGGGCGCAAATATTATGCTCTCGAACGGAGAAGTCACTGCTTGATTCCATTTTTGAAAAGATTTTCAGTTAAATTGTAAAACAAATGTATCCAGGGTACCAAGATCGATAACAAGGTCATGGTTTAGGAGACATGTTAAAATCAGTTTATTTTATATGGTATATCCCATCGTAGCTCGACGATTGCATGCTTGCTACGATGCTGTTTGAAAGCAAGGCAAATAATGCGTATAAAATATACTAACCTGACCAACAATGTCCCAAGAAGCCTTTATGACAAGACAAACTCTTTTGCTGCAAACTGCATTAAGACCTTAACAAGCTTACCTAAACACTCTTGATCTACGCAAAAGACGCCAAGAACACTCATCCGAGTGCTTCCGTGGCATTGAAACATGACACGTTAGAAAAATTCAACGCTGATAATACGCCACATACAATGTTGGATTTAACGATCTCTAAAAGAAAATAAGGATGCAATTTAGAAATGATGAGTCGTTTGTATTTGGGCATGTGGTTTAAAGATAATTATCTGTTGAATGGAGCGAGTGTACGGAGGGGAATAATTTAAATAGTACCGTGCTCCATTTGATGGCTAATCCTAGCAAGTACGAACCGAACATCGAAGCAGCTATATATAAGTAAAAGTGGGAATGACATAAAACTTTGAGCGAGACGTCAGCAAGGTATCATCTAGGACGAGTGGGGGTGAAAGCTATAACTGGAATTGAAACCGAATAGATGCTTAGATTAAATGATAACGCAACACAATATGAGGGTATGAAAGTTTATGAAACAAAACAAAAATCTTCATTACAACACGTACGCAAATTGACTCACAGACTCAAACACTACAAATAATATACGACTATATACTGAATATGTTACCGATTCACATATGTATAACAAATATAAACATGGTTCTCACATTCACACTATGCACAATGAAAGGAATATGATTTACAGAATCATACAATATAAATGAAAAACAGTACGATTCAGAATCGTATAATGCAAAATTAAATAAGTATGTTTCACACAAACATATGATACCAATGATAAATAAGTGGTTCCTAGTATCATATGACACAACGACAAATAAGTACGGTTCACATAACCACATGATACAAGGAAAAATAAGTATGGTTCGCAACCATCTGTTCTTGTATACACTATACAACGTAATGCTGGTTCTTATTCAGGAATTGATAATTTACGTCATAACTCCTCGTCCTTCTCCTGAATTATGCGTTCATATTCAACAATTTCCACCATGAAAATTGCGCTGTCTGCTAAAATGGCTTTTCTGCCACACTTTGGATATTACCCTCACCATTCTGGTTCTTCTAGCGAATCTATCCGTCTATCCATCAACACATGCATGTAGCTATAAATATATCAATCTGGTCATAACAGGGAATAATCAAAATACAAAAGAAATCCATAAATGCATGTTACTAATTTGTGTCATGTCCAATAAAGCCGTTAGTGCTAAATTGACATACCAAACGTTTTTCTAACGTATTTAATCCGAAGAATGAAAAATACAAGCAGCAAATTAAAGAAAGGTATTTAATCTATAAATATATGCTTACAAGGTGGATTTATATACAATGTAACACTTACCCCTATGGATGTAACTGAAAGTAAGAGTTTATACACTCCCTGACAAGATCCAAATGATCACTGTGTCGCATAGAACAGTAAGATTCCTATAAATACAGAAGAAGAAAAAATAAAAATGGGGGCCCCGAGTGGCCGAAGGTCTAAAACGCTGTCCGTTACTTATCACTGCCATCTCACCTCTGTCTGCGTGGGTTCGAGTCTAGGATTCGGCTAAAGTGGATATGTGAGAAAGCTTGCCAGTAGCTTCTCGTAGGTCGGTGGTTCTTTCCGGTTATTTCCCGGTTTCTTCCTCCACTATTAATACTGGCTGCCATGTGAAAAATGGCGTTAAGCCACAAAACAACAACAAAACAATAGAAAAAAATGCACACGACAAGGGGTAAAGTATCCTTGACACCGTGCTATATGAGTATCTTGCATCGATTGACCTCTACGAGATGCATGTATTGTTGTCACACAAAAAATTTAACCACCCTAGGTAACGCTGTATGCGTCTACGAAGTTAATTAACGAAATTGTTCTTAAGGCATATCAAATTATATTATTGTCTTAACCATTGCCTATAAACTCAGATCCAAAATCGAATATCACATTTTCGAAGGACAAATACCAAAATATCTACTCATTAGCATTGACGGCAAATTCCTATCAAATTAAAAACCCTCAGCGTGTCATAGGTTATAAATCGCAAGAGATGGTCAGACATTATGAACGAAACCGTTTGAACTCAGCTTTCCACAAATAATTTTATAGAGATCTTACCTTGCATCTTTTGAAACACAGGATAGTTAAGTACCAATAATAATGACATCTCGTCCGACGGTTTTGCTGAAGAGTATTCTTTGTAGCGCCTTAATTTCACTCCAGACCAATGCAGCGACGACGGACATATCGATATTACAAAATCAGAAGAAGTTCATGTGCAACTTCGGTTGGCACTGGCTCAGGCAAATACAGAGAACTTCATCTTGTGTGCAGAATCTAACAACAGTTTGAAAAACGTGATTCTAGAATATTTCAAAAGAAATGAAAAATTACAAGGAACACTAACCACGGACACAAACTACAAGTGAAGATGAGAAAATAGTCATGATATCAAGATCTCCAGAACAGGACGGACATTTATTTATTATATTGTTTTGCTGGCACCGTGGCTTAAATAATTTTTATAAAAATGACATGAGAACCTTTTATGATTGTTAAATTATTCATCCTGGTCAGAAACAACACATCACATTAATGAAAACGAATTCAGAAGAAATGCAGCAAGAGTATTAGGAAGAGACATGGACTCTTATCTCCGAAGAGAAGAAAACTTGTAAAAACAATGAGCTACCATAAAATGAGTGACCATTCATTATATCCATTGACGTCGCTTTGATGAACATATAAAACCTCTCTTACAATAAAATGCCCGTTGTTTATTGACTTAACGGACATAACTTTTCAAGGACGAAGACAAGTGTTAACTAATGATTACCAGCATCTATAACAAATGGATACTTGGGAACTTCGTTACCTTCTGACACACAGTTTTTGTTTAATAAACGGTTGATTCAAAAAACAACTATGGCTACTTCTTTATCTGCTTCATAAAATATTATGTTAACCTCTACTTTCAATTTCGTTCCTTAGATCAGTGTTAAACACAAAATGTTCTCCTTCTCCGAATTTAAACTATGTTTGGTGTGACAGCATAATTGTTTGACCTTGTCCTCTTATTTAACATCATGCCATCCTCTTCTGTGATAGCATGCTTCTATATTCATGGGTAAGTTGCGTGCGCATAAACACTCAACGTATTGTAATGCAATCAGAAAGCTATAGCTGAATATTATATGTGTTGTTCTGAGTGTAGCTAAAGGGTGGTTGTTGGAAAGTAGGGTGGTGTTTGGATAGTAATTTTTAAAGCAGTTAATGGGCTCGTGGTGGTGCATTGAAATCAAAACGCGGTTGGCGGACAATAGAACCATGTGTTTGGATTGTAAGTAGAAAATATAGCATGACATTTCCTGCAGGTACCCCCCATACATACATACATACATACATACATACATACATACATACATACATACATACATACATACATACATACATACATACATACATACATACATACATACATACATACATACATACATACATACATACATACATACATACATACATACATACATACATACATACATACATACATACATACATACATACATACATACATACATACATACATACATACATACATGCATGCATGCATACATACATATATGTATGTATATATATATTTAACATAGCCAACCTAAGGTTACTTTTCCCGTACACATCTGTAGTGTCTTCTAATGGAATGATAAACCTATGGATATTTTTAACACAGGATTCCCTCAACATACATAGATTGGACTATAATTATGTCAACCCTAACAATGTTTCCATGTTCCCCAATGATAGGTCAACCAATTCAGATAATTACATTACCATTTATTCCAATTTTAAACCTATGGACAATTTTTCAAAGGATGTCTCGTACGTACCTATAGTGTCACAATGGCTTAATGTCGATTCAAGTACGTTCACAGTTGCCTCATACAATGATTCATTTTGATTAGTGTTCCAGAAACAGTTAATAACATTTCTACGCATTCTTTTGTATAAATGTTCATCGACTTGCCAGAGCTCATATAAATAGGTTTTCATGTATAATGATTGTTGCGTTGGATTATATAATCTGGCAAAGGTAGAGTCAATCCCACTTATCCACTCTCTCACCTCCTCTATCGAGAAACTAAACTGACAAAAGACAACTTAAGTTTTGACTGATAAATATTATATTTTTTACTGATTATTATTCTTTTTCATTGATGAATCATTATGCTAATATTCTTATTACATTAAATACCTTACCGTAAAGCGATGGTGAGCTGAGTCTGTATTACCTACAGTTTATGTGAATCACATAGCGGTGTATGGTACATTTAATAAGGAACAAATGTGCTTTAAGGCTTTACTGGAAATTGTACGATTTCTCAACATGGATTTACAAATCTTAACCACACATAGTGTAGCGTATTTAAAGACTTTCTGGCAATGGCGGTATATTTCTCTTTTAATTTCACTTTTCTGGTTATCATTCTTTGTTAAATTTAACTTTGATTTTTTTCAAAAAAATACAATCATATGTGCAAATTCTATTGGAGCAGTAGAGAATGAACAGAATGGAGAGCCAGACGGTCGCAAAGTTATCAATGGGTCCCATCAGTTTTGAAGAATAGTTAGCCAGGCAGAATAATATCGCTCCCAAAAAAAAGGATTTGTGCTGAACATTTTAATAAAGAGTAGGTATTGTTTTGTTTTCATAATGGTTGTTAGATTTGTTCTTTCCCGTGTATTTAATACAAATATCTGCAAGTAGCCGTTAGATACAATTTGATTTGATTTGGTGACGAAACTGTCATTTTGATATATTGTATTAGACTTGATATCGATTTGGCGTTTATGCATCCAGTTTGCATGAAAATATGACGTAAAAAACAACGTTGTGTATATCCTGGCTACATTCAACTTCAAAACAAAATTTACCAATTTTCCTTGGAGATTAACATGAGATTATATCAGTGTATCTAAAGAAGAATATGTAAGTATATAAATGCTAAACCTATAAATTACTAGCCGCTTATGATGGCGAAATTAACAGAATGAAGTTGCTGATTCATATCCACATTTCAAAAGCGTAATACTGCTACTTGGTTCAACTGAGCTTATTTTTCAAGACATTAAAGGATATTTGCTATGTTACAAGTAAAGATGTCATTAAGTAGTCGTAACGAGTGTTTTAACTATGTCAGTGCTTCAGTGCAAAGCATTCTCTGAATTCATAAACGTGCTTTGTGTTCGTTCATTGCAACTTTCATACCTCTTTTTTCAAAGAAAACGTTACAGTTGGCTAAGAATGAATAACTAAGGACAATTAATGAATATCTAAGGATAATTTTATCCTTGTGTAAATAAAAAAGTACTTACAACTGATCTGTACATCTAGTTGGTTTTTATTTATTTTTTGGGGTGGGGTGAAGTGGGGGTGATGTTAAGATATCCATTCCATTTTACCACTCTAATTGTAATAGGACGTGACAGAGTGTTTAATTTCAAATTTCCATCTGCCAAGATGAATATTAATGTTACTATTTAAGAGCACAATAAGAGTAGACAGTATCTGACAGCACGAGACAACTAGTTACCTTTAAACTGGTTGATCTGTTCGGCTTGTGCTATCAACCATACACATGACTAATTCAAATCCCTGCAACTTAAATTTTCGATATATTATCTACTGTGTGCACTTCGCAAGTGATATTTTCGTGAAAGCAGGAGACCATTTCTTTGGAACAGAAAGACACAAATACCTAGATAATTGTGATAAGATCCTACAATTTTGGTGTTTCCGAAACATAACACAACACACAGAAATGATTTAAAACTGAATGTATAAATTAAACGATGCAACATAGCTACATTGTTGTCAACTCCAGTGAACGTATTGCATTTTACAACTAGTAAGATGTCAACAACCAGAGAAAGCGTAGACAGACTTTACAGTTAAAAAGTAATACGATCATTCGAGGAGAACGTGTTACGTATTTTATTAATAATGTCCGCAGTGACATTAAAATTATCAAAGTTAGTGGTGACAAAAGTGCAAACAATAGATGCAGTAGTTTCATTCCTTACAGCTATTTCAGCTTTGTCGGAAGCAGCGTCTTCAGCGATTGCGATAGCTGAAGCGTTTAGGTCTGTGGGAACTGCATCAGGAATGGCTTTAAAAAAGGTGGTTGGTGGCCGTAGAATAAAGGAAGAGGTCTTCGATTACCAGGTACAAATAGTGGAATACCTTCGGACAAAAGTCTTTTTGATTACCAGGTCGTAGAAGATAACGGCGATGATGGAAGCAAAGCACCTCACTCGTCCGATGACCAATTTTTATTTCCTCGCGAGAACAAAATCCTATCATTCATTTTCGTGGCGTTTTTATGCAAGATTAACTTGCATCGATGGTGAAACGCACACGTCAAACTGGCACCATGAATCTGGATTAGGCAACAGGCCCTGTCTCCCTTTGATTCGCATTATTGTTATCACCTAAAAAGGGTTTGTATTTTGACACGTATATACTTGCATCGTTAATCGAAGTCGTTAATTATTTCTCCAAGTATGGTAAACAACAATTGTTTCATTCGACTATCCCACTAAAAGCATGGTTGAATGGTCCCATCTGAGCTCATGTTGTAATTGAAGCGCTGTGTACGCCGAAGTGATTAAATATCCAAAAATCCACGTTGGACGATTTTAGATTGTCAGTGAGATTTTCGACAATAACAAGGTCACCTGGATCGACGCCAACAACCTAGCTGGCAAATTCATTCCAATTTTTTTACTAGCAAATCGGCTCATATGCATATCATATTATCTGTAAATGTTAATATACATTATTGTATAATATTATGTGTACTTTAATAAAACATCGATACGTGTTTTCGGTAAATGTCTTTATGAACGAATTGTGATGAGCACACGTATTCTCCAGGGAATATAAATTATTAAATTCCAACAAATAGTGCTGAGTATATTTTTAAAGATATAAGCCACTTTCGGGGGTTTATGCAACAAAGAGGTAGTTACATATGCTATTTATTTGGAGGTTTTCTAATTTTGCGTTTTCTTTTTTGTTTGTTACATATATTTTAAAGAATAGAAGAAAGGTATGGTGAAAATAAAGAACTAATGAAATTCATGTAAACATAAGCATGATAGCAATAATTATATACCTTGACCTTTTCTAACTTTGGCAGTACCATATAGATTTTCTGTAGTAACATTTCAGTGGTGTTGAAGTAACATATATGTTGTCCAATTATCAGTCGCTCAAGTCACATGAATCATATACAACATTGTATTTCTCTGACTTTGTAGCACTTATTTTTCCTATCATGCTTCGAATATGGTCTTTACATATTTTGTTACATTTTCGCCTTTCATGCTTGTGAAAATATGTAATGTACGATCACAGACATCAAATTGTGAAAGTAAGCAAACGTACCATTGTGATCTCTCCAATCAACGTGTTTTCTCAATAATCTGTCATCTTAATGATGGTATAAAATATTTCTACGTTGCACATCGCTTGATAACTTTTCAGGGCCACATTCATTGCACTTTATCTATTTATGCAGCAGGGAGGGTGAACCATACAAAGTTTTGCTTGATCCCTTTAGCTAAAAAACATGTTCCTACAAATAAGTATATTTCCATACAGTTAAAAACAGTAAATAAATCGTTTCGGTTAGCTCAGTTTAGTTACTCTATTGTTGACGTATTTATTTCGCGATTTCGTTTACTTGCGAACAGGAACTCAATATTTTTCGTTCCACCTCCCTGCTGCTATAAATTAACCAAAGATTTTATCGAAACCTATAAGATATCTGAATCTTGGGTCATGTAGATTTATTGTTATAAATCCGAATGGAACGGCTTGTGCTTTTGAAAGAAAGTTGTTTTTTTTTATCTTGATCATGTCCATATCCTCTGAAGACCAGGTATAATAAATATTCTGTAGAGTATTATTATCTACTCCACTAGACAAAACTAGAACATTACAGTCATCTCTGATCACTTAAGGTATTTGTGTGCATGGTTGTATAACATTGTAACATAAATCACGTCAGTATTTTTATGTCTACCTCTGGAAAATATTCTAGCTGGATTCGATAGTCGAGCATCACATCATCGTATACTACGAAATTATTTATGAATCCATCAAACTCACTACATCCTTAAGTAATACGTAGCCATACTGATCATCTACAGACGGTGCTGTCAAATATAGTTTGCTTCATCTCAACCATCTCATTATTAACTTTGATAATAATTGTGTTTTACATGATACAGATGAACCAATTATATTCGTTCTGATAGAATTTAGTAATGCTAGATGGGCTTTACTGCATCCTGTTTTTGTGTCGCCAAAAAGTCAATTATTTTATCCATATAAAACAAGTATAAGTTTATATTTTGTTCGAAGCAGATTCGCTACACCTACTGCTGTACTGACAACGATAATAAAGAAAAAAGGACGTGCATTAACAGATAAAGGTGTAAAATGTGGCACATCAAAATATAAATTTATTTCCATTTCTGATTCAGGGACAGAGGCATGTGGAAATATTACTGCTTCTTTACGAAAATTACATGGATTACCATGGGCTAAATACACCGGTGAGAAACATCTTACAGGATATAATTATTGTGGCTCTGGAACTTGACTTGATATCTGACTTGATGATCAATATCAACCAAGACCTTGATAGTATCCAATAAATAACATGGATCAAGCATGTCATATTCATGACGTTGCTCATAAAAGTAAATATTTGCAGAAGCGTCATCTCGCAGATGTAAAATTGATTCATCTATAAAAATATATACCTAATATATCTTTCAGAGAAAAACTCGCCAGTTTTCTAATAAAATCCTCTATCAAAAGAAACATAATGCTAGGGGCTGGTAATCAATTATATAATTATTATTATGGAATCTATTTATTATAGCTCAAGAAAATATTGGAGATGCAAAGCAGCGATTACTAAACTTACTGAAGCAGTAAAAGTCTCACGTTCTTTGCTGGAAATTGGTTAGCACGACAGGCAATATGGCAAATTTATCTACCACCACCAAAAATAATCAATGCACACATTTTGATGTCAGTACTACCAATGAATTTCACCAAGCAGATATTTCATTTTTACCACACGCTACTATTAAAACACGTGGACGAAAGTCACCCGCGTACAAACACGCATAGACAGTTGATGACGTTGCAAGTATATATAAAGAAGCGAAACCATTATCAACAAAGAGAGCCTCTGAAATTGGATCTGCGTTTGAACGAATTTATCATCGTGGTGGTCTACGGTGACCACAGCTATTACAAGTTGATCATGGCAAAGAGTTACATATTGTTAAAATATGACGAGGGCATACTAAAATTTATCGTCATCAGGCAATCGTTGAACAATTTATTCGAAAAACTTGCTATGCAGTTATTTGAATATCAATGCGCAAAGGAAATTTTTATAGTCCGGTGAGAGATATCGAAAATGGATTGCAAGTTTTACCAAGTGTGATATCTGCATTGAAAAATGAAATCAGTCGTGCAGCTTCCATGAAACCTTATATGTAATATATATATATATATATATATATATATATATATATATATATATATATATATATATATATATATATATATATATATATATATATATATATATACCACGTAGCAAGGGATACGCACAACGACGTGAACGACCATTATTAGGTAATGTAACTGAGATATTTATATGAACCTGGTGAGTTTGAAGGTAAAAGAAAACTAGCAGTTTATCATATCTGGAGCGTGACGACACATACAATTTCGAACGTGGTTAGATCAAGTGGAAGATCTGTCATACACATATTAGATTCTAGGTGCACTCAATGTGGATTTGTACGTGAACAAATGCATGTAATTCCTAAAGACACACAATTACCACCACCTTCACTTATATAAATTAGAGCTCCTACGTAGATTACATTTAAGACACGTTAGCATCACATTTTCATGCGCATGACCAAGATCACTATTATTTCTGTCTACGGTATATTGGCTTGGATTATTATTCGAAAATTGCTATAACATATTTGTGATACAGCATTCACAATGATTATTCTGTAGTTGTTGTAGTGTCATAATAAATTCATTATCAAAAACAAGGTTACGCTTATTCTTAGTCACGTTGTTTATAAGACGCTAATTTTTTTATGAAAACAAGACCATTAGTAATCTATAAAAACCCTATGTAATTTAGTTATTCTTCTGTGGCGAGATTCTGCAAGATAGATTACGTTTGACCATTCAATCCGATCACCTACAATCCAGATATTTGTATCAGAGATAGTTGGGCAGTCTACACATAAATGGTTAAAGAAAAATGTAGATTATTACGAGGAAATGAATGTAGCCTAGAGCTATTGATGATAATGATGATAGTGTATTGATCTTGAACGTTAGGATACGCTATAACTATCATGGTGGTTGACCATGATCGCCACACATAATTACAGCAGAATTCTTTTTCGTTAACCAATCAAGAAGTGTTTTGAGCATTTCGAATGACACCGTTTCTACCTCGTCCCATATAATATACTTAGGTATATATTTTCACCCATTCGCGCTGGAGTCCATGCGTCTCGCACCATCTAAAGAAACTATGATCCCTGTTACGCGTGATAGTTATAGCGTATCCTAATGTTCAAGATCAATACACTATCATCAATATCAACAGCGACCAAAACAATATCATTCAGCACAAGGTTTTGTACTCCAACACCAGAAATTTCAACTTCAATATTATGTCGTCGAGTATCTGCTGGGCGATAACATAATGGTATAGGAAGATATGAAAACTTTCTTTATGTGCCGTAAATAATTTATTTTGCAGTTCATCACTAACTATCTTTCTACTTGGGAATATTAAATCAGCGGGTTTCCACACATTTAAATTTTCTTCATAGTAGATTCTGTAATTAATTTACGTATTAATTTACGCATTATCTCACATTGTATTTTATATGTAGTCTGATTAATCCTGTACATTTTAGCGGTTCATCAATAGCTCTAGGCTACATTCATTTCCTCGTAATAATCTACATTATTCTTTAACCATTCATGTGTAGACTGCCCAACGAATAGTGGTGTTTGACCAGGATCGCCACACATAATTACAGCAGAATTCTTTTTCGTTAACCAATCAAGAAGTGTTTTGAGCATTTCTAACGACACCGTTTCCACCTCGTCCCATATAATATACTTAGGTATATATTTTAACCCATTCGCTCTGGAGTCCATGCGTCTCGCACCATCTAAAGAACCTATGATATGTGTATGAATTACACCTCAATCTTTTGTCTCTCTGGCGACTTTATGAGTAGGTGTCAAATGATTGTATCTGAATGGTTGTTCATAAATAATTTAATCTCACGAGTTGTTTTACCTGAACCCCTACACCCATTGATTATTATTTTTGTAATATATTTCCTTAGTTTCAACGTCAGCAGATTCAGAATAACTGAGTATATTTTCTTATTTTATCATTCATGTCCCCATTCACCTTTACCTAGTAGCAGTTTTAATAAGTCTTTATATTTTGTATGTATATATAATGAATCCGTAGCAACTCTGACAGCGAAACGAGGAAATCTATTCATCATCGACAATATATTTATTGAAATATAGGCTAGCATCGAAGATCTTAAATGAGTAAACTGCGGTGAGTCGCTATCAATAGAGCTCAGAATGGTACCTAGTTTAGTCACATCTGATAAATAAGCATTACATCGGCTTATGTTTTTCTCCGTTGTATCAGCAATTATAAAATCTATTACAGCATCGTCCATAATCAGCCTTGTACAGTATAATTTATAATCGTACTAACTGCCTTGAGTAATCTTGCCGATTATCTTTCTACCAAGATCGTTTACAAGTATTTGTATCGTGTTCGTCCATACAGTTACCTATATTATCAGAAATTTTAATATTCCTATCTTCATTAAGATCAAGAAATTATTTCCTGGCATCGTCGATATTAAATCTATTCGGTTCTGTTAACCAATCTTGATTTTATGGACTATAGGGTATAATTGCTTCATTTATTCTCAACGATATTAAAATTCCAGCATCAAGCATATATCTTAATAGCACTATTGGAACCCAACATTTTTCTGAAAAATGTCTTCCTAGCCAAACATAAGTAATTGGATGGAGAGTTTTTTGTAAACTTGAATGATTCTATACAGGCAAATCCGGTTAAGTCAAAATCTGGTAAAAGTCTGTTTATCTCAACTCTGGTCATCTCATGTAATAAATGTCCGAATCTGTCAAAGTATTTGAATCAATACCCATATCAAAAACTCTCTCACGATAGCATGCAGCCATATAAACTGAGATAACATCATTATAGTCGTATTTAGTATTCCATAATCCACCATGTCCATTTTCTATAAATCTTTTCTGTACATCTTCAAGAAATTCTGATCTCGTCGATTTCCATATATTTTTTTCCTGTGCGAAATGGGCCGCAACCGATGGTATGGTAAAGTAATTATTCAGTAGTTGTCTAACTTTTAAATCGCCAAAACTATATTCTAATGCAAGATTTCTCATTTTTTCATTAAAAAAAATCTGTACGATAAATATCACCATTGGGTCATACAAACATCATGATCGTATTCTGAACTTTGAAGTAACCAAACAGATACGGGGTCACTTTTTCTGTTAATTTTGATAAAATTAAATATATGACCATTATAAAATTTAACCATTCTGTCTCGTGGAAATATTGTTACAGCATTAGTCAATGTATGTGCATAATGATCAATAATCGTTATAGGGTTTCAAATTTTTTTAAAAATATATTTTGTGCTTTCAATTTCTCTTCGGTCAGTATTTTATCTGTCATTGAAAATATTAATAACTTTTCTAGCTCAGCAACATCTTTAATATATGCCATAGTATCTCTAACTACCTCTGCCAATTTATTCATTGTTTACGTCTTATATCTGTTAAACAATTACTACGTATCGCATTTATAAAATTTCTGTAACCCGTTCAGCTACACAGTTTATTCTTGAATTATAATCTCATCGTTTGTGATCCACAACGTTAGGATATTATTCAGGGCGTACATTGCATAGACCAATGTAGTTACTGGGTACCCTCGTACGTAGTATGGTCTTTCAATACCAGTCAGTATTCCAGGTTTGGATTTATTATTTAATAAATCGATATTTTTACCCGACTGTTTGTGAAGGGGATCAATGTTATCACGAATTATCAAATTTTCATCATCTATCTCTACAATAAATTTTAATTAAAACAATGTTTTTGATTGTCAATATGGTTGATAACTACTTTTCCTCGTTTGTCAGTCATCACAATAACAGTAGTTACAACTCTGAAAGTTGATCACTAATGAGCAGCACCATCGTCACTAAATTCCTTCGCTTCACGGATACGTTTAGTTATATCCGCATTCGTTAAAGGTAGATCTTGAATAGAAACAATAAACTTATATTCTGGTAGTCTCAGTCTGTCAAGACCAAATATAGGAGGAAATGGTTCCATTGCGGTTAATTCCTCAATTATTATAATAAGGACAAATGTTTAATTTAGTTATATATATATATATATATATATATATATATATATATATATATATATATATATATATATATATATATATATATATATATATATATATATATATATATATATATATATATGTGTGTGTGTGTGTGTGTCTGTGTGTCTGTGTGTCTGTGTGTCTGTGTGTGTGTTTGTCTGTGTAATCAAAATAATTGACATGTACAATTTTAACTTTGACAAGACTGTGAAGCAATTGGATATAATAAAGCGACATAACTCTTGCGGATAAAAACGTATCCACAGCGTAAATTATGTGATTGTTTCCCTTCATGTAATGCGTTTTTACCTATGCATTTAACAACATCCAAAAAATCTCTGGTATGTTGACAAGAACACACAGTATGATAACTGCCGTAAACCCAATGTATTGTAATCTCAATAAAGCGTATTTTTCTGTCTTTCCATCCTTAAAGATTTAATAAAAACCAAACTATCGATAGGTCCTTGCCGATAATGTAAAATGTTTTGACCCGTTTCATAGAGATCAGTTGCAGTATACAACTGAAGCATGACAACAACAGGAAATTCTACAATACAAAGTGTCATAATTTGCATAAACCTGAATTGTAACATTCGATTGACGAACGGCGCTTTAAGCTATGTTCTAATAGAACTTTGAAAAACTTGAAACCAAAAATATATGTGTAAATGCATACATAAATACATGCATACATACATACATACATACATACATACATACATACATACATACATACATACATACATACATACATACATACATACATACATACATACATACATACATACATACATACATACATACATACATACATACATACATACATACATACATACGTACATACGTACGTACGTACGTACGTGCGTGCGTGCGTGCGTGCGTGCGTACGTACATACATACATACATACATACATACATACATACATGCATACATACATACTCACACACACAAAAATACATACATACATGCATGCATGCATGCATACATACATACACACGCATGCACGCATGCACACATACATACATACATACATACATACATACATACATACAGATACATACATACATGCATGCATACACATACATGCATACATACACACATACATACATACACACACATACATACATGCATGCATACATACACACACACATACATACATACATACATACATACATACATACATACATGGTGTTGCTGTGTGTAACTTTATCATATACTCACGCAATTTATCATCTGCACATGCAGCTATCTTTTTAACAGTAATATAGAGAATAACTGCTGCAGTCGTTGAAGTTGAAACGATAATTGTTATAACTGCTGGAGCTGTCATTGTTAATGCTGATAATATTAATCCAGCTCCAGCAACAATAGCAGAAACTGAGTAAACAACTATATCAATGACAACCATACGTCTACGATATTTTTTCTTTTACTTTATAATTCTCGATTGTATTTTTTATTTCGGACAGACATTAACATGCTTGGTTATATATGTGACTTTGAACGTCGATAGATGAAGGAGTCATTTGATTTATTATACTATTACGTTAAGTAATTAATTGAGGAGTTTTACTTACAAATTCCAGACACCAGTAATTAGCTGAAGCCAAATATTTATCAGATGATTCCGGCGTAAATGTTTCCTCAGAATCTTTATCTAACACTATACATACAGTTCTAGTAATATTATCAGTTGATGGAAATGTGGTAAATATTCTAAATTCTGCACCACTAAGTACGGATAGCCTATATACTGCAGTAACTTAAGCGGTGTGCATGATAGTTTTATTTTCTGGTCTCAATATGTCAGATTCAGATGCAACTGAGCACACAATATTTTTGATCTGATTTTGAGGAATTTTAAACGGTATCAGGAATTTCACTGATAATATCATTGAGTTTCGTGTTAATATCAACGAGTTTTATGTCATAAGTTGGAGGATTCTCAAACAATTCGTTAGTAGTTATTTTCATGTTTCTGCGAAAATTTAAAAACATGGCTATGTGATTGGTAAAATCAGCTTTGAGTGTGGTCATTTCATTGTTGATCGTTGTTAAAGAACTTGTTATTGGAAGTTCCTTATCATCGACGTATTTTTTTGTTTCAGCATCAAAGTCAGATTTTGGTGTTCTAATATTATTAATGCCATCATTATTTATTGTAAAAATGCACGCATTATACCACCGTTTGTTAATACGTACTTAGATTCTTGATCGTCGACGAATTTCTTCTTTGCAACATAATTATCTGTTGTTGGATATCCAAGACCTGCTATTTTATTTCTATTCATAATAATGTTTCCATTGAAGTAATCGCCCGCTTGTTTAAAATGATCGTTAACTGACTGATCGGAATATTGTATTTTACCATAGTTAGTGAAAGTAACAAGATTATCAGCAACTGCGATAAGAATTCGTTTAAATACATCTGGCAGTTGTATATTGTTCGTCCTTAATCGTCCTTGTTTATCCTGAAAAACAACGACGTCATTTTGATCCACACTTGTAATATTTAATAAATCATCAATCTCATTATAAATCATCAATCTCATTTCTGAGCTGATCATGGGTTGCATATTTAGATAAATCACCTATCTGCTTGGATTTACCACGAGCAGATCTTTCGTAAATATTTACCGTTATATCTATCAATGTCTGTTTAAATGTGACAATGTGGTATATTTATGAACAACTTTATGAGGTAATTTTGTTGATTTTGAAACAGCATGAAATACACTAAGTACTTCACGACCAGATATTGGTCGATCAGTTAATGTCTGTGTAGGTAACGTTGAATACCAGACTGAAGTACTTTGCATGTTGCTAGCATATTCTAACAATTCCTTTGGTGGCCATAAGCTATATGAATAAAAAAAATAATTCCACGTGGATCAATTGCATACGCGACTCAATGAGTTCCTTGACCAGAGTTTTTATCGAGATTAATAATACCTGTTTCAGCATTGCTCTTTTGTTGTTTTTTTGGCAATTGAACGCGCATAAAACACATCTGAAGAATTTTAGGTTTTCTTTTAGCAGCATCGAGTAAATCAAAATTAAACATATACGAAATCAGTAAACTTTTACGAGAAGTCTTAGACCCTTTCCGTAATATGAATATGGGGTCCCTGGTAATCTGAGACCTCTTCCCGTTCTTTTTGGATGTTCTTTTTTTTCCCTGTCCGGTTGCTTTCTTTAATGTCATTCTAGCAGCATTTCAAACACCGCCTAATGCGGCTGCTTTTGCAACAGCTGGAGCTGCAGCGGCTATAAGTGCTGGTATAGTTGCGAGAAGGAGAAATATACCACCTGTTTAAATGGTTTGCTTGAAAGCGCCCGCAGAAAGATTAAGTTTGACGCCATTTTATTTGATTTTTGACTTCATTGAAGTTTCTGAATTGACGCTCGATCAACAATAACTTATTTGAACCGCTCATTTCTTCCTTCTTTAGCAATATCTTTATTTCACAGTTATTGTTTGATGCTGATTGTAGTTTTTTGATCGGACCAGGAGTCAGGGTAATATTAACGTGATCGTATGACATAATAATGTTCATGAACAATCTAATTACGTGTCACATATTTTCTACTGGGGCATCTACAACTCTCATTCATCCATCACCACCTTCAAGGCGCATTGATTTATCGCTGAGTATAACAGCGATTTCTCTGTAATTATCAATAGCTCCTATTGTTATACTAGCTTGAACATGTATATCGACTACTGATTGTCTGGTCAAATCTTATTGTTCGAGCGAAAAGTAATATATCGCTTATAAAGTTGTAAAATCCAATTGTGATATTTGTAAACCAGTATCAGTGTTTTGATCACGACCCATAAACGACATTAGACGATGATGTGCACATGATACATGATTTAGATCGAAATTCAGTGATATATACTCGGATTATTCTAGATATCCATTTATCCTTAAAGAAACCCCAGAAACACCAAGATTGTCAAATATCATAATACTATGATTTTGATTGTTTATCGTGCAGCATCTTGTAATATATATATATATATATATATATATATATATATATATATATTTATATATATATATATATATATATATATATATATATATATATATATATATGTATATCGCGGTACATAAACGCCCTGCTGAGAGTCTATGTGCAATGTAAATAACGCGTTAATATTATTTTAGATAGCATATATGGTCATTGTCATCCACAACAGCATTGATTTACCACCTTGAATAATAAAATATAGAAAACGATTTTCTTCAAATATTGATGGAGTCATCAGCGGCATCCAAAATGAAAGTTCTTGTAAGATTTATTTTACCAGCATCAACACCATTGGGTCTCCATATTGCATCATCATCTGTAGCCTTTCGTAGAAGTACAACTGTATGTTTGATTCCAAAAATAACCTTTCTGACATTTCTACAGAATCTAACGATATGTGACAGTTGAAAAACATAAAAGCACTCTTCTATTACCTTTTAGCATCGCTCGATGTGATCTAAATCCTAAATTGAAATCTAGATCTACATTATTAATCAAACTTTTTTCATCCGCATCGGTGTTTCTGGCAAAATTTCTTGGTCGTCCATTTTCATATTGTTGGTATTCTGGAGAATTGGAAGTATCTTTCACAAACATCATTGATGGACCAGCCGATCTTGAATAATTGTCGCTGTATCTTGCAAGGCCAAGCATTATTGTACCAACGTCAACGTCTTTCTGAATTGATTCAATATATTTTCCGTCGATCATGTACGTAGCGCTATCAAATAACGCCATAATACCATTATTAACACAACCAACACTAACATCAGCGTTATATTTAGTATTATATGCTTTTATGATTTCTACATCAACCTCAATAAATGCTTCAGCGAGTAAAAAGATATCTATTTGTATCATGAACCTAAAGTTCAAATCTTTCACGCTGATCTGGAATTCGTGCGTCATAAGATTAATATTGATAATCACGAACAGACTCATCTTTGAGTACCGGTGCATCCATATCGAATGCTGGATCGTTTGAACATATTTATTATAATTATTATCGTCTAAAAAGAAGATTAATTCGGCAAGTGACACCACTTAATGCTATCAGACTAGCGGTTATACTTTTTTCTTTTTTCTGAGAATGGTACATCAGCCAACCGTGCCAGTGTTTGGTTAGCAACATGATTTATTTGTTCACTAATATTTGCAGGCATTTTTTTTAAGTGCTAGATAATTTTACTGGTGGCTGGGGTTTTCGTCGTATTAATTGCGCTGGTCTATCTTTGATTGCTGAGAATGATTTACTAGCAAGATTACCAACAGCAATCGATAACTTTTTCACGAACAATATCCATAGCCTGTATGCCCACTTCCTTTGTAATCGGTATTGCTTTTGGGACTATCCTTCTCAACAGACCCTGAACAATATCACCTAGTCTCTCTCCGCAGGTTGTTTTATATACTGGTAATCGAGCAATTATCACCCTGACCATGGTTGGTCCACTTTGAGTACTATGTACGATCATTTTGTTATAGTCATTATATTTAATTATATGCTCAGTTGGTATAATAATCATCGGCGATTTCATTAATGAGAGACTGATACACATTAATATCCATGATACCTCCTGCAAATAATCGTTTGCAAATATCTGCGGCTTCATTAATTATTTCTCGGGAATTTTTACCGGCTCGTTTCTTCCAATAAGGATTTCTAGGCGTTCAACATTGGCAAGGACGTTGTCCGGATATCGAGTAATGAGACCACTTCCTTGTGTGGTAAGGCCACTTCTAAAAGAGGTGGTCTGAAGGCCAATATTCTTCTTCCTCACCTTTTGTTTGGGCTGGTTGTTGTTGTTTCTGGAGATTGTAAAGATTGTTGCGGTAGTGGTGGTAATAATTGAGGTAATTGTTGTGGTGGAGGTGATTTTTGTGTTAGTTGTGGTAGCAGTGGTGATCATGGTAATTCATATCTTGGTTGTTTTTGTGGTTGTTGAGATTGTGGCAATTGTTATGGTGATGGTGATAATTGTTGTGCAATATAGTTATTTATCCTCTCCCTTTAATCATTATATCTTGGATCGTTGTATCGAACTTGATTAACGTTATAGTATATGCGTTATATCTACTTGTTCCAAGTATCATTATCTACGTAACCATCAGCGATGTTAGATTTCAAAAAAATTGTTTCTATCATAATAACGTTTTACAGCGATCTCATGTAATTTTAGATCTTTGGTTTTTCTACTAAGATTTATGAAGTATTCATTAAACATATCAATTAAATTAACCCTGGCTCTTGCTTCTGGTTGTTTTTCTGATTCCAGTATGGGATCTTTTATACCACCTATGTCAGCACGATCTTGGTCAATATTTTCAAGTATTTCTTGAGTGGGTTGAGCAGTAGTTATTTCGGCAGGAAGTTTCCCAAAAATCTTTTTCTCTGTTTTGTTCTTTCTGCTATTTTTCCAGTTGCTTCAGCGTCTTTCTCTAACGTAGGTAAAATATGTTTAGTTGTCTTTGAGATAGGTTTAAATAATTGTTTTGTATCCTCTTCAAATTCAAGTTGAAATTGTTGTAGCTCTTGTAATTGTTGTTTAACGGTATCACAAACAGGTAAATACTTTTCAATTGCCTCCAGTCGTTCTCTAGCTAATTTAGCTAAATGAGGTTCTCCAATATTCGTTATTAATAATATTTATAATAGCGGTTTTATTTTTAACAGCAGTGATGGTGAACGACAAAAAATTTAGTGCCGTTTCGCAAGTAAACGAAATCGCGAAATCATACGTCAACAATAGGGTAACAAAACGGAGCTAACCTAAAAGATTTATTACCTGTGTTAACCATATGGAAATATATTCGGTTAGAGACTTCGGTTTAGCATTATTGACCTTCTTTTTTAGCCATTTGTAAGAAACTTTTTTTAAGGTAAAGGGCTCAAGAAAACTTTGCAGGTTTCACCCTCCTTGCTGCTCTTCAGTTTATCGCACTATTAAGATTTATCTAGCATATGTGTGCTTGAGTCGTGAATCATTCTAATTTGATGTATTTCAACTACTTTTAATGATGTTATATATTATGAATTATATTTAACTTTCCGCGAACGTCCCAGAGATGAAGAGCTTAGAGAGTCCTCCTCGGATGCAGGAGGTCTCTGGTGTGAATATGGCCAAGTAATACCAAAGACTTATAAATATGTTACCTACTGCAGCCTCTTTAGGCGCTCTGCATTAAGGAGGTTAGTGTTAGGACTGGTATGACTGGTGTCAGGATAATGTGACTGAGTGAAACATCATGCTACATGTCTTCGGAATGATGCCCCAGTGC
The DNA here is from genome assembly GCA_016746295.1 of Potamilus streckersoni. Classification (NCBI taxonomy): domain Eukaryota; kingdom Metazoa; phylum Mollusca; class Bivalvia; order Unionida; family Unionidae; genus Potamilus; species Potamilus streckersoni. The sequence goes on from JAEAOA010001331.1 coordinate 748,181, forward strand.
TAGACATCACTATAAACTGACATACTGCAGATATCGTAGCGATATGATTGAAAACTTTTTAAAGCTACCTTAAAAAACAAATATCACACACACACACACACACACAAATACACACACACAACTTTCCACTATCCCATTGAATGTATTATGTACCGTATTATATGATTTCTATATTATGCGTACATAAATCTTATATTAGCAAAGTTGTGTAGTCTCATTCTGTAAGAACACTTTACCTGCTTGTTTTTAGTTCCATATATGATATGCACAGATTAATTGTAAACGACTGTTAGTTAAGTAAGGTAATGTGAACAGTGAAGTGTACGTAAAAGGAGGCAAAACTAAGATTTGTTAAGTGTGGATTTTAAGTGTTTCGTGAATATAGGGCAAGGTATAATTTATCTGATGCGGTTTACTTGTGGAATTCAAAACACAGGTGACATAAAATATTACCTAGCTTTGTTATAATGAGTCACCATAAGTGATACAAGGTGCTTTTCAGTGTGTTCATGCTTGGACGTATATTTACACTAATTTACTGATTCACTGCTTCTGTAAAGGCTATTAAGCTGATTAATGTAGCTTTTTCAAGGTAAGGTGCAAAGAATCAATTTTGCTATGAAGCTGGACGTTTGAAAACGTTTTAACTTCTTCTAAATAATGCTCAAAATGTTTATATTTCTCAGTGATAGATATGGGTCAAGGACAAATCTGCAAATAGAGACAATTTTGTTAAGGTCATTTGTATATATTTAAATGGGAAGGACTGTAATCATGTACTGATGTCACGTAGTTGCATGAGATAGGTTACTATAGAAACATGACATTCAAACCTAACTAGAGTTATTTTCAGGTTGCATAAAGGTTGAATACTAGTGATAAAACATCAGAATATGCCAAGCGATAAACTAAATACAATCTCAATATAAGAGAGTCGGTGTATTGTTTTAGTTTCTCTGCGAGATTTATGTACACTAGCTGATGAAATAGAACTTCACCAGAATTAAGATTTATTTCAATAACAAATATGTTTGCATAGTTTTGTAAAAGCCTTAGTTCATCAAGTATCGACCTTCCTAAAGCTTTCTTTGTTTAAAATTTATATTTCTAGTCAAATGGACATATTGTTCTCTGAAACGTGTATGCTGCAGGCAACGAGAAGTTTCCCTTGTATTTTCATGGGAAAATTTGAGGTTTGCAAATCCGATTTGGAAAGGAATACTACGATTTAAATTTGAAAACTAAAATATGTGCAAAATCATGCTGTGCCAATAAAATATTGCGATGTTAAAAACAATGAACTTGTGAAAGTCATGGTCTCAGTTCTGTACTAACATTTAATGCAGAGTTGAAAATACCATGTGCTTCACAAGTGCATTGACATTTAAATTGAGGCCGCAAAACAATAGCACATTGGTATGTATGTAAAACATTCCGGTCTAAACCATTGCGTTCTCTACTCGTGAAGTGCTACTGGGGTATTTAAAAGTAATATTGTTCAGACCATTGCATAATTGTTTAATGAGTACAATGTTTTGCATAAAAAGTGGCATTTAACTGATATACTCACTTATGATGAAATAAATACGTATTATTGGGTATTTTTTTCTAGACTGAATACAATGGAGAGAGAGAGAGAGAGAGAGAGAGAGAGAGAGAGAGAGAGAGAGAGAGAGAGAGAGAGAGAGAGAGATATTAATGTTTAAGACTTTTAACCGAAACGCCAACGCCGCCACATAAAGTCAAAAATAAATGAATTTGCAAAACACTGCATCTCGTGTTATTTTATATTAAAAAAGGTCTTCAGCTTAATTCCTGAAATAAATTCTATAACGTAAGATGTTAAACGGGAAAGCTAATTGTGCAAGTTACATTACCGGTTGGATAATTGTTATATTCGTACACATGATCACAGATGGCATATAAACATTATTATTATTATTATTATTATTATTATTATTATTATTATTATTATTATTATTATTATTATTATTATTATTATTATTATTATTATTATTATTATTATTAAATTCGAGCCAATATTACTTGAGATTTGCATCTGTATTTGCTTGAAAGATATACAATGAAGGTCATTGTCGAAAGTAATAAAAGGGCTGTGGTAGAAATAGAAATAGTATTTCGATACATGGATGTCAACAATGTTTCATATATAGGGAATATTTCTTTTCCAATATTAATACCAGATATATTTCATCACAAAACCCCGTAATATTGCAACGAGTAGCTTCCTACTGGTTAAAATATATCATTTATGGTAACATAAGATGATATATTTTCAGTAATTACGCATTTTGTTATATACAAACTTGCACCAGAATAGAAACATTCAAGCTGAAACTAACACCTCGTCAAAATATACTCATCCCCACAGTTTTCTTAAATTGATCTCACTTTCATATGCTGATCATATGTATACGTAACTTAAGAGAGTGATACGGTTGGATTACTCAAAACTGTTTATTTACATTTTTGACATTTTGTAAAGTATCTGAAAATAAAGAAATAACTTCAGAGAAATGCGAATGGCGCTTGCTTAGATTTGTTGAATAAACAAATTTAATTACGTGCCTGAAATATGATGCAATTTCTATTTATTTGGTGTAGCTCACAATGTCATCAACCTTTTGTCGGAACACAATCAAAAATCGCAAGGAGCGGTGATAAATCTTATATTTTCACATTTGACATAATGTGAGAATTTAGGAAAGAAAAATATAAAAATTATCTCGCCAATAAAATTCTATATTTCACACTTATGTATATAATATATCGGTTTATTTCGCGTATGCAAACGTATTTAGTGATTGCATGATTAAACATCAAGTATAAAACAGAAAACAGTGAGCCAATTCTGAACAAATACTTTCATTTGAACATATTGAATGACCATAGCACAGCAAAATTAAGAAACTAATATCACCTAAACAACATATATATTGGACAACATCGTGAGAAAAATTTGCGTGGTCAACAAAAATGAGGACGAACAATGCATGTTTTTTGAATGATCATAGCACAGCAAAACTAAGAACACAATATCACAGAAACAACATGTCTATTGGATAAACTATAAACTAGCACAATTTGCTTTGTAATAAAGATGAGGAAGAACTATATATGTATCAAGTAAGCTGATTCAAAGGAATGAATACATCGGCAATCTTGAAACCTATAAATCTAGTTGTATCAGTTACGCGAGTCGTTTATGATCAGTGAAATTGAAAGAATATTTCTTAAGTTTAAGTAAACCTAGATTACATGTGTGTGTCTGTATGTTTGTGTGTGTGTTTTTTGTGTGTGTTTGTGAGAGAGAGAGAAAGAGAGAGAAAGAAACCTTGTTCGACGAAAATATTTTAACATTTTAATCACAAACTTTTGATATGATAGAAATTGAATGAACTGTATACTGAAACGAAATTTTATAGCTAATGTTGTTCATGTTTTCATGTGTTTAAAATGTAACATTTGAGGAAATAGGTTGAATATAAATTGTTCTTAATTTGCGAGAAAAAAACATATATGACATCATGAATTATTTTCGAGAAGGGGCAATACATGGAGTGGCTGGAATGCAGAAAAATTATCAGTTTTGCTTCGATAAGGTCACCAGATATCATTATTATCAGGTTCGGATATCTGTTTTCATGATCCAGGAAAGTTGCTGCACATATTTGTTTATAGCTTTGGTACACGTCAACTTGGTCATTTTGAACTCACATAGGGGCAAAGGTCCTCAGGCAAAGTTCTGAGATTTCCTAAAATTCATATAGCTTCTTCAACTGAGCTTGGTTAATCTCACAAGTGTTCATTCTGCTTACGTCCTACAGTAGATATATAGGTCTCTCAGTTTACCTGTGAGAATCGCACATATGATGAAGTAAGGTATTGATTAAAGAACAATATAATTTAGCCAAGTTTATCTTATGGAAGAAACTATTTTAGCATTCATTTCATAGTAAATTAACAACAAAATTGTCTACAACTCAAATACCCTCACTGATTTTTAATGTCCAGGAATAGACAAGGCAAAATAAATAAATCAAAGAAACTATAAACGATCAGTTAATTCATTGAAATGAAAGCTTGATGTTTTGTTTTTTAAAGTGACACGTTTAACATTCATTAGCTTTCATACCTTCTAAGACTTTTATCACAAAAATTTAACAATTCTTCGACTTTAGTTACTGTTTTCTTTAATGTTTTAATTTCATAATATCACACATTCCGACATATTGACAAGCAATTGGAATTTTCTAAGATTAAAAACACTTAAGAAGCGTATTATCTAAATCGTTTAATAATTATAGGTTACAGTACTTGTATGAGAAAATATGAAAAAGATATTTAAATAATATTACACGACCTTGGGAATGAAACATTTCCCATTCAAATGTAGTAACCTTGATCTTATATAATCATTTCGTTTATCTAATAATAAAGAATATAGTACAAGAAACAAAGTAATTGAACTTATGTTATATTTCAAAATAAAATCAATACACAGTAAAATTATTAATAGTACAGTCCAGCGATCTATTATAAACTTTATCTCGCGCTTGAAAATAGTTTTAAAGAAAATGTTTGTTTTGGTCCACTTAAAATTAAAATTTAGAGTAATGTTTTGAATGAACGCAGATTTATGAAACTTTTGCATTTGGATGGGAATTTCTGATTTTTTTTCTGTTGATCTAACTCATTTCTGTGTTTCTGCTTAAGATGGACTGGATTTCCTGGGTCAATTCAGTGCATTAAGCAGAATGATTTCAGTTGTAAATAACAATACAATATTGGTGTATTTATTGTTTTTGATGAAATGGGTCACGTCATTCGGATTTGCAGATCTAAGAGAGTACATTTTTAGGAAATTGAAGAATCATAAATGTAAGTAAATTTATTTTACCATTCTTATTTCCAGCCAATAACAAAGACATATGTTTATACCCTGTCAATTGCAAAATCGCTGTTGAAGGAACGCCAGCAATGACCTATATCAAAAGAAGCATTCTTCTATCCCTAACTTAACATTGTATCAAAACAGTAAAATAGGGAATATTGCAAAGCTGCTGTTTGACAGCTTTTTTTGTCCAGCAGAAATAATAGACTTTTCGTCTTGATATTTTGGCTATGAGGTTCTTAGCTTCCTACCAAAACTTACAGCTGAATTTTATTTCTCGAATTTAGTTTTTTGCCTGACAAAATTGTAAGTTTCTTATTGATTCGTCGTATCTCTTGGATTCGGTATGCTTTTCTGTGCTATTTTCATGTGCCCTAGAGAGCACTAGTCATAGTTTGCCCATTCTATTTGCGAAATATTATGAATTTTCCTCCTAAATAGCTGTTTAAATGATCAGATTTTAAATTACTGTGTGACTTGCGTTTCCTGTTCATATTATGACTATCACGTTCATTCTTTTGCTTGTTTGACAGCTTCATTTGTGACTCAGTTAACTCGTCCACATCTTTAATTTTATGATCTCTACTTCGAATTGGACGAGTTTCTTTAGTTTATTCACAAACGAATGTAATAAATCGAAAGCTAAAGCCTCTGCTAGAAGAAAGCACATCGTTAGCTTACAATCAAGGTAGTTCCTCATACGCCATACTTTTTCCGACACCCGTCTTATTATTTCTACTGAGCACAGCGTTTCAAATGTACATTTTATACTTTTTTTACCCATTTTCTATCTCATAAATTTCTGTGATTTTCGTAACCGTCACCATCCTTAAAATATTTTGATGACGACATTTATCATATGTATTCTTCCCGCTGACTAAACGTTTAAGACTTCTTGTCCGAGGAAACTGGCACATTGGACCTGCATATTCTGCTGGACAAATCACCTGCATTGGCCGAAAGGAGAATCTGGACCTAATAACGGTCATCCATTTAATCATCCTGTATTTCAGGAGTATAATATTGCACTGGACATTGATCTAAAAGTTTCAGTAAATAAGATAGTCGCCAAAATAATTGTGAAAATAATTTGTTTTAAAAATTGCTTTAAGATTTTTCATATTTTATCCTGTTTTGAAACGAACATTTAAAGTCTCTCTAGTGGTAATAGCGTATGATAGCCTTAAAATCTCTCTAGTTGTAATAGAGTTTGATTTCTTAAAAATCTTTTTGTGGGTATTTCCTGAACAGTGCGAGGAAGCTTTACTACACGTTTAGTCTATTCTTGACATGATTATGATCTATCTGGCAGAGCAAGGTTTTATATTCAGGTTGAAACATGAATTATACAGCTTGGGCGTGTCTACGGCTTACAGATCAATTCTCTTTAGCATACAATGCTCTGCCTACGTTCTAAAAAAGTAAGGTGCGTGTATAATGATATTCAGTTTCACTACTGAGCCTATCATGGCTCAGTATCTAGACCGTTGATAATTTTAGTTCATGAAATAGATCATCTGTAATCTCAAGGGTGACATTGAGTCCTGTTCTGTCAATATTGAACGTCATGTGATTCATTTATATGATGGTCCTCATTCACTTTCTTCAACTGGTTCGAATTATATTTTATGTATGTAATAAATAAATCCATGAGTCAGCATCTTGTAACTGTGTGTATATAATGGAAACAGATTCATGGTGTCCTTCCTCCTCATCTTTTCCAATGCAATTCAGAATTTAAATTATAATAGTTTAAATTGTGATATATAGTAGGGTGTGTGCATGTGTGTGTGTGTGTGTGTGTGTGTGTGTGTGTGTGTGTGTGTGTGTGAATTATGACTATATCACGGCTGTGTCAAGAAAAAAAATAAACAGTTACGTGAAAGTTGATTCAACAATATTTTTTATAGTTCAAATTGCAGTCGACGTCAACGAACCCCAAAACATGCAAACGTGACGCAGACTCTTTAGATATATTACATTATTAAACGAAGTCTTATGGGGTTTTTTTTACCAAATCTTTGACATTTCCAGTCTTACCTCCTTCATCGCTTTTTAAAGTGCATATGCTGTCAGTTACTTGATATCCACGTGTTGGCAAGCAAACTTAAAAGTCTTTGATATCAATGTCATGTATTTTTGAAAAACAATGCAATAACCGGATCAGACTCAAAATAGAATGGATTGTCAATGAAAATAGATGGCTATGTTAATCGATATTCAAGTGCGCTAGTAGCAGGACAGAGGTTTCATCTATTTAAAGACACAGATCACATGACACACTTTTTGTACATATCTTTTGTGATGAGTTAATTGAAGCTTTATTTTATCCAATATGAAAAATGGAGAAGCTTTGTTTGTTGATAGGCTGTAAAACATACTTCCGAAAGCCATTCAAACTAATGCATCTATATCGAATGTGGTGAATGCTGAACATACATCGTAATGTGAAACTTTACCGTTGAAAATAAGATCGAGATGCAAAGATCAAGTGTTCAAAGTCAGGACAACTTTTAGTAATTATTTCTGAAATGATAATATTTAACATGATTATGTGACGTATCTAACAAAGAAAATCACACATCGTTAAAGATACAGATGTTCAAGTCATTTTACAAAAACAAGCTTGTGAAATGAGAAACTTTTGGAGTATCGAATGCGGGGAGATATCAGTAAATACTTTTCCCGGTATTGTTACATGTACATTTAGAATATATTTTCTCTCTTCTATGAAAGTGCCTATGGCTAAAGGCACAGATATTATCCTGTATCTGCAACGGTGCTTTTGTGGCTATGCAGAGTATTATAGGCCATATTTTCTTCAATTTGTGTTTGAAAGTGTTCAATCAGACAGACAATATTTGGCTTGAACAATCATTTTCAGTTTTTGTACAGCTGAATTGTTGCAAACGTAGGAAAGGTTTAATATTATAGTGGTCAGTTTCTCGTGAAGCGCATTCTCGTAATTTGTAAAAAATAAATAATAAATAATATTTTTTAAAAAAATCTTATTATGAAGGTGCTCCTCCATTACTTACAAATGTATATCCAAAGGGTTTCCAATAAGGTTTAACTAATCGTCGTGACCTTGGTGAAGGGAAATTATGATGCAGTTTAATACAAATTCTTCATATTTAGCTCTGGAGAAGGCTGTCTGATTATATATATATATATATATATATATATATATATATATATATATATATATATATATATATTAATGTTGAAATCTGATCATAGGCATGTACGTTAACCACAGCAGTGTTTTAGAATTATACACATCACCTTACCTTTAGTCCAGGTTGAATATATTAGGTGATAACCCGTCATATTATTGTCCTTTTCCATAGTTTTCAATATACAACATTTGTACATAATCATTTAAATATTTTCAAAGCTTTATTTAACCATTACCTTTAGCTCCGCTTGGATTTACAGTCGATATTGACATTCATGTATTCTAGAATGAATTGCGTCTCTAGTCAGGTTTTGTCGTTCCCGCGAAAATTATGTAAATCCTGATTATTTTCTAAAGGACACACGATGTTGTCTTTGATAGAAATATTACTGCATGGCAATGACCGTGCATGCACTTGTGTCTAGTGTGGTATTTAATTCAGGTAGTCTGACACATTATTGATGTAGGTAAGAAGAGCGCGACCGCAGAAGACCTCACATATGCTCCCAGCTGTGACAAGTTGTCTAGGTAAAGAAAAACTTAAAATTTATTCATAGTGCAAATAAACTGCTGGTGGAGGACAAACGTCAGAAGGCTTTTCTCAAGCATTACAGCTTGGTTTGGACTATCGACATAGTTAAGTTGCCTAAATCATTCTCTAGAAAAGAGTTTATCTTTCCCATCAACAATTTAACTAAATTTAAATTGTTATTCACCTGAGCAAGATATATTCAAAAAATATTACAGAATATGGCAGTTTAGGATTTGTGATGCAATGGATAAATCTTATTACAACATTTATCAATTATTTCAGAGTAAGTGTCTTTTGAACTTGACATGAATGATATACACCTAACTGGGCAATCATTCAAGCTGATGTACCCAAGGGATCACTTCAGGTCCATGTTTAGCCCACTCAAGGATTAATGATACATCTAAAATGTTTCTTATAAAAATGCTAGTCATATAGATAGTCAAGACAGATAGTCATACAGATAGTCAAGACAGTTAGTCATATATAGTCAAGACAGTTAGTCATAAAGATAGTCAATACAGTTAGTCATATAGATAGTCAAGACAGTTAGTCATAGATAGTCAAGACAGTTAGTCATAAAGATAGTCAAGACAGTTAGTCATAGATAGTCAAGACAGTTAGTCATAAAGATAGTCAATACAGCTAGTTATATAGATAGTCAAGACAGTTGGTCATATAGATAGTCAAGACAGTTAGTCATAGATAGTCAAGACAGTTAGTCATATATAGTCAAGACAGCTAGTCATATAGATAGTCAAGACAGTTAGTCATAGATAGTCAAGACAGTTAGTCATATATAGTCAAGACAGCTAGTTATATAGATAGTCAAGACAGCTAGTTATATAGATAGTCAAGACAGTTAGTCATATATAGTCAAGACAGCTAGTCATATAGATAGTCAAGACAGCTAGTTATATAGATAGTCAAGACAGTTAGTCATATATAGTCAAGACAGCTAGTCATATAGATAGTCAAGACAGCTAGTTATATAGATAGTCAAGACAGGTAGTCATATATAGTCAAGACAGCTAAACATATAGATAGTCAAGACAGTTAGTCATATATAGTCAAGACAGTTAGTCACATAGAGAGTCAAGACAGTCATATATATAGTCAAGACAATTAATCATATAGACACTCAAGACAGTTAGTCATATAAATAGTCAAGACAATTAGTCATATATAGTCAAGACAGTTAGTCATATATAGTCGAGACAGTTTGTCATATAGATAGCCAAAAGAGTTAGTCATACATAGTCAAGACAGTTAGTCATTTATAGTCAAGACAGTTAGTCAAATAGATAGTCAAGATAGTTAGGCATATATAGTCAAGATAGCTAGTCATATAGATAGTCAAGACAGTCATATAGATAGTCAAGACAGGTAGTCACATAGACAGTCAAGACAGTCATATATAGTCAAGACAGTTAGTCATATAGACAGTCAAGACAGTATAAAAATAGTATAAATTGCACTCTTTAAGGAATATCAGACTGGAAGGAATGTTAGTACGTAACATTTAATCTGCTAAAAACTGAAAGTATTCGATATGTTCAATAATATGGTAACAATGCTCTAATTTCCTGATTTACACTTGAATGGTTTAACCACTGGGTATCAAACATGTTATACTATTTGACCTGAACTTAATTCAGATGGAAAATGTGGGTAACACATTAATATCTTTTCCAAGGCTGGAAAATAAAAAAATATTATATGCTCCTAGAAGAACGGTCTAAAAATTATGTATCCTTTATTAGGCTAGTGTTGGTATATGGTAGTTGTGTTTAGTTGAAACTTGAAGGAGAATAATCCGATTAGATGGTATGCATTGATTTCATAAATTATAACAAGTATCAGAAAGATTTTTTCGCGCAGTCCTGTATGAAGAACGAATTTATCTTAAGCACGGAACGCATGAAACAGGTGACACTGAACACATGAAACACGTGTCACTGAAGTTATGAAACACGTGGCTCAGAACTCTTAAAAATCTTGACACTTTAAAACAAGAAGTATATGGCACTAGATGCATAAAACATGTGGTTGCAACTATGTAGAATATCTGCAAATACTTTAATCTAGACTTACAATTTGCAATCCACCTGGGTTTCCTCCAAGACCATTTATATTTGTTCATGCAATAATGGAAAATTCAAGCATTATTTTAGTTGGGAGTCCTTCAATCATCATTAATTGAGCCCAATGCTTTTGTTAACAAAAAAGGATGCAAGTAACAAATATGATCATATATGATTAAAATAATAGTTATTGTCGTGTAATGATTTAATGATTTATTTTAATGACATTTACACACACACACACACACAGAAGCAAACTTACACGCTATGCATTGATTCACAATGAAGTGTTTTATTTAAGCATTTAGGTACATGTATTTGAAAATAATGTACCTTGCGGTCAAAAATTGTTAAATAGAAATGCATACACACTATTTTTTAATAATTTCACCAGTTCATAAATTTTCAGGTAGAAAAGACACTACTTCAAAATCCATATGATGAACTACGCAAGCACCTCTTTTTAACAGGAAATTGTTTACAACAATAGCAGTAAGTCTGAGTCAGACGATGTTTCGTTTTGATTTCATTAAATACATCAGAGGATTATTAAGGTGTATCAATACACCTCATTTATCCTTTTAAAAGGAACAGCGTCATGTGGTTTTTGGAGCATAACCGGAAGAGGGAGCTTGATAAATTATTCTCCAGATCTTCTTACAGTTTTATAAAATGTAAATTCCACTCCCACCTGGATCCTCTAATACTATTTTCCCCTCTCCGATTAAGGTATGAATTTTGTAGCTAAAGGACAAACAAAGTGTACATTAATTACAAACTCTCTCTAGCAAATTTCAGCCTTACCTATGCCTAGTCGGCTCCTGTACTTAGTTAAATCTCACGTTCAAAGATACGGTGTCTAAAATAGTGTCATCACTAGCAAAGTTGATCATTCATATTTACATTTTTCTTCCTTCCCCACGGCCCTCAACTTGTGATCTTAATTGAATTATTTTTTCTTCAAAATGCAACTTTTTGGTTAAAGCAATTTATTTGTAGTTATTTCTACAATTTCGAAACAGTTTAGTTTTTCATTCGTTAACGTGTAAGTTTTCAAAACTGTAAAATAGGTTTAATGTGATGAAATCATGCTCTGCCGTTCCAATCTGTCAACTGATTTTAATTATGCACATATTGAAAGATTCTATCAAGCACATATAATCATCTGTCATCATTTCATAATTTGTATTCCCTAATCTTAAGGCACGTTTCTTTACGTATACCTATATTATTGCCAAAATGTTTTCGACTATTAATTAGCCGTCATTGCCTTGACAAAGGGAGAGCAAATATAACTGGACTAGATGAAGCAATATAACACGAGACGATCACTTTTCGTTCAAGAGAAAGATTTCTTTATGCTTGTATGATGTCAGAACTTGCCTCTACGTTTAGCATGGACTTAAAAGTAAGTAATAGACTGGCATGATTTATGTAGTTTCAACAGGATGATTGGGGATGGGTCCAATGAATTGCATATGATCAAAGTTTTAAGTAAACATCATTTTCCACATCAGGAGTTGTCATTCGTGCAAAATGTAGTTCCCAACTAATTGCTTCTCTAATCATATAATTTTATTATAAATTTCGGTTATTCATTTTAGAAAATATGTCAGTCCCGGGTTTATATTTGAAGAAGAATCTTGAAATGCCTCAAGCAGTGTAATGATTTTACATCTTTGTATACTGTGGTATTCGACTGAGTACGTGTGATTGATTACTGATGTGGGCTAAACTGTACAATCAAACTAGATCTCACCAGTCGCAAAGCCATGATGAAATTATCTGAATAATGGAACACGTTTATTAATTCACGATATTGCATGGAGATACAACAACAGAGAGCTTTTTTCAAGTATCACATCTGGGTTTGGATTATCAAGTGTAAAGTCCTCAAAGGCAGATGTCTCTTTCATATCATTTAAATTTGACTTAAGTTTTCAAAGACATATGGACATATTACGGAAATTGAGGTTTTTCTTGGTTGAGCTTTTTTCCCATTCAAATTAGTGAATGAACCATATTTAATTGTGCCATTTAAAATAATCAATGAACCAGGGCCGCGGACAGGGTAGGACACCAAGAACAAAATTCCAGACGCCCACAACGATCGGGGGGCCCACAACTGTCAAAAAGTTTTATTCATGGAGGCCTACTGGAGAACTTTCCCTAGGCCCACAAATCTTGTTTATGACCATACAATCAATCATACTAAGCTTTAACAAGTCATGCCATGCAAAATGTTAATAAAAGACCCTTAGACTAAAGTTTATGCTTGCTGACATGGGTGCCTCGTGTATGTCTGTGTACGAATGATTGTGGCAGTATATATGATGTAAGTACATGAAAATATTGTTTTCCTTTTCATGTAGTCTATCCTAGATTTAAGTTTTTAAATTAGAAATGACCATTGTATTTGGAGATAATATTCTTTTCTTATCGAAAAGTCCGTAATAGCAAAGGGTTTAGATTTTTCAAAATACACTTTCCAACGAATTAAATCGAGTATATATTTATCAATGGCATCAACCCACTTACGTACAATCCGCCCTAGTAGAAATGTTACTAATACAGTGTTGTACTAATTGGTACGATTCAAACTTGAGATATGGCACACTTCTTTGAAGACAATTAAAATGATCATGATAAATGCTCAACGTATATATACCCCGAACGGTAAGTTGAAAAACATTGGTTAAAACGTAGTTTTCAATTAACGTTTAAAAGCCATTTTCGTTAACACATATTATTCTTTTGAAGTTCAAGTCATGTTCTATTTGCATTTACAGTGATTGCTGCACTTAGGATGCCACTTCAGCCCTTGTTCATTTCTGTGTAATTTATAATAAATCACCGATTATTAACCTCAAAATATTTCTTTGCAAGTTAAATTTAATCAGCCCTAGTAGAAATATATTAATACAGTGTTGTACTAATTGGTACGATTCAAACTTGAGATATGCCATACTTCTTTCAAGACAATTAAAATGATCATGATAAATGCTCAACGTATATATGCAACGTTATGTCAAACCAATGGTAATTGTTAGACGATAATATAACGATAATCTATAATTCAGAATGGTCAAAGTGTTGTTTCAAGTGTGTAGATCGCAATAGTTTTAAGCTCAGTCCTAACTTTCTGAAATGATTAATATTTTGACATTTCATCATTCATACAAATTAAAAAATAATGATTATAAATACTGCACTGATAGATACTTTGTTTCTGCGTCATTTAGAAGGAGCCTTATGACATAATATCGACAATTAAACAAAGAGTAAATAAAAACAAATGATTTAGCAAAAGGGCAATCGTTTCATTATAACAATCATAGTTTATAACAGCAGATCATAGACCCAAAGAAAAAGAGTATATATATATATATATATATATATATATATATATATATATATGACAGGTTTTGCATCTTTTATCGCCACAGGGTCCAGATTGACTAGGTTGGTTTTGACTAGCGATTGTTGTTAGCTTGGCCCTGACTAGGATGTCCTTTAGGTTTTTTGGCCTCCGGTAACTAAACATACATGGTCCAAACAAAACGTGCAAAACAGAGAATGTGATTTATCTCATCACATGTAAGATCTGTGGCCTTCAGTACGTGGGAGAAACTGAAAAGCTACACATAAGGATAAACCTTCATAGATCTGATTGGATGACAAAAAAGCTGTACAGAAGCCCTGTCGCAGAACACTTCTCCTCCCCGGGCCACACTTTCAGTGATATAATACTTATCGCTATTGACAACAACCACAGCTGGAGTTCCGAAACCAGGAAGGAAAAGGAATCATACTGGATACGCCGCCTTAGAACATTGAAACCAAGCGGTCTAAACCAAGAAGACTAGAAAATGAAAACTATGCACTAGTAGAATTTAACATTTTCTAAATCTTCTTATCCTTCAATTTTTACTATAAGAATGACCGGTATAGAACCAAATATCCGGGATATAATCTGCGTTACATATGTACACAAAGTAAAAATAGATGTCGCTTTGGCTTGTAGACTTTTAGGGAATTATACAACGTTTTCAGTTTCCGCAACTAGTCTATACAAGCTGGTTGTATTTATAGTTTTAGCACATGTGAAGATAGAAATGTAGAGGTTTACAAACGCAACGTTTTTGTGTTTATTTGTTTGTCGTAACTATGTTTTGTATTTGCCTTTGAAAAAGACTCATTAAGAGTCGAAAGCGCTTAGGCTATTTAGTTACTAGTTTCGTACTGTTCGTCGTCAGTTTATTGCATCTATTTTAATTAATCCCTGACAAACGTGATCCCTTGGTGGATCCAGTACGCTTGAGAGGGTTGTTATTCGCCATATGATTTGTATTCTTTATATATATATATATATATATATATATATATATATATATATATATATATATATATATATATATATATATATATATATATATACTGGCTACCTAGTTGTTACATTGAAATGACCTTATTTAAATGCCAAATTATATTTATCTGCATATCACAGATGGTCAAATGTAGCATCATTTGACGTGAACAAGAATGAAGACATCATTGAAATACTTTATACTAGTGTGTCAATTATATGTGCGATTAGGCTTTGTAAAACTCTACTAAGTTCACGATAATAATGCCCTTAAAAATTCATTTTTTCTTTAAATTGTGATAATATTTTAATTTATATTATATTAGTTTAAAGTGGATTAAATGTCTATGGGGCCAGGTGTTACTTTGCATTCCTGCTGTGAAACGTTTTTAAAATCTGCTGTAATAGGGGCTATAAATATTTTGGAATAGCTGTCATCGGCATGTACATTTAATTGTGAAGATGTGACAGCCGTCATATCATTCAAATCATTAACGTTAATATTAATCTGGACCTTAAAATTGTCAAGGAATGACGTTCAGGACGACCACATGAATATTTTACCTGCATGTTAGATATCCCCATTATTGTTCATTGGAAACTTTATAAGCATGGTTGTAACAATAACTAAACCATCAAAGGGTGTTACTATACCTACACTTAAAAGCTGAATTCTCTGGAAGCTAAACTGGTGCATTTATGAAGCCATTATTGTCATGCTAGTGGGAAATTAAGTGGAGAGGTGACTCATATTAAGTTTAAGAAAATGAATTTTCCGTAGAGATGGCGTGGCGTTTATTACAAGCACGTAATACGGAAATATTAGAGATTTGTCATTAGTAACCTTTTGCAGTAAGAATGCAAAGCCATATGCACTCTACACCGCTTTTCAGTAGTTGGAAACAGACAGACAAGAAGGGTTGTCAGTCAAGACAGGCTAGACAAGTTAATCAGGACCGCAATGTTCTAATAATAGATTTCATTGCTCTTTCCCCATATATAGCAACCATAAGAAGAATTTACCATACAAACTTTGCCACGTGACACATATTTCTAGACAATAATTTATCGATGATACCGTCAACGTAAGACGAAAGATGTATGATGTTTCCTATTAAAAGTGCTAGTTTATAACATGCTTGTCTCATACGGTCTTTTGTGTAATTAAAATCATACATTTTAGTGGATCAATTTCAACAAATACTAACTGAACAATTACTGATCAGCTGCGTGCAGCGTATTTTGCTGATTCATGTTCAGTTATGCAACAGATGCTTAAATGCTATGAATTTTGATTAATTTACATTTGAAAGTAACGACTATATAAATAATGTGAGGCTGCAGGTTTCCTAATGGAAACCTTAAAGACAAACTTAGTCACCGACAGTATTTTGAAATGTTCATTTCCTGAAACAGAAAATTTTATACAAATTCTTTTTCTTTTAACTTCTTTCTTTGACAGGCTATATTAATGTATTTTGTTTTATGATTTTTTTTAAAAAAATTTGTTAACGTTAACTTTATTATCTTTTTTCCTTTTATCTCATCATTATTTAATTCACTATGTATAATGGCCACAATGGGGTAGTTTTTAACCTTAATAATCAGACCAAGCAAGGTCAAATTGTTTTGACATATTTTGATAAACTATATCTTACATTCTTTAGAAATACAAAATGGTGACAGTGAAGTTTTAATATTAAAATAAATTAAGGCCGTTTCTTCTGTTCAATTATATATCTTTGACGAGAGTTTACCATAAAGGGATAGGGAGTGCTTTCAAAGAATATTGAACTAAAACTCTTTCATTTAAACGATACGGAGGTAATTAGAACTGGTCTACAAGTCTAAGCTGCTTCATAACCCTAATTTTTAAAAACAGTTTTAAAAATTATAATTCCTGCATTTGCTACACACAATCATAAGACTGATTTGTAGTGTACCAAAGGTCGCACAGTCTACTCTAGTGAAAACATTTTTCTTTTGCTACTACTAGTTACTGTCGTACTTTGTAACTTTCCACAATCGCGGTGTGACGTTAATTATTTTCGCCACGTAAACGAATATTCTTATGTCAGTTTTGTGCATTTCAAAATTTACACATAAATAGAAATACTTAATGCAATATCTTAATGCTTTGTTGCATTGTCCAGTAATGTGATACTTTCAAATTTATATCATGCTGATAGGTGATCCCCACGTGGGTACATATAAAGATCAGAATGAACCCAAATAGGAGAAGAGCTTTATTCTTAAATGTTTAATGGGTTGTATTTTATAGCACATTGCGTTAAGGAAGTTCTCTAGGTAAAGGCAAATGTAATTACCATCTATAGATTCCATACCATTTTTGTTTATATTATTTATTGTAGTGTGCATTTTGTGTATATTTCACATTCACATAAGTTTGTTGCCAAATATATTAGTGGAATCATTTATTTCAGAGCGACAATTGTAATTTAGTTTAAATTCGAAAGTTGTTTAAAGTTATGCATATCTTAATGGTAAACATAAGCCTGGTTAAGCATGGCAAATCTTGAGTAAATAACTAGAACATATCTTTAGAGCTAGCATGCATCAATTTGACTGTAATGAATTTCATTGTGTGCATCAATACTTGTTGTACTGTACACCATCGGATAAGCACTACAAGGTAGGTGTAAAGCGTACCAACTTAATATCAGCCCCTTTTCCTTTCGCTAGTCGGATATGTAAGATATGTAAAAACTTTCATTATGTTATATACATGTTTACGATATTTGTAAGCAAGTTGGATGGCTTGTGAATGAATTTACAGGTGATTCCATGCATAACCAAGCGACTTAAAAATCTTCATATTGCAAACTTGATCTATTGTGTGTAGCAAACCATTAGCTCCGATGCATGACGGACATAAATGCAGAGAAAAAATTAAGTAGGATAAACTAACATTATGCAATAAACTTACAACAAACAGTGCAAAACTAATTTCTAACAAGTCTGAGCGCTTTGGACTCTTAATGAGCCTTTTTCAAAGGCAAATGCAAAACACAGACAAGACAAACAGAAAACAAAATGCTTTAAGTTACTCAATTTTAAATGACTATTTCCACATAAATTAAAGCTTGAAAGCTTTGATGTCTCATCAGTGGGCTTCAATTTGATGTTGATGCTGATCAATATTTTATATTGACTAAAAAATCGATAGGCCATATCGCCATCTGTTTTTGGTTTTTAAATGTAAATTTGCGTAACCGCAAACTATATCCTGAATATTTCATTCTTTTGGTAGTAATTACAGTTTATTGGGTGACTAGCAAGCAAAATGAAATAATTATTTTAATGAACATGTGCCTGCTGCAAAAGATGATTTTATTTGTGCGTGCCAGTTTTACCCAAACAAGATTATTTAACATTATTATGAATAGTGTAATATCTGAAGTCCAGTTCTTAAATGTCCTGTCTAAATCAACACCGCAAATCGGATCTGAAAGCAATTATAAAATCACAGACCATTCATATAGGAAATACATTAGTGTATCAAACCTTTCCCTTGAATATGGGTGCGTCTCGAATAACTGACATTGGCAATGTTGAAAAAATACAGAGCTATTGTCGAACTGTTAGGACCTGTATATCTGATTAATTTAACCTGCATTATGGTTATCACAAATTATGACATTTACAAGTAGAAATTATAAAAAAAAACAATCAATATTGTGATATTCATTTAGAAGATTAATTTATAATTCTTTTCCAATTTATACTGTGTTAAATTGTTGTAGTATGAAAACTACACATTTTCTGTGCATGACCATAAGAAGAACGCAACATCTGTAGTACAGAGACAGCTCTTGGTGAACCTTGGGAAAACATCTTTGAATGATTTTACTACTATAGCATTGCAATTTAGCATTATTGCATGCCTTTGTGTCAAAAACCTGGCAATAACCACATTTACTTTTTCCATTCTGAGATCTTTACACGATTCCCTCACATCTAATTCCTAATACAATTTATATGAATTCAGCTTGAGAGTTACGAGAGAAGGATGCATACATGTCATTGATATGCAGTCATTAAAACCATTCGCCCATATATCTTCCTTTTGATATATTTGTACGCAATCATTACAACCAATTTACCCAGACATGTCCCTTTTGATATATTGGTATGCAGCCATCGCTAACATTTGCCTAGCCAGCCATATCCCTTTTGTTATATTCGATTGCGTTCAAGTACAAATCGCAAAGACATATACCTGATGACATAGGGTAATGCCATCAACAAAACAATTAGCCAAGATATATATATAATCTATGTTAGGGTTTGGACCGAGACAAGGAAATCCGAGTCGAGGAGTTACGTTATTTATCTCCCTACAAGGTTTGCCCTAGTGGTGAGACATAATGCACTCTTGCGACTAAGATTTCCTTGTCTTGGTCCAAATCCCAGCGTATATTCTTTTTCTCACCCAATATTATCATTTAAAGTAAGAAAGAATACCGATACTTATGCAGTATAGTTCACGCGCAAATGTTTACATGCGGTGCATTAATACAAATATGTTGATGAAGACTGTTGTGTGACGTGTCATCCGAAGTACATGGATTTTATGATTGAGCCAAAAAAAACCATAAAAGGTTGCATAGTTTTCAGATATTTTCACATTTAGTATATGGATTTTGTATGAAATTAACCATAAATGATGAATATTTATTACAAGAAACTTTTTCATTTTCATCCGTTTCAATTCTGAAACGTCATGTAAATAATGCAGCGATGACTTGGTACTCAGCTCTACTGTAGTTATACTTAGTACAAGCTGCCACGAAGAGTAACATCTGGCATTAGATTATTAATGGGTAATTAGAGATCTGTGTCACTATATTTTATAACACTCCTTTTCTTTGGAGTAGATGAAACTGTTTTTGATATACTTGTGACATACTTGGGTTATACTTAATACTGACTGTAAAATTACTTCGCGTATGAAAAGACCCTCCAAATACAAACCCTGACGGATAACCATGTGCTAATCTTTTAAGTTCACGGATTATTTCAAAATTTATTTTTCTGTCTTGGAAATATGGCAAGTGCTACAATGATTTTTTGTTGGATTAATGTGTTAACGGATAAATGATACATTCTTGCGGATAAGTGAATTATTTGTTATTTAATAGTGTATGTATATTTTGGTTCAACTAGGGCACAATATAAATGATTAACAAAATTAGAATAAAACATGTTTTACATTTCTGTCTGTTACTAAATTTTCTTCAGTTGTTAAGAGAGTTGGGAGGCTATGAAGTGTATAGGTCTATAGTCCATGTTCATTGTTTTCTGTCTTAGTTCATTTCATACAGCACTGAGAATTTTATCCTATCTTTTGCACAGTCAATTTTCAGGTCAGCGTCATTAAATGTAACTAACAGCATATAATTTATTTCACACGAATTATTTAAAACTAGTTAGGTAGCTTCAGCTACATTTAATTACTCTGACCTGAAAATGTAGGCCGATAAATCAGTTATTCACCCGTGATGATGTTAATTTTCAGGTGAGGGGCTGTTATCACCTATTCATTAAAAACTGCAATTATCTGCACTAAATGTGGCTGCAGAAATCGGTGTACATTTTATGCATTTAGTGATACTTCTCGTGGCTGTACAACTACCTTCAGCGGTAGAGTTATTTTGGTGAGATGTAAATTATATTTCCGGAGCTCATATGTTTAGTGACTTGTAAATCCACCTGGAATAGCACAACTATCTGTCTTGTGGCCATTTTAAATTTTGCGCTTGATATGGTTGTAACCAATTACCGGTATGTGTCTAAAGTGTACGCAGGTTTGTTCCGAAAAGATGTGCATGCAGAAAAATTGCACATTTAATAAACAGGATCACATCAGACCCACATATCCTCCATCAGTATCAACATGGATTTGGGGGTTGATTTAACGTTCTATAAAATATAGGATAAAACTGACTATGTTGTGTGGAACGAATTAGCAAAATACCCAAAAGTTCGACATCGTGTGGGTGTGAGTCTTTTTCTCTCTCAAAATGGTTTTGTATGGTGTGTTCTCAAAGATGGATTTACTGTAAGTTACTGTTTTTGTTATATATTTGTTGTTGTTATTGTTGTTTTATATTAGAACAACTACGTCAGGCACAGCAGAAGATAACAAGTTTAACTGTTTTAAAAGTAGTTCTGAGCGCGTGGACACCTAGACTGAGACAACTGGTCTGAGATGATTGAGACAAGAAAAGTACGGTTAGCGAAACAGCTAGATTTCTCTGCCGCATGCGTGGGGAAAAAAATCCTTTTTGATATAGTCTTATGGATTTACCGCCACCATTCGCCCAGACACATCTCTTTTGATGTACTAGTATACAATCACAATACAATTCACTACAATGCAAGACATATCCCTTGCAAAATATTCAAAGGTGCTATTATTTGAACATGAGCTTGTCATATCTGTATTGCATCATCTATTTCGGCTATAATTAAATTTATATTGACTGCTTATTGACACCTGTATGGTAGATATCATATGTTGCATGTAGGAAGAACTGGATAGATAACATTAGATTGGCATTTTTTACATGCAAGTAAAAGCCACAAAAAAATTAGAAATTAAACTTTTCGTGTGTTTTGCAGATTGATTAAAACATTCAACCTGTTTAATAACATAAATGAAATGAAACAGGTTGCAAAATTCTCATCAACCCTTAGAAATTACGATCTTGCGAGTATAATTCCATTTGCAGAAAACCTGCCACTCTCGGAACATAAATTACCACCGTTAAATCAGGGAAAATGATGAGACACTAAATAGCAAACATAACACTGGAATGGGAAGGGTTCTATTTTACATGACAATGTCGGCTTATACACCACTCTTGTAGCAATCGACATGTGATTGTAGTGGCAGTGCGAGGAACACGAGTGTTGTTTAGGAGCAGCTGTAGGTGTTTTAATAACTGAAATACATTCAGAGCATACACGCCTCATCATGTTTACATGATAAAAGTCATATTACACTTTCAAAATAGATTTGCACGCGCTATCAGAACTTTAAAGAAATCCTTGTAACAGTTTTTACATATATCAAATGTTATGCTCGTGTAACGCCAAGACTGATTCAAATCAAAAAATCAAATCCACTGTCGCTCGTGTGTCTTTTCTCTGCAGGCGTCAATCTGTATGTTCCTTGACGCTAGCATTTCCCAGGTAATATATATTCAAGATTCCACACATAACGTTGGATAAATATGAGTTTGTGAACAGAAAACCAAACAACATGGTGAGCGTGGTACTTTATTAACGTTCAAATTTTTTCCTAAGCAGTTGGGAAAATCTAAATATATTTTTTTTCAAGATGGTAGTGTCTGTAGATAGAACATGTATGGGGTTAAATAGTGTAAGGAGTATGAACCCAAAGCATCTTGTAATAATGACCAGTACAAGCACAAATCATATGCTAATAAGATCATGTTTATTACTAGCATGTCATTTATCGTAACATACCTTGACAAAATGACTACCATTACGTTAGTTTACCGATTCACACGTTACGGCTTACAATAAATCCAACTGTAATGTGAAAGAAAAATAATTGAAAAGTAGTACAATGAGTCAGTTATTGTTCAAAATATGAAATTTTATATTAAATATGGCCTTTTTCTGCCACGTTATGAGTTTGTAGCGTTCAAATTGGGCATATTAAGTCAAAAATGTCGATTAACGCGATGGTACGTAATGGAACAAAGTAACATTTACGAATCTGTTTCTTATATTATAGGTCTACTGAGCCTCTAACGGGAAATTAAGTGTAAAATGTCCTTAAATAGATTTGATATGGTTGGGGCCATCTGGAATCTAGCAGGAAATTAACACGGGAATATATGTTTAGGGTTTAATGTCAAACGTAATGCTACAAATATCTAATATCCAACACTTAATAATCTACTACTGAATGTACCACAATGAATCATCAACACACGTTTTTTAAGTGACCAACGTTGACTCTACTACCAAAGTTACCTTATAATAGCATGTAATGGAATAAAAAAAATGTTAAAACTAACAAAAAATAATTAAATCGAATATACATAGCACCTGCAAAACAACATTACCATCAGCTACATTCTTCAACTATGGGTAATTAAAAACGATTGGTAAACAAAACTTTTATAGCTGATATTACATCCATACTCTACAAATCTTGACGAGTCAAATTCAAAGTACTTTTAGGCAAAATGCTTGACCAATGTGATGATAGAGTATCCACTGGTTTAACATGTGTGTGTTTGTGTTGGATGATGGAAAATCTAAAATCACGCCTATATGTGAAATGGTTTTGGGGCAAACTGGAAAAGTAATGTTAAACATATCTATAGGCTTATCGTGTGTTGGACAGGATGGGTTAAAATGCTAATGTAGTGCTAAAACTATACGTACTGTTCATTTATTTACTATCTAATACCCAAACTATACCATCAACACGCTGTTGGAGTAACCAACCCGCAGTAATCTGCGAATCAATTTCCATACTGTGCCATCAGCAGACTCTTGGATCCCATCGATCTACTGCCGAGCATCCAACACATGCAAAGTAATACATCCAACCTTTAGACAATATCATCAATAGGTCACTGAAGTAGCTAATACTCCGGCATATATTATCCACAACTCCATACTTGCTATTGAATAAGACGTTGCGTTGAATATAGCTCGCGCCTACTATCCAAGGGTAAGAATTGGTAGAGTTGGGAAGGAAAGCTCACATTATATCTTTCAATTTTTAACTCCTAATATCCATATCTTAATGTCTGATTCTTTTTTAGCCTTTAGTTTGAGTTTTGAATTTTTATATTTTTTTTCAATCCTCGTATTTGTCAACTTTTGAAAGTTTAGTTCAGCTTTTGCTTTTTAAATTTTTATTAAAATTGAATATCAAAGATGTTTGCTTTGGCACTCATTTCTTTTCGTCTCCTTTATAACTTCAAATTTATTTTCAAGACTCACATTCGATTGTATGACCTATTTCGATTTTCAGTTTGGTTTCTTAAAGGTTCATCTTTAGTCAGCATTTTTAATATTGCATTTTTAATTTTTCATTGTAGTTTTCATTTAATTGCTTTTTTTCAATTTTCATTTCAAATTTAATTTTTGTCACTTTCATGTTCTTATTTTAAATATAAAATTTTCAGTTTTTAAGTGATTTCAGATTTTAATTTTTAAATTTTTGTTCACATTAAATAGTATTTTTTCATTTATCGTTTAAGAAATTTGAAATTTTCATTTCTTGATGCTCGTTTTCAATTTCAGTGTGGTGTGTTCCTTTGAATATACATTTTTAATTTCAAATCAAAGATTGTGTGTGTATGTGTATGTGTGTGTGTGAGAGAGAGAGAGAGAAGTTAAAGTTTATCTTCAAGATCGCAAACTACAAAAATTGAGCAACATATAATGCCTCTATTGAATGGATGAAGACAACGGAAGATATGCACCATATTTGAGGTGTTTGTACTTGTCAGGAAAAGAACATTCAGTCTGCCTGTAAAAATAAGAACGGTATCAAGAATTACACACACTTCACGCATAAACATGCTTATAAACTATGCCGATGAAGAGTAAGAAATTTATGGAAACGTTTTGTAGAAGACATGGGCATTTAAAAACATTAAAAAGACAGATAATAGCTACAATTGAATAATCTGAGAATTGTGCCAAGACAAATATTTCATATAGCAGTCACGGTTACTCAACGTATGAAATAAAGTAAGATCAATGTAACCTTAAGTGAACTGCAGTCTGCGTGAGTTTAGGTTTGGCAAATTCATAAAGCTCGTAACAAAACTGAGAACTCCGATCTGGCTGGCTTAACAATAGATATTGTTGGAACAAAAGAGAACTTCGATCTGGCTGGCTTAACAATATAATTGTTGGAATACAACTGAAAACTTCATTCTGGCTGGATGAACTATAGAAACTGTTGGAATAAACCTGACCGTTGCAACCTGGCTGGCTTGACAGTTAAATTGTTGTAACAAAACCGATAAATTTAAATCTGGTCTGGTTTGACAATGAAACTGCTGTAACAAAACTGATGACTTTTAATCTGGCTTGGTTTGACAATAAAATTGTTGCAATAAAACAGCCGTAAAGAAGAATATGCAGCATGTTGCAAAAAACGTGTAGCACAAATTGCATTTTAACCGATAAATTGCGTATAAGTCAAATGAAATTAAGACTGATATGTGGACACAAACAGGATTATTGGGAAACAAGAAATCAGTAAGCCTTTTACAGTGTGGCTTCTGTTATCGTAAAATATTAACATGTAGAGCTGGCACAAAATCATTACAATTTGTTGGTACCTAAAGTTCGTAACAATGGAACAGAATGATAAACAAATTATATATCCATGTAAAATTAAGTCACAAATATATCAGGAATATATATATATATATATATATATATATATATATATATATATATATATATATATATATATATATATATATATATATATATATATATATATGGTAACTGATTATACATGATTGAATGTTATATGAAGTTTTTATTCATGAATAATTTGAAAAAGTCATCTATGGTTATGAAATAGTTAATTTTTGTACACTGCTATAAAATTCAATTTTAAATTAATAAGAGTGTCGATTGTGTAGGTCTATAAATAGATATTATTGACTTGATAATAATAATAGTACGATCTGTTCACGAGTTTGGGATCTTTCCCGTTGAACAGTTAGGTTAGGTGGGTTCTTAGACAAATTAAGTTATTTCCTATTGGATGTGTTATTCATATCAATAGCTACTTTGATATATTAGATTGATAAATCTGTTTTGAGGAGCATGTTGCAACATTTGTGTAATGTGTCTAATTTTGAAGAAATACTGAATCCTAAAGTGGAATAAATTGTGCATTAAAGTTATCATAGACAAGCCTTGAGAAGTTCGCCCTGATATTTCTCTATTTCATTTCTGAAACAAAAAGGGTCTACGTTTAAACTTCAGTGGAATTGACCCAGTCATCGTAACGGTATAGTGACAGAGAGTACATAAGCATTACCGACTAACGGTTATAAGGGATTTTAAGTCAAATAATCGATCTTTAAAGTAAAGTTAATTGCATCACAGTCTAAGCGGTCAAAACCTGGTGAAATACATGATTGTTTGGGGTAAATTTAGAAACAGTTCCTTTTGATTGGTTATTAAAATTATTCCGTGCACTTTAGAAATAATTGGTTAATTCAAAGTAGCTTAGAATTCTTTAGTCCGATTTTGCCGTGTGAGAAGACAAAAGATCCAGCTTCGTATGAAAAAAGTTTCTGTCCTAAATAAATAAAGAGTTGAGATAACTGTCTTGAAACAAAAAGACAGGATATAGTTCTAAGACGCACGATTGTGTGGAAAAAAACAACTTTAAGGTACACAGTTTTAATTTCCATATAATATCATATTTCTCTTGTTTGGTTGTATGCAAATGTGTTTGATATACTTATGATTTATACATGTATCTTATATTCATTTTATATGACTCTAATCATATGTTGGAGTGTTATGCGATCTAATTCTTTAATTTAACAGTTATTAGTTCTTTGATAGCATTGACAGATTTGTGATGTAATCCTAATTTTAATTTTAGATGTGTAGCATTTCATAGAGATTCATGAATTAATCCCCATATGTAGAATTTCTTATGGTTATATGAATTCATTTCGTCTGTAGGATTATACTGTTTACCGTGAGTTAATAATAATTCCATATTTGTATATGATTGTGCAATTCCTAAATGGTTACTGTAAGCTAGGATTTAGTGAATCTTATGCAAGAGGAATCGAATATTTGTCTTATTGAGTGGAGTTAGCTAGACGGAAACTATAGTAATGTATGCTGATATACGGCAAGTTAAGTGTAAATTGTCAAGTGCGGTGACAAGCTTGAATGCATTTAGGGATGTATATTACAGGGGTCATTTGTAAGGTCCGTTAATAGTAAGGTCATATTAGGTCAGAATTTATCTAGTGTGGATAGCTATTTATGTCCTGACGACGAAAGTGAGAAATTTTATATAATCGGATAGAGTGTGGAAACATATACCGCTTTAGCCGTAATATTGTCACTTAAGGGAACATCTTTCTGTATCCATTCCCGAGAGTCCGAAGAGGGCAATCCAAAAAGAAAGTCTGTAAATATAGGGCCCAGAATTAATAGGGACAGAAGAAGGCGAATCGTACAAGCTAGACGTAGAATATACCAAGCCTAAAGAAGAAGACGCCAGGTGATGCAAGGAGACTTGAAATGTACCACGCATAAAGAAGAAGACGCCATGTGATGCAAGGTAGCGTAGACATTGTATTTTCACAAATCGTTGCTATGATGAACAAATCCGTAAATTGAACATAGTTATTAAATTCCAATTAATGTAAGTCTGTTGGATTTAAAATGCAATTTTGTTTAAGTTTATGTAATAATCAATTAAAATTTAGTTTATTTTATTGTTTACTGGGGCTCGTATTTGTTTATTTTTTATTAATATTCTCGCTTATTTATCTGTCAATATATTAAATCTATTTACACTGGGCAAGAACATCGAGGGATCTCATTCCCGGGATAACAATCGCCAAATCAATTAATAGGGCATTACACATCAAACGCCATCTTTTTTACAATTTGGTTATAATAGACTCTTAACGGTGTATATATGGAGAGAACTAAGCAATCAAATTCATTCCTTTTTGGGGATTTATTTTAATTTCTTATTCTTGTTTCATATGTTAAAATCAGCCTGCATATGTGTTTATGTTTGTTATTAAATAATCTGATAGGAGACATTTGTTAGTATTATTCCTTGGACTAGAACAGTATTCTGGGACTATTTTAAATCAGTCAAAGGAATTCTGGACAATGTCATTGTCTTTTTTACGATAAAGAATAGAGAATTGGAATTCATTCAGGACGTTAAATTTTTTATTTTGTAGAACATTTAAGATTACTTTGGATAAAGTTCAGAGTACTATAATTTCGTCTTGAAGTTTCATTTTATGGCTTTCATAATTAATTTATCTCTTAAGGTTTACAAAACTTGTTGGTTTTGATTCTTTCTGTTACTGTTTATAAGCATAGAATCGTAACACACAGAACAAAATATTGTTTGATCTGAGAACTTATTGAATACAGTTTTTTATATCAATTATTGTTTTAAATTATACCTTCTCTTAGGATACGTTAGTGCAAAGTTTCCTGGAGGAAAAAAAAATATACTTTTAACCATTTGTGAAACTGTGACCTTGTGCTTTGCCTATTTCGCGCCTTAACCGTATCCCCCATTAGCGGAGGTTTGCTTCTCCCTCCCCCAGTTATTGTTGTTGTTGTTGGGCTTAACACCATTTTCAGCACACGATAGGCTATTCATAGCGGCCAGTATTAATGGTGGAGGACCGGGAAATCACCGGAAAGAACCACCGACCCACGAGAAGTTACTGGCAAGCTTTCTCACATATCCACGTTCGCCGAATCCTAGACTTGAACTCACGCAGAGGTGATATGGCAGTGATCCGCAACGGAGAACGCTTTAAACCACTCGGCCACTCGGCACCCCTCCCTAGTAACTTATTCCTCGGTGTAATGATGAGTTAGTATGGAATCAAGGACATATTGATATACATACGTCAACAAAAACTGATGCTGTATAGAAGGTAGAATAATCAATTAGATGGATACTGTTGTCGATTTAGCGTATCACAAAATATTCATACTTCATCGCACTCTTCCCATCTCTAAAATATCTTAATTCTGTAGACTCCTTACGGCCTTTTGCAATAGTCTGCATGAAGTTCCATTAATGCAGCGGAAGTACAGAAATCTCATGAGGCATGGTATTAAGAAGGTGTGATTGTTTATATCGTCAGATATGAAGGAAATCCTATATCTTTCGATTACATGGAAATCGTATATCGTCAGATATGGAAATCATATATAGTCAGATTTCGTGGAAATCGTATATCGTCAGATATGAAAATCTCCAAAAAAAACAAAAATAGTTATTTTCTGTCTGTAATGGAAATTGTATATCGTCAGATATGGAAATCTCCAAAAAAACAAAATTGTTATTTTCTCTCTTATAAGAAATTAATAGCGTGTTAATCTGATATCTTCTAGGCAAAACTACATTAGCAATTACCTTTATAACTATACTTTTATGCTACGAAAAGGAGCAAAACATTGAAGAACTAGTCATAACTATTTATTCATTTATATGTTACTAAATAACACAATATGCTAAACGTGATTAACATGCATCCAAAGATCATGAAGAAAACAATATATCACAGATTAAATAATATATTGCACAAAAAAACCCTGCAAAATATGCAGCAGCCTGTGATCAATATGAGACATGTATGAACCTTTACATAAACAGAATTAACACAAAGAAATTAAAACATTTCAATCAATAATAAATTCAATATAATATTGAAACCAGAATGCCGTATTTAATAAATAGATGATAATGTATGTTTCTACGTAATATAGGATATATTTCACCTAATGATATTTAAAAAAACATTTTAACGATTGACGAAGCTACAAGTCAAAAGATATAGTTTTTGTACCATACATACATACATACATACATACATACATACATACATACATACATACATACATACATACATACATACATACATACATACATACATACATACATACATACATACATACATACATACATACATACATACATACATAGGTGATTTCAGAAAGCAGTTGGATTCGGTTGACCTAAATGTCTCATTTTTGTTTTCATTTCGTGAACTATTGACCATATCTGAAAACAATGTCCGATTCAGCAACGCTTCACTGCGGGTTTGTGGTTGTTATCAATGAAGTAAAGGGAAATAACTTTAGAGATGCGAAAGACGTCTGATCAAATTTCTTCGTCAAAGAATTATTTCCATATCTGAAATGTAAGGCAGTTTTGATTTCTTTGTTCTAGATAACAATGTAGTCGTTTGTGTGGTTGCTTTTACAACGTTTGTAGGTACGCACAATCATACATCGCATGGCATGATTGGAAATCTTACATTTTCACATGTGAAAATACAATGATGTGTTTCACATTTGAAAATGTAATGATATATTTTTCACAAGTAAACATGTAGCAATGAAAACAAAATATGTAAATTATTTCGACAATACGTCTCTATATTTCACACTGGAATGTATAATACAAATCATTAATATCCGTTCTCAACGGGTAAAGGTTTGGGTCTTCTTACCTATTGTGAAAGGAATAGCAAAATTGTTTTGAAGGTGATGGACCCAAACGATAATAAGAGTATTTGTAAAGCGTCTTAATTTATTGCAATAACAATAAAAAAATACTTTGGGGAGCAAATTCCTACCTAAACAGTGCAACCAAAACATATCATGGAGTACCAACATCAATTTAGATAGAAACTAAATATATTAAATATCAGTAAATAAATTGGACATCTTGATCTATATTCTAGTTCTATAGCAGCACTTGAGTTTTCCTTATTTTTCTTTGCATACCATAACATCTGTTTCATGTAATTTTTCTTGGGATGAATATTGCAAAACAGCAACTACAATGACTGCAAATTGGCCGCTGTTACACGGACTGGTTGGTTAGCTCATTTTAATAGCACTTAGAACACAATGTTGGCTATGTCATGCGTGGAATGTGAGCTAAGTACCTTTCCAAATAACACATTGAGGCAGTCTTCCGAGGTTTAAGATTACGAGTCACACGCTACTACTTGTGCTACTACTACATAAATGTGGACTATAAACTAAGTGTGCCAATGACAAATGCAAACTGACAACTTGATACCTTATTGTAAGTCTAAATGTATTATATAGTAGCATAAAAGAATAAATGTACGGCACGAATACGGTATTATGAACATATTTTGTATGAACTTTAAGGTTCTGGAATGTTGAGAATAAAAATATTCTAGATAAATGTTTGTTAGGGGGTCCTGCGTGTAAGATTTAAATGTTTCCTTAGGTCTGATTTTATCAAGGCGGGACCTAAGTTTGAGTTTTGGTAATCCAATGGCGAGGAAGGATCCTTTAATACGACAAAAACCTGCTTCTGTGTGATTCCCGTTGCTTTTAACATCAGCTGTAGATGGGCCATTTTCTGTACAATCATATTTTTGCAATCGGTCTTTGTCTTCTTGAAGACGCCTGTGGAAAAGAGAAAAACGTTTATCAGTGTTTACAGACATTCATATTAAACAGAAGTGGCTTGTCAAGTCGTTCTTGATATTCGTAGCTTTTCTGAGTAGAAACAAAACAAACCAATTGGCATAATGTTTGATAAACATGAATTCGTCGTTTTCACGATCATATTTCTTTACGATCTCTACGATTCCTCTATGAATACTGCATCACTTAAAAAATAATTGTATCCTATATATAAGCATTTACTAATGTTCACAAAGTTTATTTCAGTATCGTATCCAAACATTTCTGATTTTGAACAGTGACATTTAAGCATGATATACAGATCTCAATCGCCAAGAGTAAACATCAACCCTGACGTGATTATTTGCAAGTATTTGATTCTGTTTTAAACTAAAGACCTGCGAGCGTCAGAAATTTAAATACTTCTACTCCAAGTCTGTCTTCGCAAAGAAATTCAGACAAAATTGTAAATTCTTGTTCATCAAACCAATTCAATGGAGACCGATTGTCCCAATAATGAACGGATAACGCGGATAATAAACATGTATCAGCGATTGCCATTTAACTTATGGAATAGAAATGGAGCATGCATTATTAATGTACAAGGACCATTACTTTGCTGTGTCGCCTGATAGTAAGCTAATTACTGCACTCGGTCGTACGAATATGTATAAAGAACGAATTAAAATGTAAGGAAAAAAATGAGAATCAGTTATGAAAGTACATGCTTCCAAATCAAACAACTCTTTCCATCATCAATTAATGCCAAGCAATCTCGATTCAAACGAGATATAACAATGTGATTTATTTTGCAGTTTGCAGTTGTAACATTTACTAGGTTTAAAATATATATCAACAAGTGTGCTTACCGATATAGTTTTATCGCACTGTGATGTTTATATTTGGACTTCAATATTTTTTCAGCGTAGGACCCATCTTTGCTTGCATTATAAATCTATGCAGCAGACACCCCCGTCCGATACTTCGTCAACCTATCGAAATAATTTCAATCTGAAGAGAAAATCACGTCTTACAAGGCGAAATATTAAATTCCAACTATTTAAAAATGTATAAATTCTACACTATATCAAATTGTATAAATTATACACTATATCAAAATATAAAAATTCTACACTCTCTCAAAATATATAAAGACTCTTAGAAAGCGATACAAAACACAAATCCTTCCGCGGAAGGCGTATCAACATACGATTAATTCCAAGCGTTTAGCAATGCAAGTGATATTTCTAAATCCATTTGTGAGTGTTGAAATATTAAAACATAATTAAGTTATAAAGTTACCTTCACAATTATTATTATTATTATTATTATTATTATTATTATTATTATTATTATTATTATTATTATTATTATTGTAGTAGAATACTAGTAGTAGTAGTAGTGGTGTTGGTAGTAGTAGTAGTAGTAGTAGTAGTAGTAGTAGTAGTAGTAGTAGTAGTAGTAGTAGTAGTAGTAGTGGACTTACCAATTTAAACATTTTCAATCCATCACCTTCCCTGTAGCATAATGATAACATTATGTACATTGTTTTTTATAGTAGCCATGCGTTTAAGTCGTCTTATCCTATAGAATTGGCACCTTGGCCCTGCATATTCTGCAGAACAAATACACCGGCAGTAGCCGAAAGGAGAATCTGGAAGTTGTAGTCGCCCTCCGTTTAGACATCGTGCATTTCTATCGCATAATAATGCGCTTGGCATTGACAGCGCGGTTTCATTGAATAATATAGCTAATAAGAAAACTGCATAAATGAATGTCTTAATCACATAAACATTTTTCATCTTGTCTCCCATTGCAAAATTATTCTCTATTTCTACCTCTCACGTGAAATTAAAAAAAAAAATGTATCTTAAAACCTGCAAGAGCTGATACTAGTTTTCGAGGATATAAATCTCGTGCGGACACCGTATTCTGCTAAACTACAAATTTAGTCTACCATCTGCATGCTATATGTACTCCGTTTGTGTTCTAAATGGTAAAGCACACCTTTATATAATAGCGGCCCGGTAGAACTTGGATGATGCAAGCTGGGCGTGTATAAAGCCTACGTACATGCAATACCTCTTGTTATTGGTAGTTGCCATTTCCTTTCAACACTACGGAGCTTGCTCGGTTCCGCCTATCAATAGAATTTTACATCAATCATTCTTTACCGCTAAGTTGTGATTATGTTAGTCCACGGACCGCTGAAAATACGTTCATTTTGCTTTCTTTACATGATATAGAAGGAGCAAAAACTAACTACATTATCATACGTTCTGTAGAGTATCTGTGCGATATCCCAAATGTGGTTCCATTCATTTGGTCCGACTTTGCCTATATCGATTAGCGTAATACAACAACACAGGGTGTGTAACATGCTTCAAAACTAAGTAAAACGTAGCTACGGTAAAAAATGGTTATAGTCTTAAGTCAAAACGGATCGGGATTATTGTACAAAAACGGATCGGGATTATTGTACAAAAACGCGACATTCTAAAGATAAGCAGCAACGTTCTCTTGCACTTCTACCAAGGTAATTACTGAATATTTTAGGTTGGAGATCAAGTGACAATTAAAGTCAACAATCCGTATACTTTTATCCTCAAAAAGCGAAAAATAAGACTGAGGTTTACATGCTATTAAATTTATTAATAACTTATAAATGGCTGAAACAATTTCTCTCATTTAAAAATTCATACAAATTAAAACATAAATCATGTTAACGTGACATTGATGTCGTCCACTTGACTTTAAGGTATGGTTTCTTAATACAATGTGTGTATCGTTTACAGCTGAATTTCGTCTTTCTGAAAATATCTAAAATAATAGTCATCTTCTTGCATTGTATCGTCGGATTCTTAACTAGCAATTACCATATATCAATTCTGTCATATAACGAGGCATTCTACTATGGCTGATTCACAAAGCAAAGCTTGAAACTGAACAAAACGAGCAATTAATTATATTTTTAAAAAATACTATGAAATGTATTATTCATACAATCAAATTTTATAGCCAAATTCAAGTGTGGCTGTAGACGTTACATAATCTTAGTGTGTTATCCCAAACGTAAAAATGGTCTCGGGAAGAATCAGTAATTATTACAATATTAATTAAAACATAATTGTTATGTATTTTTATCACGATTTTAATAGTGATTATTCACGAGGATTCGTTTTACAGTGATTTAACATGTAACGATTAAATCTCACAGACTTATAAAAAAATGTATTCCCACACACACACGCACACACATACAAAGTGAATTTGCAACGTTGACAATTACGAATGAAATGTGAAAACTAAGCAGTGTCAAAAAAAAATTATGGAGAGATTTAAATATCTACCATATAAGAGCACATCACATTTTGCACTTCTTTTCTACTTAAACAAGTAATTGAATTTTGAAATATATTACGATCCCTAAGTAACTGAATCTTTATAACATGTTTTCGATTTAATACAAATAGAGCAACAACATCTGTATGCCAATCCTTGATGACAACTATTTACAATGTTTGGTTAGAGCGTTTCGAAGGTTTTATGATTAACACATCTAATTTCTTTGATACCCTTTGGAAAACAAGTACGTATAAGTTGTCGTTTTACTACGAATATGAATAGAGTACAACAAAAGCCCGATTCAAAACCTTAGATGGCTGTCATCAAAATACACAAATCACCATTCTAATCGATAACGTTTAAAGAGGTATAATTTTTATATCATTTGTCAGACATGCTTTAAGTTCATTTCCACTGTTACCTTATATTTTTACCTTTCTCATTCTCGAGACAGAATGGAGCCGTTGTCACCGTAATACGACAAAAAATCTCGCGTGATAATCTCACGTGCTGTACTTTGCATTCATGATAAGGCCTCCAAGAACATGAAAGAGCACGAGTGCAATAATTTTGGCCGACTGATGCTGTCTCATGGATAAACTATTTATATATTACAGAATTACAGGATTGTGAAAAGTTAACCATATCAAAATTCATTAAATTAACAGCAATACGCGATCAACACGTGCGACCCCTGTAGACATCACGAGATAACGAGTCAGAGAGAGAGAGAGAGAGAGAGAGAGAGAGAGAGAGAGAGAGAGAGAGAGAGAGAGAGAGAGAGAGAGAGAGAGAGAGAGAGAGAGAGAGAGACAGACAGACAGACAGACAGACAGACAGACAGACAGACAGACTTGTTTCAAAGTAATAATCAATATTGAATTTAAAGGTCTTACATTTCAAAGTTAATGAATTTGAGTATTCTTTAGTGAATATATGATAACATTTTATCAAATTAAATGACTCGCTGTATCAGATTTTTTAAAGGTTCATCCCAGCCCGCAGCACAAACAGGTTTAATGCAACCAAGTGGGTATAAGTCATAACGGCGCTGGGTATCTACGTATTTATTGATTAATCCCTTTAAACTGAGTGGAAAAGACTAAACTTTACAATTAAACGTGATGCAACGAGAATGTCAAGCTGACGAAATTTTACTAATCCAGTTAATATATTAAAATCGCACTAATTACAAATTACTTGACGTAAAATAAAAAAGTTATTTGTCAATCATTGAAAAATGGGCGTAGGCATCAGTTAGTTAACTGGGTAAATTATGCAAAAGATGAAATAAAGAATTGTTTCTTTAATGAGTTGTATACAGACGTTTGATCCATATTTTGACTATTACCATTGTGGAAGTTAAATTTGCGAGTACGATTTACACTACATTATATGACAATACGACTAAGTACATGTTCTGTATAGCATTTAAGACA
Source organism: Potamilus streckersoni (assembly GCA_016746295.1). Lineage (NCBI taxonomy): Eukaryota > Metazoa > Mollusca > Bivalvia > Unionida > Unionidae > Potamilus > Potamilus streckersoni. The sequence goes on from JAEAOA010001331.1 coordinate 784,276, forward strand.
AAAATATGTTAATTCTCTCATTTGCATTTGCACGTAACGAGACAAAGGTTACACGTTTGCGACGGTGATATTGTGAATTTGTGTCAATATTTGGTGATAGATGTTTTGGTTGTGGTATAGAATATATCATTGCATTGTTCACAGAGGAAGCCACGTTATTACACAGACTAGCTAGGTAACTAGCCAGAATGCTACTTCAGTAACACTACAAGATCTAGCTTGCATCCAATATATGTTTAGTGTTCAGATATTCTATGTCCCGATATGTTTGATGTTCGGATTTTCTATGTTCGGATATATTCGATGTTCGGATGATAGTGAGGAGTTTCCATTGCTGTTGATGACGTCTATACCACTGGGATTCAACATACATTAAAGGTTCAAGCTCTGAAATGAGTACTTTAAAAGTCATGATTTAAAAACTTAAAACGGACTAGATATGGAAAACACTGACAACACGCTCTTGGTCAGTTGAATAGCTTAGCATTAGCCAACAGACACTTCAATTGTGATGTTAAAAAAGACATTTAAAGCTAAAAATGGCAAGCACAGAAAGGTGTGAAACGGAATAAAACTATAGTTATGCGAAATTAAAGTCGTGGAAGAAATTACAAAAATGCATAATGCATATAGCATCAAGCGCAAACTTCGGGTTTGCAAAGCAGCTTTGTATTCCCATCCAGTCTCCGTCATGTCACAGGTCCAACTGCCGGTACACTGACAGAGTACCAACTCCGTACACCACAATAAGTGCTATTACTTGTAGACTGAGAGATTAATCATGCCATATGACATAAGTACGATTACCTGTACACTGAGAGATTATTAACGACATATGACGTAACAAGTACGATTACTTGTAGACAGAGATTATTAACGCCATAGTACATAATAAGTATGATTACTTGTAGACTGAGAGATTATTGACGCCATATGACATAATAAATACAATTACTTGTAGACCGAGAGATTATTAACGCCATATGACATAATAAGTACGATTACTTGTAGACTGAGAGATTATTAACGCCATATGACATAATAAATACAATTACTTGTAGACCGAGAGATTATTAACGCCATATGACATAATAAGTACGATTACTTGTATACTGAAAGATTATTAACGCCATATGACATAATAAGTACAATTACTTGTAGACTGAGAGATTATTAACGCCATATGACATAATAAGTAGGAATACTTGTAGACTGAGAGATTATTAACGCCATATGACATAAGACTTGGGATATTTGTAGACTGAGAGATTATTAACGCCATATGACATAAGACTTGGGATATTTGTAGACTGAGAGATTATTAACGCCATATGACATAATAAGTAGAATTACTTGTAGACTGAGAGATTATTAACGCCATATGACATAATAAGTACGATTACTTGTAGGCTGGCATAGGTACCAAAACCACTTGGTAAAATCAAAACTACTATTTGTTTGCTGAGAGAGTACAACATCATTTGACAGAAGACTGACATAATACCAACACCATTTGACAGAAACACTAATGTTTATTCTAGACTGACATCGTACCAGTACCATTTGACAGAAAAAAATATCATGATGAAAATAAGACCTCGCAGATTTCATTTGAATGCGATTTTGTTTCTCTTTCATTTGCTTTAGGGCTGTTGGGTATGGATAGTGCAAAATATCAGTACGTATATTTTACCCAATAAAAGTACACAGTATAGATGTAACAAAATAATACAGCTCATCCATTTACTTCATAGTTCTCTCCCTTGAGGACTGAATAGTAATTCTACACTTTATATTTAATATTACAAATATCTCTCACTTGGATAACATGGCAATTCCATAGTTCACGACCCTATCATTAATCCGAAGGCATTTAATTTCATATGAGTGTCATGCCCAATAAAAATGTTGACCATACAATATACTGATATATATATATATATATATATATATATATATATATATATATATATATATATATATATATATATATATATATATATATATATATATATATATTGAAACATGGATAATAAAATCATTTTATCGTATAGTGGGTGATATTGGTGATATAGTTGTGTTTATACTTACTTGGATCCTAGAGTGAGGGTGGCGCAAAATCGGTGAGCAAAACAAAGTCTTTTTTCATACTTCCAAAGCGGGGGGGAGGGCGCAATTTTAGTTCTTGCTGTCCTTGCTACGTCTCTGTAGTCAGACACATGTTTGTTGACTGTGTTCTTCTCAGTCCATGCGACAAATATATTTTTGATATAGACATTCTACAGAAAATGTCATGTCTCGTACCAGCCAAAGAAATTCAGAATTAGATTTTCTACTAAAAAAGTGGTTGATATAAAATGTTAAAAGTTTTGACGTTTTAAGCATACTATATTATATACATCTGAATAATTTACTATAGTAAAATTTCACATTTGACATTTACCTGTTTTACCGTTTATCGTCTCACATTTATCCTTTTAATATTTTATTAGCATTTGCATATTTTAGTGCCCATCACATCAATGCATTATAAACCTAAAATGCCCATTTGTACCGTTAAATCCCAACGAATGAGTAAATCAGTCAGTTCGACCTACTGTACCGTTTCTTACGATTCAAGACTGCTTCTCGTTCTCACATCACTGGTATATGTATATATCTTCATATACATCTTTAAAATATAATTCCCATTGTATAGAAGTTACAAATACACGCTACAGTTCCTCGTGAGCACTCAGAATAAAAGGTTTAAGTATCAACTAAATTTCCTCGTTTTGAATCACAGAAAAGGAAATAGCTTTTCAAAGTGCATATGAGCCCATTAAATGCGACTCACATCATAACGACATTGTGTGTGTAAGTGTGTGTGTGTGTGTGTGTGTGTGTGTGTGTGTGTGTGTGTTTAATGTACCTTTAGTCATTTTTCATTTACGATGTCTGCCTTGAGGCAGTTTATAGGGATGAAGTGATGTCTGGCACTGAGGCATCATGCTGCATACATGTAGCAAAAAGTCCCACACAGTCACTTTATCCAGACACCGGACCGGCCGACCAATCCTAATACTGACCTCTTAATGCATAGCCCCTAGCGATGCCGCTCTTGGTACAATTTGTATGCCTTTGACTAGGCTAAAAGTTTTCCTTGCTCTAATTACGTCAGACTTCATAGTTACTAGTTAATGTTTTGTCTGTACAGAGCTGGAATTGACTGCAGTTAATGTCACAAAATTACGATTGAAAAGTTTCCGCAACTAGTAAGTCTAGGTAAGTGCTTATCTGAAAGAATTTTAATTGTCACTTTATACGGCCATAAATGACACATGAATGACATTCACAAGGCATGCATCCTATTAAAGGCTTACAAATCAATTCAACAGCGAATAAAAGTCTTCAATCTGTTCACATGAGAATATGTTCTGAAGGATGAATTTAAAGAGTAGTGCTACAATTTCATAAAATATGGATCATCTATCTTTTTCGGTTTATTCATTGAATTATCATATCATATCGAAAAGTTGAATTATTATATCATATTGAAAAATCGAAGTCACCATGCGCTTGAAACGTAGTTTGGCTTTGTCCTGCTCAACTGAAGGCACATTTTTAAGAAGATGTAATTTTCCAGATCGATCAAAAAAAAAAACTGGTCAATTTTTAATGAAACATCCTCATCTCGAAGTGTCCAAACGAATTTTGGAACTCAGAATTAATTAATATTCGTGTTCATTACGAAACGTATAGTCTGTTTATCTGACTTAGCTTAAGCGATCAAAAAGGGGAAGGCATTTTAACTTGACAGGAGAAGATGAGGCATTTTGACTTGATATAAGAGAGTAGACATTTCGACTTGATTGGGGAGGAGGGGCATTTTGACTTGATTGGAGAGGAAAGGTATTTTGACTTTGATTATGTCTCTATGTATGTATGTATGTATGTATGTATGTATGTATGTATGTATGTATGTATGTATGTATGTATGTATGTATGTATGTATGTATGTATGTATGTATGTATGTATGTATGTATGTATGTATGTATGTATGTATGTATGTATGTATGCATGCATGTATGTATGTATGTATGTATGTATGTATGTATGTATGCATGCATGCATGCATGCATGCAAGTATGTATGTATGTATGTATGTATGTATGTATGTATGTATGTATGTATGTATGTATGTATGTATGTATGTATGTATGTATGTATGTATGTATGTATGTATGTATGTATGTATGTATGTATGCATGCATGCAAGTATGTATGTATGTATGTATGTATGTATGTATGTATGTATGTATGTATGTATGTATGTATGTATGTATGTATGTATGTATGTATGTATGTATGTATGTATGTATGTATGTATGTATGTATGTATGCATGTATGTATGCATGCATGTATGTATGCATGCATGCAAGTATGTATGTATGTATATATGTATGTATGTATGTATGTATGTATGTATGTATGTATGTATGTATGTATGTATGTATGTATGTATGTATGTATGTATGTATGTATGTATGTATGTATGTATGTATGTATGTGAGTGCGCGTGCGTGCGTGTGTGTATGCGCGCATGCATGCATGCATGCACGCACGCACGCTTGAGTGCGTTGCGGTCGTAGATGGATGGATGGATGGATGGATGTTTGTGCATGTATATTTGTATGTATGGTACGGATATGAATATGTGGATAATTATTTTTTTGTTCGTGTGCTTGAGGATACGATGGCTTCTGTCATGTACTCAAAAGGCTTGAATATGCAACAAACAGTTGTTTCAATGTCACTATAAAAACAACTTATCCTTAACTTTTCGGACCACCGTGAGGTACGATGGTTTATGAGGAAAATCATTTAGAAAGGCCTAAAATATTAAAAGATGGGTTTTTCAACGATGCGAACTCCTTGTGAATGTGTGTAAGAAAGATCTATGAATATCATTTATCGATTGTTCCTGAAAACGCTCGCTCATAAATCGAGTCCAAAAACAACTAAAACAATGTGCCGGCATATCACGGTATATATTTTATATTCCACTGCTTAAGCCTGTAAAACTGCATGGATTCATATCTGTTGTCGTTTTAAACAACGTCAGTTTTAAGTCGATGTTGTTTGTGTCAGAATCGTGTATATACGGTAGGTAAATGATTATACCATGTGCGTTTATCAACGCCATATTTGGTGGTTGTTAGAAAATGGAGCAGTAGGTTCTGTTACGTTGCACTATTTTACTATACAGTAAGGAAAGCACGACGAAATAGTTCTTTTTCTTTACATACATTAAAAGACTAAATCTACAATACCTAAAAAACTAGGGTTACCAGATGTCCAAGATGCCCCGCAATCTCGCCTATACAAATCAATGGTATCTCGCCTTTGTCGGCGTAGGTTCCAGTCTCGGTTTGACATACGCGGGTATGGGAGAAAGCTTGCCGGTAGTTGCCTACCAAACCATAACTTATTAATTATTGGCGATAACCCTTCATAAGATGATTTCATTGTAAACATTATTTTGGATAAATGTCTTCTTTTCCCTTCATTTTTCAAATAGCAATTTATTTCAAACGTGTTACACAGGTGGTATTAGAATTTTAAATTTTAAATTTCAAAATTTCAGAAAAGTTTTATAATTTGTTGGTTTTAATAATATCAAAATGGCATTGCAAGCAAACGTATTTCAAATAGCATAATCTTCTCCGACTCACTATCAGTACTTTAGTCACTACATAATTGAAAACTGGAGAATCCCTTATTGGCTAATATTCTTATTAAGCATACTGAGTTGAGTACCTCACATATTATAGTATACTGTTGGTTACCCAGCCATGTTGGAATTAAAGGTAACGATAAAGCAGACAGCGTTGCTAAAATGGCCCTATCATTAGAACCATCTGATTTTAAAACACCGTATACTGATTTTAAACGTTGTATCAAAGACTGTTTACGTCAGAAATGGCAGGCATCATTCCATGATTCCATCATTCCATTCCATTCCAATTTAATATTGTCCGTGATTGATCTAATAGGGTCCATGATTACTATAAAAGGGTCCATGATTAATCTAATAGGATCAATGACCAATCTAATAGAATCTATGACCAATTGAATTGGGTCCATGGTTAATCTAACAGGATTCGTGACCAATCTAATAGGATCTAGGACGGATCTGATAGGATCATTGACCATTCCAATAGGATTAATGGCCATTATAATAGGGTCCTGTTATCTAATAGGGTCATTGATACTGGATCCATGGCTAAGTTAATAAGGACGATGACCATTCTAATCTGGTCAACGACAAATCTAATAAGGGCCATGATAATATGAACCATGATTAATTTAATAGGAACGATGGCTATTGTAATTGGGTCCATGACCAATCTAATAAGAGCCATGAATAAGCTAATAGGGTCTATGACCATAGATAGAGTATTATAGTGACGGCTGTATTCTAAGGTGACATGCATTAATCTAATAATTGTGTTATTTGAAAAGGAAAAGAAATGGTGATTATGTGCCAAATGACTAGGAAATTACAAGACTTACATCCATATGTTCATTGCAATACAGTCATCTCATTCAAATGTACACGTTGCAAAGAGCACATATGCGTGTGGGTGTGTGGATGTAATATAATAGAATCAAATGCTCCTTCACAGCAATTAATTTACAACACAGATGACGCTTGATTTACGCCCCAGATGCGTTCCTGAGGTCATGATGTACATCGAAATAATTTACCTGCAAAAAATAAATAAATCTCTAAAGTTTTTGAAATAATAATTTAAAACAAAAAATATACTTATAACACGAATGTGAGTAGCTCTCAAGTCCCTGCACGTGGGTCCAGCGATGTCATTAAAACGATGGCAGAGGCGCAAATCTTACTTCACTCCTTTGTTTTAGCTGACTTTAAAAGGAATGCGCGTAAATCGAATTAGCGTATAGATAGCGTCACCAAAATAACATATTTTGGTTTGTGGTATTTTTAACCATGCGAAGACTGGCTTACTCAACGAAAATGTATGTAAACGGTGTCCACTTTTTGACAGACTTTCCATCTGAAATTTTAAAAAATGAAATGTCTAGGTAATATTGTATGTATGTATGTATGTATGTATGTATGTATGTATGTATGTATGTATGTATGTATGTATGTATGTATGTATGTATGTATGTATGTATGTATGTATGTATGTATGTATGTATGTATGTATGTATGTATGTATGTATGTATGTATGTATGTAGGTCGATTCTGAATGTGCAGACGTCAAGCAAGTGGTTTGTATGTATGTATGTATGTATGTATGTATGTATGTATGTATGTATGTATGTATGTATGTATGTATGTATGTATGTATGTATGTATGTATGTATGTATGTATGTATGTATGTATGTATGTATGTATGTATGAATGATTTGAATTTTTTAACGTAGCTTTAATGACTTTTCATTCATATCGCTATGATATCTGCAGTATTGGCAATTCATAGTTATATCTAGCACTAAAGCATCATGCCGCAGACATGTATCATCATGTCCCAACAAGTCATATTAGCCTAACATCAAACCGAACTGCGTTAACTTTAACCTCTTAATGCTGAACGCCAGCAAGGCAGGCATTAGTGCCATTTGTATAAGTCCTTGGTATGAATTAGCCGGGGGGGGGGAACGAACCCACGATCTTCCGCATCCGAGGCGGACGCTTTAGCCACTAGGCCACCTTAGTGGTGTGTGTGTGTGTGCCATATATATATATATATATATATATATATATATATATATATATATATATATATATATATATATATATATATATATATATATCACAGCATACATCGTTTTTGAGAATGTGAGAACAAACGATCTGCAATTACAAATTAGCAGGATCACCTATAAAGTTGTCACTTTACGATTTCTGATTCTCACGGGGTATTAAGATCAACTTTGTACCGATCGATTTTCCATCTATTTCCACGTATATCTATTTCTGCCAAAGGTAGCACATAATACCATGCATATCAAATAAAACCTGTTACTTTCATTTGATCTTTTAATATCGAGCGATAGGTCGATTCTGAATGTGCAGACGTCAAGCAAGTTGTTTCCTTTACATGATTAACAAAGACACCTACGACTCATTTGTAAAAAAAAATCTCCTTTCTAATTTCGCACATTTCTGAACAGGCCATTCGGACGGGCCACTTAAGAGTTCTAACATTTTGACGTCGACCTGTTTTTTTGATTATTTCTGTCTACAGCTGATTACAAATGATGCGCGGATATTATTGCGCTTGTATCTGGTATGTGGAAAGTAAAATTAGTCAATTATATTATTTCAAACAATTACCGGACTATTTGGTTATTGGTAATTTTTAATTTGAAATAGCATTCTTACGTTATTAATAAAGTATGCACACGATGTCATTCAAAAATTTCTAGCAAATGGGTGTTTGAGACAAGCATTACTATTAAAATCATGGTAGCTCACGAATACTCTCTTATATGTCGGGTCGACAAAAAACTGCACAGTCTTATATATCGTCCTATAATGCGCAGAAAGTACAAGAGTCTATGCAATCCGCTGAGAATAATCAGTAAAAGAAGCAGCAATATTTACCCAAATCTGCCTGCACATTTCGAGACTATTTCGAGATTTCAGATCAGTATCTATGCTGCTTGCGTGTGGATTGGACTTATTAATGAGTGCAGTCGGTAGGTTCAAAAAACGATTAGCCACAAAACTGAAGTGTACACAAATTTACTCTTTTTGCTTACAAAACTACACATATATTCCCCTTTACGCTTGCAAACCTGAAATGTCTATACGTCTCTCCTCCTTCATGTTTATAAAAATAAAATGCACGTCTCTTTCCCTTTTTGCAAACAAAGCAGAAAATTCTACACGTCTCCTACGATTCATGTTTATAAACCTAACAAAAGTCTACACGTCTCATCTCTTTATGCTTACCAAAAGAACTGAAAAGAATAAATATACTTTATAAATCTACTACAAGGTACAATGCAATACAAATATTACAATTAAAGTCATATCATGATGAAGAATCTTATACAATCTGTAACAAAATATAACGTGTCGACATAAATGTAAACATTAGGCACTACAAGATAAACGATAAAGATATGAAGTATGTAGGCAAAGAAATACACAATTCTTTGAATGTATCGCAGAAATATATATTGCATTCCCTCAAAAAGTTCAAGAATTTTTTTCAGGTGTTACATGATAAATTTTCCTTAATTACGTTCACATTTAGCAAAATCTGTCTCACAGGGTGGAAGTCCATACACTTAACAAGAATGTGTTGCACTGCTAGCGGATACTATTAGAACAAATGTTCTGGACAAGATCCACCCTTTAGGATGGTACATGTATCCTATGCACGATCGGAACAATACGACGTCATTACTGCGATTTGGTCTAAAAGAGTGATGCCCCACTTTGCAATAAGGAATCTGATGTTCCACAGTTGGTATGCTGAGTTTTCATCTTACATGTTTTGTCATATATACGTATGTTCTTCATGTGAGATTAACTCTGTTAAATCTGGGACTTTTGAACGTTCGACCATATGGAATAAAACATGTAGAAAAAGTTATTGCATGGTAGAATTTAAGTACCACAAATTGGATTTTCTCCACATCAGGGATAAAAGAAACGTCAAGATAGAGTTCTGCGTCATCGTAAATTTGATATACTCAACAGGAGTGCATGCAACCAATGTACAATATAAAACGCTTAATCTTTCTGAACTATGAAGCTTATATGTTGCTGACGTTTAACACTTTGCATACACTTTAGACCATAAGATAGAAAAAGCCAACGACATATATAATGACTTCTTGGTTCCTGTGACATATAATAATTACTTGGTTCCTGTGGCATACAAAGACTTATTGCTTCCTGTGACATCTAATGATGACTTGATACCCGTGACATATAATGATTACTTGGTTACTGTGACATATAATGATTACTTGGTTCCTGTGACATATTATGCCTCCTTGGTTCCTGTAGCTTATAATGATTTCTTGGTTACTGTGGCATATAATGATTTCTTGGTTCCTGTGTCATATAATGATTACGTGGTTCATGTGACATACAATGACCACTTGCTTCCTGTGACATAATGATTACGTGGTTCCTGTGACATACAATGACTACTTGCTTCCTGTGACATATAATGATTACTTGGTTCCTGTGACATATGCTGATAAATTGGTTCCTGTGACATGTAATGATTATTAGGTTCCTATGACATATAATGATTACTTGCTTCATGTGGCATATATTGTTTACTTGGTTCCTGTGATATATAATGATTACTTGGTTAATGTGACATGTAATGACTACTTGCTTCCAGTGACATATAATGATTACTTGGCTCCTATGACATATAGGGATTACTTGGTTCCTGTGGCATATAATGATTACTTGGTTCCTGTGACAAATAATAATTACTTGGTACATGTGGCATATATTGATGACTTGGCACATGTGACATATAATAATGACTTGGTTACTGTACATATAATTTACACTTGGTTCCTGTGATATAATGACTACTTGCTTCCTTTGATATATAATGAATACTTAGTTCCTATGACATATAATGACTTCTTGGTTCTTGTGACATATAATGATTAATTGGTACCCGAGACATAATGATTACTTGGTACCTGTAACATATAACGGTTACTTGGTTACTGTGACATACTTATTACTTTGCTCCTGTAACATATATTGATTAGTTGGTTACTGTGATATAATTATTACTTTGTTCCTGTGACATGTGATGATTACATGGTTACTGTGACATAAAAATATTACTTGATTCATGTGAAATATAATGACTACTTGCTTCCTGTGACACATAATGATTACTTGGTTCCTGTGACATATAATGACTACTTGCATCCTATGACATATAATGATTACTTGGTTCCTATGACATATGTTTACTTTATACTTGTGGCATTTAATGACTTCTTGGTTCTTGTGACATAAAATAATTACTTGGTACCCGTGACAGATAATGATTACTTGGTTCCTGTGACATATAATGACATCTTGGTTACTGTGTCATATAATTATCACTTGGTTCCTGTGACATAGAATAACTACATGCTTCCTGTAAAATATAATGATTACTTAGTTTCTATGACATACAATGATTACTTGGTTCCTGTGACATAATGATTTCTTGCTTCCTATGATATATAATGATTACTTGCTTCCTGGATTACTGCATTTCAATATGCTGTTTATTTGATGTTAAAATGAATGACTCACACTAAGCTGACTTGCGGAACGTCAATATCTCAAAAATAGTTTTCAGAACACTTGTAACCTACATTAATTCTTAAGTTTCTATTATAAGAAGCTCTTAAAGAGTTTAGTAGGCGGCCTCTTTCATCTAGGCTGCCCATTCAGTACTTGCAAGTGCCGTCATAAGATGTCTCCAAGTAAAAAAGAGGTGATGAATATAGGTTCTTTCTTTATGATTGCTTCTTTAACAAATGGTTTTCGAGTCTGACGAGATGGTCACTTATTCTTTTTTGGTGTCTCAATGGACAATAAAATATGATAATATTTTGTTGGACCCAAGATACCAGAGGAATATGTCAATTATTATTCCTTCTATGTTTTGGTTTGAAAATGCAGTTTGTAACTGATATGGAAGGGAAGTTGCAAGAGTCAGTACAGTCCTTTATCTAGTTTAGGTAATGATGCAGCTTTTATTACGGCATGGTTGTGGGACGTCACCAGTTTCCCAAACTGCATAAAAAATGTTTAGTGATGTACTATAAACTGTGTCAGATAGGTATTACAAAACGCTGATAGTTGAAATTATATCGCATTACTGTAGTGGCATGGACTGGAGTCAAAGGTCATGTAATTCACCGAGAACGGAATGTTGTTTTAACCTGCAGTGTCGGTCGAACTGATATAGATATTAATGTTTCTGTTCTTTTAAGTTTCTGTAACTGCAAAAATATATTTGTAATAATTACTTTGTGTGGACCGTTTGGAGAATGTTTTGGCCAATATATTTAGATTTCTGATAAGATCGGGACACATTTTCATCATATTTTCATTAAATATTTGATACAGTCGCTTTGTGTTTTGCCGGTGATCTTTGTTTTTAACACTGACTATCGTTTAACTACAAAATAGTATGGAACGCACAAGTATTGTACTGAGTTTCGATACTATATTTAGACAAATAGTTTGATACGTGTTAGAAATTGTCATATAAAGCAATAGCAAATGACTGTTGTACTAACACTTCTGTGTAATTCTTATACATGTTCGGATGTAATATCTAATTTAACAGTGAAAACATTAAATTATTGTCTTAAATCTCGTCATCTAGAGCAATTAATATGCTACAAAAGGGCAGAAACGCTCGTATTCAGAGGAATTAAAACAATCAGGCGTACAAATTTACATAGGTATGAACGTCGTGCAATGTTGTGTTTAGAAATCCTCTAGGCAAAATACATAACCAGCGACATATCAAAAAATTATTTTTTAAGCTAAATCAAGGATTTATAGTCCAATTGAAATCGTTGACGCTGAACAACACTAACATAAAGCCTCAAAAGAAATTTAACATTTTTAAGTAAAATTAAAGCCCCATACAAACGAAAGAAAGAAAGATCAATGACTGATTTACACCATATTTAATGTCATATATATATATATATATATAATACTACCTTAAAAGAATATAGCTGTTAATAATACATGTGAATATGTTATGTAACCAAAACGTAATTGACAAAATTTATCATGTTAAACAAAAAAACTCCTAATTTTTAAAATTGGTCAGTAAAAATGAGTCCGCCTGTTAAAATGTCTGACAGTTTTCAAACAATAAATTATATAACATAACCTTCTACATTTTGTGCCTCAAACTTACTTCTAGTCCCCGTACTTGAGGGGGCTGTACTTGAAGTTTCCATGTCTCGATACAAGCTGGTCAAAATGTCGCAGAGCGCCATTTATAACAAGCTACTGTTAACATAGCAATCATATCCTGTCTTTAAAGGTAATACAATTGCTTGTTTGTTATTGTTCAAAGCTGTAAATCAATCTAACGTTGGATTCGTGTTTCTTCTTTCGTTTAATTTCACGCCAGTTCACCACTCCATTTAGAAAGCATTCAACCAAACTTTTAAAAGTTATACTGTTAATATTAAGAGTAATACATTTCTGCAAGTTGACAAGGCATTCATAATTTTTTTTTGTATTTTACAAGTGATTACCTTGATTATTGTAAAAAAAAAAGTTTTCGACCAGGGCGATAGCTTATCTAGCCGTTACGCAATTAATTTCAATGTACATGACAGACCTGAATGATGAAATGCCAATGTAATATCGATCCTCTCACTTCCACAGAAATATATTGTCTTTGTGAGATGGAATCGTGATAATATAAAGAATATTTTCAATTTTGATTCCATTTATGTATAAATAACGATAATGGTATCAATGTCCTTCTAATGATAGTGATATATACATTTTTGTACCTGTCATAAAAGACAAAAAGCTACGACAGTACTAAAAACTACATCATGGACGTATAAGTATATCAGTGTAGCACTAAAAGTGCGCGATATTTTGTCTCATTTTCAAAACAATACAAAACAAGTTTTTTATATCATGACTGATCGCCATTTATTTTTTTCCCAAAGCTTACCACATACCGCTGTATTATCGTTACTTATGTCAACAGGTTTGTAAAGTGAAAAAGGGGACAACTTGAAAGTAAATGAAAAGTACTTTCTTTACGATATCTCATTTTTCTTCTCATGTGGCAATGATAAACATTTTAGCATGTATTTTAATTTAGACAGTGTAGCGGTATTTCATTTACATAACTACTATAGTGGGAGAATTTGGAGTAACCATAAAACGGGTCAGTGGATTACTGGGATATGGTGCAATAAACATTACCCCGTTTTTGTTCCGATACAAGAGGGAACAAGTGGAAATCAACTTAATGCCACCATTATTCTGTGGGTTTATGAAATGTTTAAAATGTCCAAAGGCTTTTAACATAAAGGGTGATCACAGGGATAAGGTAAAATGAACAGTAGGTCACCAATTATTTTAGCGACAAGGGGAAATGTTACGTTAGACATGTCCATAGGTTTTCCATTCATAAATCTTGTATGAAGCTCACAATTAAAAGTTTTAGAAATTTTGGGTATCCTAAATTTAAGAGTCTAGTTAAATATTACTTCGAAATGCAAATACTAGCAGCAACTTTCATTTCAAACATAGTCTTAAGTCAGGCAAATTCTCATTCATCTGTTTCTTAGAAATGTTACAAAAATGTCGACTTGTGTATTTCCAGGTCTTAGCTGCAAAGAACATCATTGATATGACGTTACAGCTTCTGGTTATCTATAACACTAACTTATTCAACACCCAGTTAGCTACTATCTCACACCATTAGCGTACCCCTTATCCCACACCCACAATATATCATCAATACCCTTTTTGAAGTTACCATCACCCAGTTATCTACAAATATTAATACCACGATATTTACTATTTAACATACGATCCGTGAGTTCGTCAGCATTCCAATCTGCACTAATCCCAAAGTGATGGTAAATATATGGACGGGATGGTACATAAATTCCACTACTTAACTTAACAACTCGCATAATGCTAGTTTTAAGTTTCTGATCGATACACAGTAACACAATACTGGTCCTGAAATCAGGAACGTCAGGCTTACTAAAGAACAATGGGTTCTCGCCTGGAACATGTTTTCTGTTATCATATTTCTAACGATTAGTACCTTTCTTCCCTCACATATGGAATCTGCCATCAAACTTGACCATTAGGAGTATTATAATTAAAACGTTCGACAGTTGGTCACTCGAAGTGAAGCTCTGTTGGAAACTACCCACTGTAATTTTACATAAACGTTAAACACGAGTCTAGTTAAACAAACTGGATGCTAAGCATTCCCGCACGCATGTCAAACATTAACTATCGAAAGCATTTTTTTTTAAAACTTGCGCTCGCAATAATTATTGCTGCTGTTACTGCTTTTCTGCGGAACTCTTGTCCACTTTTCAACAAAAGTTATTCAATTGTTTTGTTTATTTCTTGACTTCGCTGGGTAGGAAGGGTGTACCCACAATCCTTTGTCCAACATAGTTGCTCAATCCTTGAAGTTTTTTCACAATACATCCCTCAATCTCATAACCAGAACCACAAACGCAAATAGAAAGAAGGTAGATCGAACTGGTATTGTTCCCACCGCAACCAAACCAGTCTGTTTGCAAAATTAGCTCTGCGAATTCGGCTCTAATATAAATGAATACCTCGTTCTAGTTTTCCAAAATGGTTTCGATGTTGGGTTTAACGGAACGTTACAAACATATATGGTGAATGCAATTAAATTAGGTGGAACAAATGCTGAAATTACGCCAAAAGAACAACAGTAAAGCAGGAAGCTACCAATTCGTTACAAAACCATTCCCTAATTTACACATGTCACTATTAGCTTTAGCAGAAACAAAGCTTCCTGTATCATTCAGAAGGATTCTTTCCTTGCCGACACATCAGAGGGAATTCCAACTCAGCAATCAGCAGTTAATTACACTGGTATCGATAGTCACCACACTATATTAATAAAGGAGGTTAAAAATCCTATTGATCTGGCATCCCAATTTAACTTCTATCAACGGTAAATACTTGTTCTTGTTTGATAGTTGGATGACTGTCGTGTCTTTGGACTTAACTGACAGATACATCCGATTCTGTGAGATATGGTATGGAAATTGCTACATATAATTCCTATGGACTTTGGGACCGGACCATGATATATCAAAATATTATGTTTCAAGGATTGTACTTAATCGTTCTTGCAGCTGAAGTATAGAGAGATTGCATACAATGTGTTTATATCCACACCGACTATCCATCCTTAAATGAACTAATTGTTATGTATATTTTATTTTATTGTTTGTTAGTTTTACTTTTTTATTCCATTGCATGTTTTTGTGATGTAACATTTTTTTCTGGACTTGACTTTGTCCAAAACTGATTTCATCTCCCCATTTTTAATGTTACAAGAAATGTCAGTCAATATTCCCTTTTCTGGAAAAAGAAGTAGATCAATATTTTGTTCATTTTGAAAACATTGCTGAAAGTTCGAAGTGACCAAGAGATTATTGGACTATATTATTACTTACTGGTAAAGCTCGTGATATTTATATTTCACTGTCACAACAACAGAGCGCTTATTATGATGTGGTTATGGACGATGTCTTGAAGGGTTGTGAGTTGGAACCCGAGGATTATCGACAAGGTTTTAGGAATTCTAGCAAATCAATTGACCAGACCTATGTCGAATTTGCATGGGAAAAAGCACGACAATTTGAAAGGTGGAACATAGCCAGGAAAATAGATCAAGAATACGAAAATCTAAGACAATTCGTATTACTTGAAGAATTCACGAATTGCGTCCGTAGTGACATTAAAATTTATCTTGACGAGCATTAGGTCGAATCCTTGGAAAATGCTGATCGTACTGCTGATGAGTATTCCTTACGATTATTCCTTAGCTAAGAAAGATTCTTTTGTAAGTCTTTTGCTAAGTAGTCTTCTGGTTAAAAAAAATATTGCAGCCTAAAACGAGTTTTTGTAGATTTAAATCTGGCACAATATATATATAAATCAAATTTCTAATAAGATTGATCAGAAATCCTTATCTACGTGTACTTATTGCAAGACGAAAAAACACGTTATTTCAGAATGCTACAAATTGAAAAATAAACATCAGAATCAAGACAGACCTATTCCACACGCAATTCTTTCCAAGAGGTCAACAGTGCGGTCATGTTTAGAAAGCAATACATTTGTTGGGTCTCATGAACCCTAGTCTGATTTTATTATGGAGAATTATGAACCATACGTGTCGATCACTCATGAGTGATTCAACCAATCCCATCCCTTTTTAAAAATTTAAGGGACACGTGAGTTTCTTCAGCGTCTTTTATTATCGGTAATTTTGCCTTTTTCTGAAACGTCCTCATCTCATGAGAGTGTTCAGATTCACGAAATAGAATGCGGTTTTGTTAATATTCCTCTCCATTGTGTAAATTTGACATCAGATTAGTCTCAGGATCCGCGGCAGTCGGAAAAGTGTATTAATTACCTATTGAGTGTATTCATTTAATGCTAAGCAATGACCTAGCTGGAGATAAGGTTGTGGTTAATCCACTTGCGACTAACAAGCAGCTTTATAAAGATAAGAAAGTCGATTCTATTGTGAAAAAAGTCCCTGATTTATACCCAGCTTGTGCAGTTACAAGAACTATGACGAAGAAAGCTCTTGAGAATTATGTTGATAAGGGGTATTCTTTTAGCTGACACATGTATTGGTCACTTTCACTCCTTACTTGGATAAATCAAAATGTATTGATCACAGTGATTTTTTTTAACTATTCATTCTCTTTATTTTCATTTATTTATTTTCAGGGTAACATGATGCAATCACTTGTCATAGTACAGGAAAAAGATGTTGAGGTCTCCTGTTTGTTTCAAAGGATCATTAGTGAAATTAAAGCCACATAAGTACCTATTTGTTTTTTCATTAAAAAAAGATTCTTATGAGACAGTGGAGACCTCCCGAAATATTTGCTGGTGACGAATGGTCAGTGTACTAAAGAAATGTATTATCAAAATTGTACAGACAGTAATTTTTTAGCCTAGCCCATGAAACTCCTTTGGCTAGTCATTTAGTGATCAATAACACTTATCACAAGATCTTGAATCATTTCTATTGACCAATAATTAAAAGCAGATCTTGACATAGTTATCAAATGGTAGGAAAACGTAATCAGAAGATATATACAGCTCATTTGTTGTTGTTGTTGTTGTCGGGCTTTTAACGCCATTTTACAGCACACGATAGGCTCTTCATGGCCGCCAGTATTAATGTTGGAGGAAGAAACCGGGCAATCCGCGGAAAGAACCACCGACCCAGGAGAAGCTGCTGGCAAGCTTCCTCACAACATATCCACATTCACCGAATCTTAGACTCGAACCCACGCAGACAGAGGTGAGATGGCAGTGATCCGTAACGGAGAGCGCTTTAGACCACTCGGCCACTCGAGGTCCCATAAGGCTTATCTGCAGCCTATTCATGCATTTGACGACTCATTTTGCAGAATAATGGTAGACTGTGTTGGTCTCTAATTTAAGACCAAGTTGGGTAACCAATACTTGTTGACTATATATAATGTAAGCATCAATAAGATTCCCAGAGACAAATTATTTGAGGAATATTAAAACTCAAAAACAATAGCAAAAGCATTGATAAAGTTTGTTTTACTCAATTTTGGCCTTCCTAAATATGTCCAATTTGATCAAAGGTCAAACTTTGTGTCTGGAATTTTCCAGCCAAACATGTTTGATTTAGTCATTCAGCAATTCAAGTCAAAAGTTAAATTATGGTCCGACAGAACTACAATATAGAAAACATTTGAGTCTGGTGATATAGTTTTGTCACTCTTGCTTATTCTTCAAAATTAACTTCGGATTAACTAATGCTTCCGTTACAACGTTAAGAAGAAAATGAGATAAATTATAATAATAGCTCACATGGGATGTAAATAATTAAAAGGAGTACTAGTATGTTGAGAGAGATGGCCAAGTTAATCATGCAATTAACTAAGTTGTACATGTCCCACTCACAGAGGATTTAAGTGATAGAATGCAATCGGTCTTTATTGATGTTTGAGTAACAACTCTTTGGAATTCAGAAATTATAAATAATCTGGACCTGAAACTTTCACATTTCCAACAACAAGAAAGGAATAAATTTAAAGAATTAGTAATTGAATATGAGGACTTATTTTCAAATGTTCCTTAAAGAACAATCAAAATCTACCATGACGTTGAAATTGTGAATTTCACACCTGTGAAACAACACCCGTACAAGATTAACCCTCCCAAACAGGAATACTTGAAAAAAAGAAATTCAGTATTTGATGGAGAATGAATTCATATAGCCGAGTAAAAGTGGCTGGAGTTCAGCATGTATACTTGTTCCGATACCAGATAATAATTTCCGTATGTGCACTGACTACAGAAAGGTGAGAAGTGTGACTAAAGTGTATTCATTTCCATTACCAATAATAGATGACTGCACTGATAAAATTGAAAATGCGAAGTATGTCACCAAATTGGACATATTGAAAGGATTTTGGTAAACTCCACTGACGGAAAGGGCAAAGGAAATTTCGGCATTCGTAACTCCAGATGGACATTATCAATATAAGGTGATGTCGTTTGGGATGAAAGGTTCGTGTTATACTTTTAAGCGCTTAATGAACATGATTACATCTGGTTTAGATAATTGTGATGCTTATAACAATGGTCTAATCATCTACAAAAATACCTGGAAAGATCATTTAATAACAATTTCGGAAATTATCTGACAGACTCACTGATGCAAGTTTGACAATTAATTTATCCAAACGTGAATTCTGCCGTGCTTGTGTAACATTTCTTGGACATATCGCTGGACATGGACAAGTTAAACCTATCGATGCAAAGGTCAAGACTATCTCTCAATTCCCTGTGGTTATCGGGAAAAGGCAACTAATGCGATTATGGGGTATGGCTGGATGTTTTCGGAAATTTTGTTCCAATTTTTCCATAATTGCTATACCCCTTAAAAATTTATTGAAAAAGAAAACCATGTTTCATAGGTCTGAAAAATGTCAGGAGGCTTTTGATAAGTTAAAGGCCATATTTAAGCGTGGACCAGTTCTTACAGCTCCAAAATTCAGGCAATCATTTAAACTATAAGTGGATGCAAGTGATGTTGGGATTGAACCAGAACTGATTAAAAATAACATAAAATCTTGTTGATCATCTAGTGTGTTAATTTTCTAAGAAATTATATAAGCACCAGATAAAATATTCCACAATCAAGAAGAAATGTTTGATTTTGATATTGGCATTACAACACTTTGAAGTTTCCATTATTTCAACTCTTTTTCCAATTATGTTGTTTAGTGATCAAACCTCTCTATTTTCATCGGCAAGATGAACAACAATACCCAGAGATTATTACGGTCGAGTTTGTTGTTACAAGAATATACTATTGACATCAGGCACATGAAGAAAAGTGGCAATTTATTAGCAGATGCACTTCAGGTGTATAAATAATATAATGTTTCATGTATATTTTGTATCATTCTGAAAATTTCATACTATGTTTTTTTTTAACACATTCATAGTTGACCTATAGTAAAAAGAAAAATTTATTGCATATTTTTTCTTTTTCTTTATGAGGCGAAGTATTATACGTATTTAATTTAATGGTTGTCTGTTTTAAATTTGTTTTATTCCATTACATGTTATTGTAATGTAACATTGTTCGTTGGACGTGACCTTCTCCAAGATTTTGAGGGCCCCGAGTGGCCGAGTGGTCTAAAGCGCTGTCCGTTACGGATCACTGCCATCTCACCTCTGTCTTCGTGGGTTCGAGTCTAGGATTCGGCGAATGTGATATGTGAGGAAGCTTGCCAGTAGCTTCTCGTTGGTCGGTGGTTCTTTCCGGTGATTTCCCGGTTTCTTCCTCCATCATTAATACTGGCCGCCATGAATAGCCTATCGTGTGCTGAAAAATGGCGTTAAGCCCAACAACAACAACAACCAAATTTTAAGTTCATTTCTGCTTGACCTGATTGACTTTTTTATTTTTTAATTTCATTTATGTAAATAAATAATAATAATTCATTATTATCTATGTGTATGAGCTTATTATCATGATTATTATTCAGGTAAACACGAAGGCGTAAATATGTTGATCTTGGTCAGGGATTTGGAGTTACATAAGTGAATTATTTAGGCTATTATGTTGTAAATAAACAATACTCATTAGATCATTATACAAGGTTTTTTCCATTAGGTCATGATTGTTTTTAAAAACTGTTAATTTTAATCTGACGTAAAGCAGATAACTGTTTTCTTTTGACTGTGAGGGTTTTACCAGTCGTGCTTTTACATCTAGCACTTTAAGTTGCATTATGTTGTGACTAGTTTGGACTAAATTTTATTTTATTGAAATTATTAACTTCAAGTGATTATTTTCTCTGCAAATACAAAATTGCTCTGATAAAATTCTTGGATAAAGACATTCACTGGAATAAATATTGAATTCAAAACTGGAATAATATTTATATGATTCAACAAGAAACTTTTGACACATTAACACTTTGCAAACCATAACAGACACGTCATCGCCTTCAATTGTTGATCTCTTTGAGACTTGAACTGAGTTCTATTTAGGACTATTTATTACTAGAACTTTTATCTTTATTTCTTAGATTCTTTATGGATTTAATTCGAAAACCGTTAAATTTTTTCTCATTTTTCACATTGTATTTCAGGTAAATAATTTATTTGTTATGTTTGACAAAGTTTGTTGATTTTTCTCTTTTCTATTACTTATTTTAAAAGAATTGTCTCGTAACATCATAAACAAACAATGTTCCATAGATACAAAAATGTGCTTCATTTGAAAATTAGCACTCTTTTGCCTTAAAGTAAATATCTTGTTCAAGGCAAAACATATACTTAGTTTACACAATAAACTTGACGATGCCCTTTCTCGCTAACACGTTGCTAGTTTACACGAAATGGACCCCTGTAGGGATTCACACCCACAGCAATACAACCCTTAACAAACGTGTCCAACGTGAAAGAAAATTAGAATAATTGGTTAAATACATGTTAAACGTAGCAGAACAAAGTGCATACAAGCGGTATTGTACATTATATAATGACTTCACCACCTTAGACACCTTGGCTTTTATGCACCTTAGCTGATTTCTATTCACTGATTTCAAAATTCAGTCTGGCCCTCTTCCTGGCATACGTACTCAACAAGAAATTTCGCAACATCTTCAATTTCTTCTTTTCTTCCCCACTTGGTTATTTGCGCAGACTGAATTGATTCGCAGACTCTGCCTCCTCTTTTTATATTCAAAAACCTATTCAAAACTACTCAATAAAGCAAGTCACGAGATTTTCTCTTGCCAATAGACAAAATTGCACTAAGAAACTTCCAGCTTCCTTAATCCAGTGCTACCCAAAGTGTCATTCTCTTAAAACCGGTGGTGAGCGAAAGAGTTTCCGGTGGTAAGCTGCAGAAAGTAAATCAACAATTTGCACAAAGAAAAATCATTACAGCACTGGGAGAAGGGGTGGGCCGATACAATTGATGTCAAAAAAGGGGTATGCGAATGTCAAAAGTTTGGCAAACACCGCCATAATTCATACTATTTCAGAACATTTCAGGCTCAATATGTATTCGTCAATGTTTACCTTGTTTGTCATGCTTTTCTTAGAATACGAAGGTGTGTACATCCAAACACCAGAATGCTAATTTTTATAAATATATCTCAAACCAATTTTTCTAAAAAACTTTAACGCTTTTACAGTAGACATCAAACACAGCTCAGGCAAAATGAATACCCTATCAAGTGTACATAAAACCACAAACCATCCTTGGTAGTTATCCCATAGCTCGGTGTTAAGAATACTTATCCCTCAGAGGTATTATTCCAGACCTCTTGCTATGTAACCAAACAGGCAACGGCTTCCATAATAGATTTTAATTCAGGACATAGAAAAGTAGTTTGTTTTGTGACTTTAATTCGGTTCATTTTACATCCCATAGTTTCTTAACTGGGGCTGCCACTGAGGCGGCCAGTCAAGGTATCAGTGACAAAGCAAATAAGGGAATTAAGCCATTGTAAATCAGACTTTAGTAAGGTTATGACGTAGGGTCTCAGATTTGTAAGGTTTCACTTCCATTTCAAAAGCATTGCCATTTCGATTTTGATGCATGTGCTACTTTTTATGTCTCTTTGGCTTCACAGACGTGAATAACAGGGAAGAAACCATGCTTTGCAGAGATGACCTGCTGTCCGATTCTGACACATCAGTGTATGGCTTTCATTTGGACCTCCATGAACGTACGCAGGTGCTTTACTAGCTACTGGAGACCAGCAGTGGACACATAATGTACCTGAGTGATGTTACATAGTTCCTCCTTCACCCGCAGAGCTCTATCGTCAGTTGGAACCTTTTACAGGACCTTAAGTAATAGTGCATACGGAATACACCGTAACTAA
Source organism: Potamilus streckersoni (assembly GCA_016746295.1). Classification (NCBI taxonomy): domain Eukaryota; kingdom Metazoa; phylum Mollusca; class Bivalvia; order Unionida; family Unionidae; genus Potamilus; species Potamilus streckersoni. The sequence goes on from JAEAOA010001331.1 coordinate 807,497, forward strand.
CCGGGGCGTATGAGGGTCCGATATTAAGCCGCTCTACAAGGTTTCTTCACTGAAGCCAACTCGGCTCTACTATCTGACAATGTGTTATGAAAAGGTGAAAACATTTGTAGATATAATGTTTTTATAAATTCCGAGGTTAGCGTGTACATGTAATCATTAAGTTTGACTATGTCCCTTGTACTCACCATAAATTGACTGGAGGGGATTGAACCTGTTCTGCTTTGGGCATGAAATGTATTTTAATTGGGACTCAAGTCATCGGTTAAGAGACAGATAAGAGTGCAGTATTAACGCATGGTCAATAGAGGTAAATAACAACAGTTAAGACTAACCAGGGAAAATTTTAGAAAGTCGAAGTCATTTGAAACAGGTGTCATAAATTGTTATTTTACAAAATAGCTGTTAACAGAGGCTTACTAGAGATGATTTTTTTTAGACTTCTATGAGAGTGATAAAATCTTTTGGCGGTTAAAGTGGTAATCTTGATTGGCTTAGCTAAAATAGTATGAGTGCGTTCCCAGACGGATTTCAAGGGTTTTAAAGTAATTTTTTCCCTCACAATATTTGTCAATCCAAGTTTTTTTCTGCCGGGGTGGGGGAGATAAGTAGAAAATACTCTTCCGGTAAAATAAATCGTCCAAAGGACAAGGGGGTCTTTAAATTCGAGAGACCCAGATCAAGAGTTGGGGCAGAGGAAATTCTCTGATGATAAGCGAGTGAGGGTTCGGGAAGGCAAGGAAAAGAAAATAATTCAGTACCTAACTGCACAGCGAAAGAGAGTGTCATCTGCAAACAAAAGGTTAATGAGAGAGAGAAAGAGAGAGAGAGAGAGAGAGAGAGAGAGAGAGAGAGAGAGAGTAAAATAAATACAGAAATGTTGACCTCTACAACCGCAGTGATTTAGAAAATACCCGAAGCCCCAGGTGACGATGTTATGCCGGCAATTTGAGATCGATCAGTCACTCACTCATATGATGACATTTTTTTCTATCAGTATAAAAGAACGATTAATTTAATTTAGCACAGTTCTGTACCTCTGAGCGAAAGCGAATCATTCACAGGTCATGTTCGATTTCATTGTGTTATCTAATTGATTAAATTGTTAGATTTTACATACGGTGGCTCGTGTTTTTCTATTGTATATCTATGCACAGATCTCTGTTATTTCATCATTGATTTCATATGAAATTTTATTAATTACTCGATCCGGGCAATAACACAGTAGTCAATCATCTCTTAGATAACGATAACTAAAAGCCCTAATTAATATATAATGGAGTGGTGGTAATCAGACATCACCACAACCTCCTCACATGATGCAAGTCGAGACATAATAACTCTTCATTCTTTATTATGCAGGATCCTTGCACACTATATGTGCATATTTCTTCTCCAAATGGATAATTTTCTATGCAAAATTTTCCATGTGGCATGTACAATGTACGTCGTTCTACCTATTTTGGTATGTGTTATCTAGACTTGTTTCTGAGAATTCAATCGGAACGGTTTAACCTCAGATATCCTTGTCATTATAAAGAAAAAATGATTTCAACTCAAAATATCGGTAAAACATATAATTTCTCTCTCTCTCTTTCATACACACACACACACACTGGATTTGCATTGAATACATTGATAAATGGGAGGCAATTTTAATGAAGATATTGATGTCTTACTCATAATCAAACTGCATAAAAACACGCTCATACAACTATATACCTTAATAATTTACGTTTAAACAACGTTATAATCTCTTAAACTGAACAAACGAGAGAGAGAGAGAGAGAGAGAGAGAGAGAGAGAGAGAGAGAGAGAGAGAGAGAGAGAGAGAGAGAGAGAGAGAGAGAGAGATGCAATATTGAAAGCACAAAGTTGTCTTTGTAGAAACTTTACCAGTGTTTCAGTACACATAACATGCATACGTCTTTATGAAATAATGTCCGATAATAAAATGAAGGCCTTACTGTGCAAGCATTGCCTCATTAGGAAAACAATGCCTGACCAGGAAACCAAGGACTTGCAATGCAAATACTTGTAAGTTTATAATATATTTATGCGTAAATGCATGATGATATCTCAGGAACAGGAAATATTAACGACATTCCTTTTTAGATTGACTTCCTGTGTATGGAGGTGAGGTACATGTAGCTACCTCTTTCGGTTTCTTAACTGAATAATAAAATTACAATGCAGCTAAAAGATCAATACATATAATACTGAGACTGTACATAGATTGATTTCTCTATAAAAATGTTACAACTATATAATCCTAAATTAAGTAACAGAAAAAAAACTATTGTGTCTTACTGAATTTCCCTAAAATATAAAGTAAAAATGTAACAATAACTTACAGCATTGTGAATCAAATTCCATATAGTCCTTAAAGTTTCATTACACATGCAAATGCATAAAGTTCAAGTTGTATTTCAAATAAGTTCTAATATTGAATGCGTTTATGTGCATGTAGACTCAAATGTTGAAATAAGCCAATGGCTTGGAGTTTGATGATGTATTAACAGTCTTTTGATGTATCACAATAATATGATCCAAAAAGTTCCTGTTTGAATTCACCATAATTCCAAATTAATGTTTCTGTTCAGGGATATTATTGATAAGCACTTTGTATTACCAGTGAATAATAACGTTAATAAATAATTCAACCCAAATTCAATACTGAACACAACAATACGACTGATATTTCTAAAGATGTTAATGCAAGACTGAGTAATTTCTCAGATTAACAACTTTATATAAAAAACAAGGCACAAAAAGGGTCAGGATGAGTATCAAACGATCATTTCTAGATCTATCTAAGTTGTCAATAAGACAATGTCTATTATTAAAATTATAATAAAGAACAGGGGAAACATCAGATAGACCAGATTATTCCATTGGGAAATTCCAAAGTCCTGGATTTAGATTAAGGTAAACATGTATATATTAATAATGATCTAATATTTAACCCACAGTAAGTGAGAAATAACGAGCTATGTATTCTGTTGTTTGCAAAATACATGTCCCCAGTTAGGTACACAGTGAATTTGAGTTTGGATTTAGGTCAGGTACAAAATACAAATGATAATATTTAGAAGAGTCAAGAAATAACACAATTAAAATATACATAACAAACAGAACACATCAGATATTTAAATAATCTTTAAATTTTTAACTTTTTCTACCGCACATCACTCCAAAATTATATAATGACTTCAACAAAATTATGTACTGTGAACCTTAAAATCCAACTGAAGCAGGTCGATCGCAATGTTTGAGTTTCTCGTACAGTAAACACAAATTATGTGCCTCACAAAATATTGGTGATTAATTTCATTGTATTTATGAGTCAACACTTTACTGAATCAAGGAAACTTTATATTAGTAAAAATATCTTGCAAATGTAAGCACAATCAAATCTTGTGAGTTGCTAAATACTACAAATTTTCTAGTACAGACAAAATTGAGTAAGCTTATTGTTATTTCATTAAAATGGTACTGATACACAAACTTATTTAGTTGTTACTACTATTGACATAATTGATTATTCCTTAATCTAACACTGCTAATAGAACTAGCAATTTTTCTCCCCCCATCTTGCTCCCCCTTTCTGCTAACCTGCTGCACCACCTTATTTAATAGCATATTATTTGCATTTTCACCTAACATGGTCTTCAATCGCAGAACAATGATTATTCATCATGTACTAGACTACAGAATAGCTGATGTTTTAGCACTGTAAGAAAAAAGGCCAACTGACCCACAAAATCCAATTTCTAATACACGAAATTATGTTTCATATTCATAGACAAATACTGGCTTCCGTTCAAAATTAAATTTATTTTAAATGATCTGCTTTAAGTATAATCTATTTTAAACAAACTCCAAGACTTTCGGGCCCTCGGACACCTTTCACACTTCGCTAAGTTCGCTATTGCACGGATGGAGTACATGGCTACACAAAGTTAAAAACGAAAATTTAATGTGTAAATAGTTGTACAAGAGAGGATCCGCGGTCGGTAAGGGGTCAGGGGCCAGTTTTTATGTACAAATTTAATGCCGCAATCAGTGATTTAGTAAAAAAAAAATCATAAAAACAATCAAATACACAAGTGAGGTCAAGAATGTTCATATTTTGAGATACCTATATTAAAACAAAGGATACAAATATTAACCACTTGACCAGAGAAGTCAGTGGCAGTTCATAGCAGAAGAAGTTTATGCACACAACCCCAAATTTATACCTGCAATTTTCATATCCGAAGGTCATTTTTGAAACCAGGTAGTATTCATAGTGCAAACACAATCCCTTTTCCTAGATTACAATTCTGCCAAACAGTGTGTACTAAACAGGCTGATGAAAATAGTTGTCATCCAAGCAGTTTTTGAGGTATGCTCCTTGTCCCAAACCGACATGTTTGCTGTTATGAAAGGCTAGCTCTTCTTCTGAGACAACTATTGGTATTTCACTATCAACATATTGCAGAGTAACTATGGAAGGTGTACATGCCTGATATCAATTTCAAGAACAACACAAGCCCGAAACACCTAGTTCACAAATATATCCATATCTTTAATTAGTAGACCATAATTGCTGAAAAAGTCAGACCATAGCCTTAAGTTAAGAAATTTGCCAGGGGCAAAAATACGAAACTGTACCCTGCCTCCTAAGAGCATACAATTGTTTCATTCAGACAGCTGGTTCTCTGATAACTCATTTTACGGTGAATTTTAAGCCAGTGAAATGTTAGATTTAGAATGCAGACGTTAACATCAATTTAAATAGATATATCTAGAACCTTGCCCATAGATACAGTGGTCAAGGAACTTCACTCTAATGCACACACACACACACACACACAATCACGAAACGACACAAGCTGAAGGTTGAAAATATCCTAGCTGAAGCATAAATATTTGATTTAAGGCGTATCACATGATGGCCAAGCTTGAGACTCGATCACACGCTGACAGGTAGTAAGATTGCAGTAATAGGTAATGGCGAGTGCTTTAGACCATTCGGACAACAATGGTACCCATTGGACAAGTACTTCTATTTTTTTCTTTCTGTCAACAGTCTTGATTGCTTAAAATATACAAGGTGTCGTGCCATGTCGCGAAATTGATGAGTGTATTTGCTCTTGTTTATTTGTATCCATAATTCAAGAACATGATGAAGAATTTCTATTCGATGTTCTAAAGTTTATGAGTGATTTTCTCCAAGTCCGCAACGGAAATTATAAGATTATGCAGGAAACGTAAAGCGCATTTACTAATTGAAATAATAATAGACCTCTTTCTTCTGCACACATATGCGGCCGTGGTCATTAGTAAAAACATTCGACAAAAGACAGAGTTCGTTGCATTAGTGTAGGATTATATATGACAAAGTCAGTGCTCTCACACTACTAGTAAGCAGAAAATCAACACGGTATTCTTCCGTAGAGAATTAATTCAGATTTGTTTTTATATTTCCTTTAGCATGCGACCATGAAAAATCCAACTAAACTTTTTACACTCTTCAATTTGTATTAGCTTATACCTTTCCACCGACCCTGTGGCAACTAATTATCAGCAAAAGCGATATACAATGTTTTACACATTCAATACCAATATTCAAATGCATATTGTTTGACACATTTTGATGTAGTTGTGTACAGGATCGAACAATGCCAGTGTCATGGCGAGTCCTTATGGTTTTTACTAACTTCCTGATTCAATTATTGATTCATTTTCATTCCTCTTTCATCATTTATATTTTTCATATATTATTCAGATTTATATTAAGTACTTCAAGCCACTCCAACTTGCATAAGTAACAGGGCAAGGTTTCAGAAAAGGAAAAGAAAGATGTGAATGCGCATGTCATGTCTTCGAAATTCAATAATATGCTAAATAGATATGTGATATCGACAGAAAATTAATTAGTATTTAAATGCTTGGAGCTCAGTTCAGTCGTTATCGGTTTAGAAAGCTAATATACATATCTTAACTAGGGCCATAACATGGTATAACCTTTTAGAAATTTGAACTTCTCACCTTGACAAATGTGAAATAAAAGTTTCCGGAAATAGAATAGTTTGTGGCGTTGATACAAATCCCTTCTGACAGACCTATTCTTGTCACAACATAACAAACACTACCAGTACGTAGAGAATAATCGGTCTCCAGGCATGGAGATCACAAGTCGCAAGCAAGGATACTTTATAATGTTGGTATCATGCTTTTGGTCTCACTATACAGCTTTTTGGCAAATTTTCATCCGACGATGACATATTGCACAAAAATGATATATTACATGTAAGATACAAATAAAAACTGATTACAGATTTCTGTTGAAAGGATGCTTGTAAGGTTCTGACTTGAGAATTAAGGTTATTTCCTTAAACAACTTGTGGCTTTTATACTGAACCGATACTACCACCACAACCCCTATTTACATTCATTTATTGACAGAAAAGAGCTATTTTTAACATTTTCCTGAGAGAGGCGGCTCAAAGAATCAGTGTGTACCTTATTCATCTTTAAAGTTAACTAGAACTAAAACAAATTAACATTCATTTCATCGCCTCTTAACCATTTAGATTTTTTAGATATTTACCTCTGTAGAAAACACATGTAAATACGTAAGACAAGTCGGCTGCTCATTTGCAATCCAAGTTACGCATTTGATCTCCAATACTAGTCTAACTGTGACAGGCAGTCACCAAAAAGCCAACCTATTTTCAAGCCTAACTCAATGTAAATACATTAATATTTAGATTGTGTGTGAATTTATAAATGCTAGGGGAGTAATAATTAGGCTCATGCCTTCTACCTTACAAATTACAAGGGGGGGGGAAGCGTCAAAATACGAAACTATCCAGTGAAACCTTAAGCGTTTCGAGATCATCGTGCAGATGGCATCGCTTTTATATCGAACACCGGGAAGGGGAAGTTAATAAAACAAATAATTTTACTAATGAATAAAAGTAGATCAACACAGTGTTACCGGTTATTTCAGAATCTATGCGCACTGTTAGTATTATTAGCTTCATAAACTTATGTACACATATAGTTGTATAGTTGTATCATCGATCGTATGTAGCCGTACAGACTGATATTGATGTCATAAGCTTATATTCAACACTACAGATAAGATATTGGTGCTGTATAACAGCTTGTGTAGAGTAAGTAGTACAGGTAGATAGATATTTGTGTTATCAACCTTATGTAGGGAAGTATATTTACATATATAATTAGTGTTATCAAAGTATGTAGTTTTACACAGAAATATCAGTGCTATCAACTTATGTAGAGCAATACAAAGAGATTTTTGATCTTACCTGATATCTTCAGCGAAATTATATCAAATGACTATTTGTATTTTCACCTAAATACATATGAATATAATCCGGTATCAGTCGGTTTATTGCCGCTTACATATATTGCGTGTCTTAATGTATGTACTTTAATAACGCTTGAAAATAGACTCTAGATTTGATTAACATTTACATATGTAAAAATCTTTTTATATCAAATAACTATTTGTCATTTCACCTCAATACATTTAACTAAGATCGGTTATAAGTCGTTATATTGTCATTTAAATCTAATACGTGTCTAAATGCTTGTACTTTAATGCTCCTCGACACCTGATTCTGCATTTGAAGTAAATCTTATACAAATATAGGCATCGACATACCAATTATAGTAAAAGCTCTTTATGCTTAGTAACTCATCAACAATATCACAATTGCCCTAACATTTCCATTAATGTAAGAGAATGACAATGCAAAATTGTACTTTTATTAAAACAGATACAATAAGAAAGTTGAAGAAACGATATAGCTATTATTATTTGAAACAGATATCACAAATAAGCAGACTTTATTACGCATGTCAGAAACTGACTAGTCCGATAAATCAATACCCCAAATCTGTGTTGATACTGATTGACGATATATGATTCTGATGTCTCTTGTTTATTAAAATGTGCAATTTTGCAGCATAAAAATCTGTCAGGACGACACCTGCGTGCACTTCAAACATCTACTGGTATTTAACAACAGCCATACCTACAAAATGCCCAAAGGACAGAATGCCGTGTTATTCCTTTTGGGTTTGCAAGTCACCAAACATAGGATTTATTCCGGAAATATAATGTACATGTCATCAAAAGAACCCCTCAGCCGGAAATATAATGTACATATCACCAAAAGAACCCTTCAACCGACGGAAGCTTAACAGACGCGAGAAATAACGGTAATGTACACCAAGGTATGCAAACAAGATTGGCGGCCACTTTTTGCAGACTTTAATGAATAGGCAAGCCACTAAACCGCCAGTCAGTATCACCACTGGAGAGGGGATGATTTACCAGCATAGACGGCCTTAGTTCACAATTAATTTCACTATATTGTCTCTACATTTGTTTCTCAATACTGAACTTTCCACTGTGAGACAATCAATACAAATCATATGTTAATCTAAAATACCTTCAAAGATGACTTTACGGTTTAGTTCTCGTCAAGGGTTGACCTGTATTGTTTTGAGAAGCTGAATTGTAAACAAAACACCAGGCAACGGAACACAGATTTCAATTCCGGATCATCACTATGACCTTATTACTCAGTGTGCACTGTCCCCGAAATACACACAGACAACCACACCATAAGCTCACATTTTAAAGAATAAACAATTGCCTTTAAATCTTTACCAAGAATGCCAAAATCTAACTCTAGTATCACCTCCAATTTCAGACAGGAAAAGTGATCTAAAAATAGACTGGGCTACATTCGTGGGTACTGAACCGGATTTTTTTTAATTGTGTACTGATTCCAGATATTGACATGCTCAGCTTCTTACCGAGCAATTAGAGTAAATTTCATTGTTTGCTATTACTAAATTTTAATATATGATGACGCAGGGATCTTAATGGGTTTTTCTACAAAACCTTCTATCCGTAAATTGTTGTATAAGGACTCAGTTTAACATTACATACAGTTATTTCTGCGCGCGCGCGTTACCACATGCACTAAAATAGGGGCTCAGAGTGGTCGATTGGTCTAAAGCGCTCTCTGTTACGGATTATTGCCATCTCACCTCTGCATGGATTCAAGTCTCTGATTCGGCCAAGTGGGTAGGTGAGAAAGCTTGCCAGTAGCTTCTCGTGGGTCGCTAGTTCTTATCCTTCTTCCTTCTCCACCATTAATACCGGCCGCCATGTATAGCCTATCGTGTGAAAGTGACCTTTTGAGTTTGAGACATTTTTCTCGATATTGACACATTTTCAATAAGTTGATTGCTGAAACTGACTTTCTGTTTGTCTGTCTGTGTATACATTTGTTTAATAGACTATGCTATTACAACATATTTTAATACGTTTGGCACTGTAGACTGGTACTGAAACAATGTGTGGTAGTATAAAAACAGGCTGAATGTAGTAAATGTAGTAATGGCTATAATATAGTTTTGGTATTCCTGCAAGCCAACCAAATTATTTGGTCCTGGCGACAACAAGACCCACAACAAGTTATCCAACACCTGCTACACAGTCCTAGCAACTATAAACAAGAAAAGATTTTCAATGGTATACATGTTTATTTATGTAGAGTATGATGACTGATTCAGATTGTTATAAAGTATCTAATTTTACCTGAATAAATTACCTGATCTGGAAAATAGATACATATTTGCATTTAATCTTTATTATATACTCATCTAATCTTGCAAAAGCTCCTCTGTCGATCTATAAAAATGTTCAATCCAAATTTGCGTATCAGATCAACTGGCAATCCATGTTCAATCCGAATTTCCATATCACACTCTCAGACAGGAACTGATGGCTTATCTTTGAGATTCACGTAAATATTTTTAGACACAGTTAATCAAACTTTGATAAATACATTTTTAATTTCATTCCGATTGTGAAGTTTACAAGATTTAGAAAGCGTAAAAGAAGGGTATGTAATACATACAAAATCCCACCAGTATTCGAGCTGGTGCTTCGACTTATCCGTGCGCCATATCAAACACGTTCTTTTATAAAGATTCAGAACAAAACACGTTTATAACTTTGTGTCTTTAATATCCAAATTTTTTTTTCAACATGTTCATCATTTTTTCTGTATCTGCATTGTTCATTAATTTGTACCGGTACTACAAATTTGATCTATTTTCTGTACATATAAAAGTTCTTCCAGCCTCATCATGAGACAGTTGTGCAGCTATATATCTTGGTAAGTGAAATTCGAAAATTCGCCTTGTTTAACGAATAGGATACCGTTATGTTTATAATTGTAAGGGAATAATTTAGATAAACGAAAAGAAAACTTAAACAACAATTGCACACGAAGAAAATTAATTTAAAATTAATTATTGTGAGTAACTGATTTGTGTGGCATTTTAAATTAGTAGAATTCACTGCATGGTCCACATATTGCGATATACAGTCAAGCATTTAAAGAAAATAAAGGTAGTATTCATTTTTATATATCAGCTGAAAATGTATCATCAATTTTCTTGCAATCTTTTTCGCTGCCCATATTGTTTAATAGAATTTTTCTATATATGGGATATGCCAGTGTATATACAGACAGCAGAACTATATGATATACCGTCATGCGTGTGTGTGTGATTTAGATTTTTAACGCAGCTTTAACAAATGTTCAATCATATTGCTACGATGTCTGCAGGATGACAGGTAGCCTGATGTTCCACCCACTCACATTATCATGACATCAGGTCGACAAGTCCTAACACCAACCTCTTAATGCTGAGCGTCAAGCGAGGCAGCTGTTAGTACCATTTTTATAAGTCTTTGACATATGACCCGTCTGTGATTAAAATGTCAAATGTTATAAACCTACATGAAGTGCTGTACGCATGCAACTGTTGAAGGTAATTCATCTTGCTGTTAATAAAAGACATAATGAGAAATTTTCTTCACTTAAGAACAATCAGTCATAATGAACTCTGATGATACGTATAATGAATGGAGATTATAAACTGCATGACTGGAGATGTTACTATCATTACAAACATTATTTTCGAGGATAGTTCAGCGTTCTGTGAATGAGATTCAACAAACAAAGAAATACCTTCTTAACTAAATATCGCAATAAGTAGGTTCTGAAAAGCAAAAGAAATTAAAAGTAAATAATGGATGAGTGTAATATACAATACCTAATGAGTGTTTTATACCCACTTGCACAAGCTGATCATGAGATTCACACGTAGAATGACGGATAATATCATTTGTACATAGTTCATTTCAGCGATATATATATATATATATATATATATATATATATATATATATATATATATATATATATATATATATATATATATATATATATATATATATATATATCGATATAATATAACCAGTCATAAACATTAATTAAAGGCTAATATCTAAGGTATGTAAATCACATGTAATAATTGTACTTTATTTAAATGTAATTGTTCACAATTTTGTTGTACATAGGTAAATGAATTACGAATTCATTTTATAGGACAGTTCAGGTGGATTTAGCTACGTCTTGAGCTAGTTTAATTATCATAAGATAGTTAGAAGATTTTTTCATGGTTGCTCTCAACCTATTTACTGTATTACTAAAAAACATTTAATACGTGTAAAATCGCCGAAAGGTGATAAGAAGTTAATTATAACTAAGCAAATCAGAAATTGTTCACAAATGAAGCTACCTTGTCACAGAAGATGGTACCCACCTACACCATTGGTTCAACATGAGCATTCTAAGCATGCAATCAATGAGGAGTTGTTATAATTCATAATTTGAAATCTGACATACCAAAATTTAATATTTCTTAAAAGTATATGAACAAATATCTGATCGAAACATTTTTCCTAGTACCAACGACAAGCGTATTATACTGGTTGCTATTCCTTTTTCATACAAATTTCAGCATAATGAAAATGAAACGTAAATCAATCTGCCACCCTTTTGAAACATCGGATTTGCCATTACCGGGCCAACATATGATGGTATCTACATATATGGGTTAGAAAGCAGACTAATGACACGGTTAAGTATAAATGCAATACTATACGTTACGAATGCGCTCATATGAATTTGCTTCGAATATATTAAATCATTTAATAAGACCTAATGTACGAGATGATGATGATGATGATGATGATGATGATGATGATGATGATGATGATGATGATAATAAGATGATGATGATGATGATGATTATTATTATTATTATTATTATTATTATTATTATTATTATTATTATTATTATTATTATTATTATTGCGTTCGAAGGTGAATTTGTATCTGACAAGGAAAATCTCAATGAAGTATCAATACTCCGATGTTATTCATTATTTTATACACCAAAGACTTCTAAAATTTGGATTTTCAACGTAGCTTTAACAACAGTTCAGTCATATTTACTACGATGTCAGCAGTGAGACAAATTATAGTGGTCCATCTTGCAACAGACATGTAAGATGTCCCACCAGTCACCTTATCATGACCCCAGGACGACCAGTCCTAACTAATCAAAGGGCAGTACTTAATCAAAGCTCATTATGATTGATTGTTCTTAAGTGAAGAAAATTTCTCATTATGTCTTTTGTTAACAGCAAGATGAATTACCTTCAACATGTGCATGTGTGCAGCACTTCATGTAGGTTTATAACATATTGACCTTTTATACAGAAATTTCAATCCATCTTCTTGAGGACCAGTATTCAATCAATGTTACCTAAATGAGGGGCAGAAAAGGATCTGTGTATCATAATTTTATTTACTATATAGTGCAACGTTTACAGTTTTTACCAGGAAAAACATCTTTAAAGGATTCGTCGTTCCTGCCTCGTCGATCGCTCCGTTGGCAAAGTGGTTAGAGCGTCCGCCTCGGATGCGAGAGGTCAAGGGTTGGAACTCCAGCTGAGTTATATTCCAAAGACTTTTAAAAATGGTACCAACAATTGCCTAGCTAGGTGCTCAGCATTAAGGGTTATTCTTAGGACTGGTTGGCCTGGTGTCAGGATAATTTGACTGGGTGGAACATTCTACATGTCTGTGGCAAGATGACCTAGTGCACGACATCCATATCAACTGCCACAATGCAGACATCGTAGCGATATGACTGATTTTTTTTTAACGCTACGTTAGAAATACAAATCACACAAATATATTTCCCCACTCCCCCTAACAAAGACAAAGAATTTTATTTGAACATACTATCATCACCATCCTCTCCATTCCATGATATTGGGATGCAATTCACAATACTGTAAGTTAGGAATTATTAACTTGAACTTTACAAAATGTGTTGCTTTTCACTCTTTTATGCTGCTTAGTTTAAGGCCCTAGATTCGTAGCATTCTTAAGACTCTCACAAATGTTTTGTTGTTACATCAATGTTATCTACCTATACAAACACGTATAATTTATTTTAATGGGATCATGACATCATATTCTCTAAAAGTCTTTCTCCAGATTAAATCTTCAACCTAACTTAACTAAGATTATCAAATACAAAGCGAAATTTTAACAGCTAACAACGAACTCAAGAACCCGAAGTCGGAATAAAAGGCCATTTCAGGGCACATTTACCACCTCGGCTCCAAATATTAGAATTCCTTAACCACGAAGATGCACAATTCAATCCACGTTGCTTCGTCTAAAACCCCATTGCATAATATTTTCTTGTCCGTCTGGAATGATATATTTAAAACCGCTTGATACAAACTTTTATCGTTGTATCCAGAAATAATATGTGCATATTTTATTATATGCATGCATATACGGCTTTTAAAATGCTGAAATGTGTACAGCTGTGTAGTATATTGATTATATATTTACCTGTTGGACACTACAGTTATATAGTTTCAGTCCATTTGAAAAGTGATAGGAATGTATCAGTGACTTTAATAACATAACCTTTTACAAAAACTGAGGACCATATGGCTAATTGATCATGTATATAACTACGTGTAGTGTCTTGTTTTAATAATAATAATAATAATAATAATAATAATAATAATAATAATAATAATAATAATAATAATAAGAAGAAGAAGAAGAAGAAGAAGAAGAAGATTAATAATAATAATAATTATTATTATTATTATTATAACTATTATTATTATTATTATTATTATTATTATTATTATTATTATTATTATTATTATTATTATTATTATTATTATTATTATTATCAACAGTAGTAGTAGTATTGTTGTTGTCATTATTATTATTAGCAGTATTATTATTGTTAGTAGTAGTAGTAGTAGTAGTAGTCATTAAAAATATGAACAATTGTTTCATGTAAAAATATATTTTATTTGCGTCAAGTAAGGTAAGAGACTTTGCGAAAACATTACAAAAAATAAGATGCAAAAATCTTCACATACAGGAAAGAGAAAGTCAGAACTTAACAAACATATGACTAGTAAAACTGGACAACACCTTGAATCAGTTTTGTTTATTTGTCTCTGTCATACATTGTATCAATCAGAGAAATAAATATATAAATAAATAAATAAACATCCATAAACAAACATGATTACAAGCTGTTGTGAACCAGTCTTTAATTGCACAAAACCTTGCAAAAATATACCATATGAAGATATGCAGATCCACTGCTCGTATAAAGAGCGAATACAATATAGCTTGTTCTTAAGATTGGTACCGTATTTACTATCAAACGACATATACTTTGATCTGCAAGTTGATTATGCACTGGTAGATGTTTGTATATGTATAAGGGTATATGTTCGTTTCTTCGGATGACTTCGAACTCCATAGATTCAAAACTGACGTTTTATTATGCGACGGCAGAGCTGATTCTATGCAGTTTGCAATTAGACAAGTCTTTTAAGCGAGGATGGACGGTAGTCCAAAAGATATGAATAAACGAAGATATCGAGAAAGTTACTAGCTGAATGAGTATTTAAAATACATCAATTTTGGTCGGTTAAAATTCATATAATCCTCTAATGATATACTTTGAAATATGTGTAGATGTTATTCAGTACTTGCTGTTATTAAGGCACACTTTTTGAGCTCAGATCGGAATTCGGAAATAGAAAACGCAGGTGTCCGCAATACACAGTCCGTCAGTCGCTAATGATTTTCAACGGATGTCACATACTTTTCATCGACTTGATTAATTTGTATGCAGTATCGCTATTGTGATTATTACAGAAACTTAATTTATTGTTCACTATTCAACATGTGAGAGTTTTAAGCACTACGATTTTACTGAGCTAACTAATAATGCCATATCGCTTATATAATTCATTAATAATTAAGTCAACTCAGGCAGGGCAACATATATTGTTTATATTTTTTTTTCTACCTATCCATTCAGCGTTGTCGGAATCGGGCAGTACTTCTCTATGTTGCATTGTATCATATAACACAACACGTGCACACAACGCGCTACCAAGTCCGTTGTTCTATGCGCATGTGAATTATTGCTTTTGATTCTTTTCCTTTGACTTATTTGCTTACGGTTGCCTATTCCCGCGGAGTTATGTATATTTTCCTTTGATTATTTAAAATATAATGAACTGAAAAGACGTATATATTTCAATCAATAGATTACCTGATTTCTATGTTACAACTTACATACACAGCCCAGCGCCATGGATGAAGTTAGAATATTACATTATAAAATCTGTCATTATTGACGACACGCGCAGACCTTAGAAAGGGGTATATATTGTCAAAGTACGTTTATTTCTCCTTGCGTTTCATTGGAAGAAAAAAATGGGTCATGTTAAAACCAGTCCAAATGTAAAAACCGAGGATATAATAAATGCCTTCGAAGAACAAAATGGGAAAATATAATTACTTTTGGTGCTAATGATTCATGCTTCATAACGTTGTAAAAGTTTCGCTCACTAAAAACTAGGTAGTACTTTTCTCTTCGAAAGTAGTAACCTAATGCTATTTATTTCATTAGCACTATTATTCATTTTGATTGACAGAAAGTTATAAACAGAAACAGTATATACAGATTTCCCTACTGTGATTTCCGATCCGCCAAAACGACTTGTCTCGCTCGTGCGTTCGTACTGCTAAATTACACTCAGAGAACAATAATACAATTACGGAATTCTGTTTAACTCAACATAATTATTTTAAAATTATTTTAAATGAGCTGTGTAATGTAGATATTGGCTGAAGAATTTTGAGTCACCCAATATTACTTATGTCAGTCTAATAATAAATAAATAAGCATATATATATATATATATATATATATATATATATATATATATATGCTTATTTATGTGTGTGTGTGTGTGAAGCCCACAACTGTATATTATTCCAACAATGAACAAGCTACAAGCTAATGTATCATAAAATCCCCAAAAAATTCACTTTTGCTATTTATACACAATAATGTAAAGAGCGAGTATTAATTTAATGGTCTACATGTAGTCCCTTTGATATGTTCATTTTTAAACACTAAACTAAATCAGAATTTTGTCCATTTGGGGTGTCTTTGGTGTACTTCTTATCAGGTTCGTTATTTATTGCCAGTATTACGGGGTACTCTTCTCCTGACTGAATTGTAAGCTTTCAGAAACCTCTGTTTCTTTAAAGATACGTTCGGAAGAAAGACATCACGTAAACTGGCAAAGTCTCGCTTCTTTGTTTTGTATCACTTTTCAGCACTCTTTATTTAGTTCTGGTTCAGTTATTCTGTTCGCCTTATTGTTTCATTGGTATATTCCCTTCTCAGGGAGTTTTCTGTAAAAGTATAAAAGAAAATTCAATATTTTGGGAAATTAAAATAAAGTGCAAAATGGATTTTGCCTAATTTTGAAGCTTTAGGACTTAAGGAAAACATTTGATAAAATTTAGATTTTAAACACTCAATCTTGAATCGTATTTTATGTATTTAAGGAAGGCTTTTTGATTACAAGCATATATATGTCTGCGTGAACGTTTGTGTGTGTGCGTGCGTGCGTGTGTGTATGTGTGAGTGTGTGTGTGTGATTGTTACGGTTATTTGGTGTTCATAATCTGACTTCAATAGTTAAATAGTTTAAAAATATGAAAATTTGAAACATCAAATTTTTTAATTTGTAAATTTTATCACCTCTATAATATTTGTGTCAATAAATTCACATTTAACATTTCAAAATTGTGTATTTCTAATATTAAAGGCACGAAGGACTAAAAAAAATTTCATACCAGTATAGATTTCTTCAGTCAGAAATAGGGCTTAAATAGGGTAGTTTGTAAAACTAGACATATTTCCTTATTAAAGTCATGAAACAAATCTCTATCGTCGCAAACGCTGAATTTGTGCTGAAAATGGTCGCAAACAATGTCATGTCCAGTCCTAAAGTATATTGACTCACATATACCTTTTCTTCACATACACTTTACCATAAATTAAAATATGAGTAAATAACATTTCGAGAAACACACTTACGATCAAAATGTCACTGTCTTCCATGATGTGTTTATGTTTTGGTTGAAAGACCATCTTCCATGTCAGTTTTGTTGAAGTTCCGCCACAGACACCCCCGCACGATTCTTCGTTTATCTGTTGCAATCGATTAAAATACAAGAAAGTTATGCACACAATATACACAGAAAATCCTAGAATAAGTATGTTTATCGACAGAAAGTGGCAGTGATGTCCACCTTCCATGTTTAAGGCACAGAGAAAAACAATAAATAATGGAATAATTTTGTGAATTTCATAAAAAGTGTACGACATTTATGTCGTTCATAATTCTGATACGTATTTACTATATTTTTATTGACGGCAAGGTAACAAACTAAACTGCATTATATTACAAACAAATGCTGGGAGATATGAAATGTATAGGCATCGAAGTGACCTTTGGAGAACATACGATTTATGGAAAAAGAGTTATATTTGATTTTTTTGAAAAATAATCAAATGAAATTGCATTAGAAAGTTAATCTACTTCATCTAAACTGGTAAGAAATGTCCTTTTAACCTAATCCACAATATAAAGAAGTAGCATCTATGCTTTTCCTTTGACCATTTGATATATGTAGAAAATTAATATACTTAACATGTCTTACCTAAGATAGACACTTCAATCCATCACCTTCCCTGTAACATTTTTATGACATTTTCCACAGTATCTTTAATAGTGACCAGACGTTTCAGCCTTCTTATCCGCGTGAACTGACATCTTGGACCCGCATACCCACCGGGACAAATGCACCGACAGTAACCGAAGATAGAATCTGGAATTAGCAGCCGTCCTCCGTTTAGGCATCGCGCATTTCTGTCACATAACAATGTGTTAGGCATTGAAAGTACAGTTTCGCTGCATAACATCGCTACTAGCAAAATTGTCAACATTTTTTTATTAATATCATGAATGTTCTTCATGTCTTATATAATCGCGATCCAATTTTTATCTATTCCCACACTTGCTATGCGCATGAAATTTTAAGAGTTAATAGAGATGAATTTTCACAATGTTAAGTCTTCCAATAATGGTGAATTGCACTACCGCTGCAATGTCTCTAGTACAGTGACAGTGTATAATGTCTTCTGCCTGATTTGAACTTTTATTCAGCTATGCTATTCGTCTCCTATTTGTGTTCTAAGTCGACGAAGCCTGCCTTTTATATATCAGCCACTCCGATCAAAATTAGATAAACTGGGTGTGTCTTAGCAAAGAAGATAATTGACAGGTTTGGTTCGTGTGCTCCATTCTACCTGACTTAAAAAGACTGCATTACTACAGTTCTTTGCTATTTAATCCTGATTGGACTGTTGCAAATAATAACTCATTGATTATTTCGCGAATCGTACAGTAAACCAATGTTAGAATTGCCAAACCTTTCTCGCACTAACGGATTTGGGTGGTATATAAAATCAAGTATGTTGCAACACAAGGTAAAATGAAACCAAACTACAAACATAAACTATAGATTGATAACAGGTACCGTGTTGGACATTTCGTAACTATGTTTATCTCCATGATCTATGATAAATCACTTGAACCTGACACATCTAACTCATAATGTACTTGAAACTACTTCACAATTTGTCATCGACCACATCACTTAATATCTACAAAAGCGAAATCGATATTATCCATTTCAAGAGCTGATTATCTCGGTATTCGAACATTTCACTTGCACATCTTAAATGACAAAAGTTATTTTGGATCAGCGCTGGGTTTTTAAATTTTAAATTTTGTTAAATTTGAGGCTTCTTCAGATCATATAGAAATTAATTTGTTACATATTTTGATGTTGGATTATCGGGAAAGAGCGGTGCTGGACCTTATGACACAACTTATAGATTCAGGTGAGCATCTGTTATAGGTACAAGCACTCCAAGACGTGAATCAGGTTAAGGTAATAAATTATAATATCTGACGTAATAAAAGTAATAAGTATAGCTTATGACGTTGAAGAGATCAAATATGAACCCATACCCACTTAAATACTCGTGTAATATACAGAAATAACATTACATGGACATACAATTACTTATATCAACGCATGTAGGATACACGAGTTTTTGCAAATTTGTTTTCGAAATTTGTAAAATATGCTGAAATCTACTACATAATGTTCTTTCAATCTTTTGTAGCTGCCACACAATGTATTGAAAGTAATTCTTATGTTGGGCCTAATATAAATATTTAGATACACCGACCTGAAACATCATTACTAAAAGAATCGACACAATTACACTGAATACTAAATAGTGGGACACAGCCATCGTCACAGCAAGCAACTTTCAACACGGTAAGCAAATCCTTCATTATGTAGTAAAATATTAAAACATATTGCTTTATTGTGTGTGTTTGTGTGTGTGTGTGTGTGTGTGTGTGTGTAATTTGGATTTTAACGTAGCCTTAACAACTTTTCAGTCAAATTGCTACATTGTCTGCAGTGTGCAAGTTATAGCGTTGTCCAGCACTGGGGCATCATGTCACCGACATGCAGAACTATGTCCCACCCAGTCACACAGGCCGACCAGTCCCAACATTAACCTCTTAATGCTGAACACCTAAATAGGCAGCAATTGTTACCATTTTTATAAGACTTTGGTGTGACTCGGCCAGGATACTAACACGCGACCTCCCACATCCAGGGCAAACGCTCTAACCACTAGGCCACCTGAGCGGTCTATTCATAGAAAAATACGCAGGTTTAATAGTTTTGTAAACTTATTCATTTAACCGTTACTTGAACGTGACTGAGTAAATCTGTATTTTTTAAAAGTGTTTCATTAATAGCAATCATTTATTTCCTCGAATGTCTGTCTGTCTCTCTGTCTCTCTCTCTCTCTCTCTCTCTCTCTATATATATATATATATATATATATATATATATATATATATATATATATATATATATATAATTTTCAGAACCACTTATTATATTAATTTAAACCAGTATTATTGACTAATTTAGAGGCACAAGCGATCTCAACTTTACAAAACCTATTTCAGTTTTAAATTTTCTCTATGAGAAACATGGAAACAAGCAGCAGGGAGGGCGAATCCTACAAAATTTTGCTCGTATCTTTAACGAAAAATAAAAATTCCTACAACTGGCTGTAAAAAAATAAGTCAATAACGCTAAACTAAAGTCTCTAACTTTTATATTTCCGTACGGTTAAAACCCGCATGTGGTTAGCTCAGTTTTGTTATTCTATTATTGACTATATTTTTCACGATTTGTATGCGGTTTTGTTTACTACAAAACGACCCAATTGTTGTCGTTCACCCTCCCTGCTGCTATTGCCTCTGCCTTTTCGTCCAAACAAAATCACATGGAGCGTACAATTACTACCTTCAAATTCCTCATCGTCATCACTATCACCCACAAATGCATTCCATTGTCTCTCTATACGTCTTCTCTCATTTTCGGTCCATAGTGTTTACAGATTTACTGCTCCAGGCCGTTTTTTCGGTCCATAGTGTTTACAAACTCACTACCCACAGTTTTTTCGGTCCATAGTGTTATGGATTTAATGCACCAGGCCGGTTTTTTCGGTCCATAGTGTTTACAGACTTACTGCTTCAGGCCGTTTTTCGGTCCATAGTGTTTACAGACTTATTATCCAGACTGCTTTTTCGGTCCATAGTGATGAACGTTTTCACTAAAGATTTTATTCAGACAACTCAGTTTTATTATGTTTACATTCTCCTCTTTTTAATCACGTTTATGGTCGTTACACGGGCTCGGAGAATCAGCTATGACAATATAGTTCAGACCCAACCCAATGCAAATTTGTTTTTTTTTTCCCCTATAATAGTGCCGTGAACTATATGTGGGTAGTTTGTTAGAAACTCTCCCTTAGCCCGTAGCTTTCTTCACGCAAGACCTGAAATTTCTTCCCGGGCTCTCGCTTAGCGGGACTGTTTCATTCTCGGGCATTTCTAACTAACTACCCACATACAGTTTACGGCACTATTATATGGGACGCAATGCATTTGCTGTGGGCTTGGTGTAAACGATACCATCAGAGCTGATTCTTTCCGGGCTCTCGCTTAGCGGGACTGTTTCTTTCTCGGGCATTTCTAACTAACTACCCACATACAGTTTACGGCACTATTATATGGGACGCAATGCATTTGCTGTGGGCTTGGTGTGAACGATACCATCATAGCTGATTCTTCCCGGGATCTCGCTTAGCGGGACTGTTTCTTTCCCGGGCATTTCTAACTAACTACCCACATACAGTTTACGGCACTATTATATTTTTGACGCAATGCATTTGCTTTGGGCTTGGTGTGAACGATCCCGTCAGAGCAGATTCTTTCCGAGCTCATAGTGACAAAGTCTGTGGTCGCTTCGGGACGTATGGTTTGAAATGAAAAGGGGAGGATATGAACATTTCTAACCAACTACCCACATATAGATTCCGGCACTATTATATAGACAAAAATGCAAATTTAGGGTGCTTCAGTGAAAGTGAAAGTGAAAACAATTGGTGTAGCATTTATAGAGAATGTGTATAGCGACCTTGCGAACCGAGTAAAGCACCCTGTCTCATAGGTTGCTATATGGATAATACTGGGGCTGTTGACTAGGCTGACCTAGGCGCTATCTGGTACAGGGTACCCATAGGCTGCGGATGATCTGGGGCTGGCAGGCACGCAGATGTACCTAGGCGGCTAGGTCTGGCGTGTGTGGCTTGAATGTACTACGTATAGACCGATGCGGGGCACAGGGTGCCTTAAGTGCGGGCAGTATAGTGTAGCTAGCTTGCGAGGCTCTAGGCTAGCAGGTATCTAGCGTCCGAACCGGGGTGTGGGCCGAATATATCAGGCGACCGAGCGACTGCATTATCTTGTGAGGCATTTTTAAAATGAATCCCTGATCGCAGTCCGACACGCAAGGTAACAGATAATTAGGTAATAATTGTCAGAAAAAAGATTTATTTTATCCGTCCTCGACCAAATGCGCGAAGGGAAATAATTATATATTGCTCAACATAGATTCAGAGCATAGACATCGCGCTTTTTTATATACTCTAATATCAGAGAATAGAAAAGCATTTTTAGCGATTTTTTGTTTACTTGTTAACCAGCACTCAATTCAATTAAACATATATTATAAATATTATTTAATAATGAATATTGGCGAATCACACTCAGCTAAATTAGCTCGAGAGCGATTAGAGGCAATTAAAAAATATCTACCTGTCCGTGATGCTGTCAAACAACAATTACAACAGCGTCGAGAATCTCAAGTTGTATTTGCAGAGGATACAAAACACCTATTTAAACCGATAACAGATACCACTAAAGATATTCAACCTGTGTTAGAGAAAACAGTTGAAACTGCTGAACAAATAGCAAAACGTACTAAGAAAACAAAAAAAGATTCTCGAAAAACTTACAGCCGAAATTGCTGCTGCGATGCCAGTCTCGGAAATACCTGAATATGTAGACCAGGCAGAAGAAGGTGTTAAAGCACTAGCCCCTGAACCAGAAGTTAAATTAATAGATCAATTTGATGAAGAAACTGTTAAGGTAATTAGGAACCTAAAAGCACAACAATTAGCTGAATTTGCTGTGGATAGTTTTAGCCAAAGAGGTAAATTAATGAAACCTGAACATGCTAAAGATATTAAAACCCGTGAACAATGGCAGAAAGTATTATATCGCATACGCATGAATGTTAAACAAGCTAGAGCTGATGATCCATTATATCAGGATTATGTTAGGATAGTTAATGAAATAAAACAATCAAGAAGAGAGGAGAAAAAGCAAAGTAAAATACCTCCAAAACAAAACGAATCAAGACCATTTGAGCAATCACAAAGTGATTATACAGGCTTCACCAAAATCACGAATACCAATTCTATCTACACCAAGTAAAAACACCACCGAATCTAAGTGAAGAAGAAGTATTTCAAGACACTTCTGGTGCAACTGAAAGTGGTCTTAGTGGTCTTATTACTTAGTGTCATAACAACGTTCTTACTGATGTTGAACGACTAGGAATTCTCATTGGAGGAAAACGAGCTGGCAATAATTCCCCAGAAATCATTAATGAAGCAGCAGATATTTCTAAACGATTATTTAGTGGCGGTATTATGGATATTGATGTGTATCAGTCTCTCATTAATGAAATTACCGATGACTACTATAGTGACTAAGTCACAGTGATTAGATACAATTAGTGATAAAGTTAATTAATAATAAAATGATTGTGCATGGTGCTCAACGTGGACCTACTATGGTCAGGGCAATTAACTCTCGAATACTGATTTACAAAGCAACCTACGGAGATGGGTTTGGTGATGTTGTTCAGGGACTATTTAGAAGAATAGCCCTAAAAGCAATACCATTTGCAAAGCAGCTGGGTATGAAAGCTATCGATGTTGTTCGTGAAAAGGGTATAGACACTGCTGGTAACCTTGCCAGTAAAGCATACTCAGCAGTCAAAGATAGACTAGCACGATTAATACGCAGACAACAACCTCTCCGACCTCAGCCGGTGAAATTGCCCAGTACTGAAGTGATGCCTGTCAGTGTAAGTAAAATAATAAATCAAGCCGCTAATCAAAAACTAGCAGATTTGGCTGATGTCCCGATGCCTGAGAAGGAAAAAAATATAACTGCTAGTCTGATAGCAGGAAGTGGTCTCACTTCCCGAAGTGGTCTCACTTCCCGAAGTGGTCTTCGTTTAAGATAATAATAATAATAAATATGTTTAAACGTATACGTGATCCCACATTCGACATGGACGCACCAGTTCTCAAAGATGCTTCTGTGCGTGATTTTCAGTATTATTCTTATGACGCACGAACACCAAATCAGCGTGGACGAATCGAACTGCAGGTTCAGGATACAAGTAGATATTTCCTGCCCTCAGAAGCATTTACTGAAATCGAAGGTGAAGTTTTAAAAAATGATAATACTGAATATGCAGCCGAAATTAGTGTTGGTTTTGTTAATAATGGTATTATGGCATTGTTTTATAGCGCTACGTATATGATTGACGGAAAAAATATTGAATCAATTCAAAAAGATGTCGACATTGCTACAACAATACTTGGTCTTGCAAGATATAGTGAAGAATATTCAAGATCAGCTGGTCCGTCGATGATGTTTGCAAACGATACAACTGATTTTACAGAAAATAGAAACGTAACTATTGGTAATGTGAGAAATACCACCGGGGACAACACTAACCCTGCAGTATTATTGATGAATGCAAATTTCAACTTGGGATTCACATCAGGTCGATCGATGTTGCAGGGTGGAAGTAGAAGATTTTCATGTGTTATTCCACTATCACATAATTTTGGATTTTGTAGAAATGTCAGAAAAGTGATTTTTGGAGCCAAACATACAGTTGTGCTGGTACGAAAAGCAACCGACGATGATGCAATATGGCGACCTGCTGGTGATGCTGGTAGAGTTATACTAACAAAATTTTCGTTCTGGATGGCAATGATGACGCCGACAATATCTAAAGAAGATCAGTTACTATCTTTTATGAGTCAAGGCGGTAAATTAGCGTTGTCATGGTTAACAACAACTACAAATAGTGTTCAAAGTACAATTAACGGTTTATTCACATGGCAAATAGCTTTCCAGCAGGGTGTTTCTGCACCGCGGCATATATTTATTGCGCTTCAAAATACTGCACGAGTAAATGATCAAACGCGTAGTATCATGATATTTCATAAGCTCGGTGTTTCTGAGGTTTCATTAAGAATAAACGGACATCAAGAACTATCCGAAGATATTTTGCTAAATTTCGATCAAAATCATGTAACACGTGCATATCATCGTCTTATGTCGTTTATGGGACGTGATCAAAACATTGATACTGGTTTACAAATATCGCAGCTGAATTTTACAACGCTGTATCCGATTTATTACTTTTCACTAGAACATTTAGATTTGACCAGACAATCAGTAGTTGATATACATTTTTGAGTTCGTGTTAATAAAGATGCTGGAGCTATTCCTAATTACAGAGCAATTGCAGTTATACTTAGCGATAAATTAATGTTACTTGAAGGTGTTGGTGGACGAATGAGAGTAATGGATGCGCCAGTAGAGAACATGTAATTAGATCGTTCATAATATTAATAATATCATATCATCATGTTAGTGTGAGTCTGACTCCTGGTCAAATCAAAATACTACAATCGGCATCAAACAATAACTGTGAAATAAAAATATCGTTAAAGCGAGATCAGATGAGCGGTTCAAATAAATTATCGTTAACTGAGCGTCAATTCAAAAACTTTAATGAAGCAAAAAAAAAAATGAATAAAGGCGTCAAACTTAGTCTTTCTGCGGCTGCTATCAAAGACACTTTTAAAACGGGTGGTATATTTCCCCTTCTCGCAGCTATACCAGCATTAATAGCCGCTGCAGCATCAGCAGTAGCAAAGGCAGCTGCATTAGGTGCTGTTGGAACAGCCACTGAAATGGCATTAAAGAAAGCAACCGGAAAAAGGAATATCTAAAAAAGGGGAAAGGTCTCAGATTACCAGGGACCCCGCCTTCATGGTACGAAAAAGGCCTAAGACTTCCCGGGACAGTTTACTGATATCGCCTATGTCCAATTTTGATTTACTCAATGCTGTTAAAAAATTAAAAATAAAAAACTTTAGAGGTGTTTTCATGCGCGATCAATTACCAAAACAACCAAACAATACTGAAACAGGTATTATAAATCTCGATAAAAACTCTGGACCAGGTACCCATTGGGTAGCGTATGCAATTGATCCACGTGGAATTATTTATTCTGATTCATATGGATTAGCGCCACCAAATGTACTTGATGCTATATCCATGGCACCGCAAGGAAAACCACCTTATAAAGTCGTGCATGAATATACCACGATGTCACATTTAAACAGACATCAGTAAATATAATGGTAGATATTTACGGAAGATCTGCTCGTGGTAAAGCTCAGCAGCCAGATGATTTATTTAAATATGCAACCCTTGATCAACTTAGAAATGAGATCGACGATTTATTAAATATTACAAATGTGGATAAAAATGAAATAGTTATTTTTCAGGACAAACAAGGACGATTAAAGACAAGCAATATACGACTACCAGACGTACTTACACGAATTCATACTGCAGTTGATGATAATATTGTTGCTTCTATTGACCAGGGTAATATACAAGATTCCGGTAAATCAGTTAACGATTATGTCAGGAAATCTGGCGGTGTTTTTAGTGGAGACGTTATTATGAACAAAATTATTTACAGATCTTGGAAATTCAACTTCAGATAGTGATGCTACAACAACAAAATATGCTGACGATCAATAATCAAAGTACGTATTAAACAATGGCGGTATAATGCGTGCATTTCTCAATATGAACCATAACGGTATTAATAATTTAAGAACACCAGAATCTAATTTTAATGCTGCTACAAAAATATACGTCGATGATCTCAAAACTGAATTTACCGGTTTTCGCGAAAACATAAACAAAATTAATGACGATTTTTTTTGGAAAGCCACCAAATGTTAACATAAAACTTACTGATATTAATACAAATCTCAACGATATTATCGGAGGAATTCCGGATATTATTCCCAAAATAAACCTGATTAAAATTCCTCACAATCAGATAAGAAATGTTGTGTATACAGTTGCATCTGGGTTTGGATCGTGGACACCAGAAAATAAAACCATCAAACATACTGCAGAGATTACTGGTATATATAGGATGTCCGTACTTAGCGTTGCAGATTTTAAAATATCCACTACATCTCCATTAACTGGTGATTTTTCTAAAACTATATCTGTGTTATTAGATAAAGATTCTGAAGGAATGTTTACGCTGGAATCATCGTGTAAAAATTTACCTCAAGCTTACTGGTGGTGTTTGGAATTTGTATCTCAATTAACTACTTAACATCATAGTATAATGGATCAAATAACTACGTCATCTATCGACGTTCAACATCATATAAATAATCAAGCGTGTGAATGCCTGACCAAACTAAAAAATACAATCGACCATTATACAGTAAAAGTAAAATCTATCGTAGACGTATGGTCGTCATTGATATAGTTGTGCATTCAGTTTCTGCTATTGTTGCTGGATCCGGATTAATATTATCAACATTAACGATGACAGCTCCAGCAATTATAACAATTATTGTTTCAACTTCAACTACTATAGCAGGTATTTTTAGTATTACTGCTAAAAAATAACTACATGTGCGAATGATAAATTGCGTGAGTATATGATAAAATTGCACACAGCAACAGCAACATACTCTAAACTATCTGGGTATATTTCCACATATATCAGTGATGGTAAAATATCTGACAAGTAGTTCATAACGACAATTAAAACCTACGATGAAGCATTCAAAATTGTTAGTGATTCTGGTGACAAAATAAATGGAGAATTAAACCATATTAATAACAATAATGTCAGCAACTGAACATCGCTTGAATATTGAATCAAGAGAGTTATTACAGCAGATCGTCGCTAATACAACTCCTTCAAAAACTACCATGATATCAATAAGTTCGACCAATCCTGAATTTAGCGTTAACTTTCCAACTGCAATTTCAGTAACAAAGATAGCATTAGCTCAATTACGTGTTTATTATAGCTGGCCTAATATTAGATCAAAACCATTTGGCCGATTACCAGCAAATAATTCATTAGTATTCGCAAATAAAAATAAATCTGATGGAACTCCCGATTGGCAGGTAGTTAGTATTCCAACTGGTAGTTATGAGTTAGAACAGATTAATGAGGAATTCCAGCGCAGAATTAAGTCTTTAAACGGAAAAGAGTCTAAATTAGCAATTACTGTTTAAGAACCAACATTATCGTCGGTGATTGAAATAAATTCTCCTGACTATGCTGTAGATATTTATCAAAGTTCGATTAAATCAGTACTAGGTTGGCCAGAACCACAGGGATCCGACTTCAACATAGATGTTAATAAATTTATACAACTTCCAGAATACAGAAAAAAGTTCCATTTATGGAGAGCACTACACTCACGTATAGTGATTATAAGCATCATACTTATTTTATAAGTTTCATTCAAAGTAGGAAGGGTTTAGCAAGAATATCGACACTTGATGTTGAGCAAATTAACTCATTATCAAGAACAATTAAATCTGAACACGAACACGTGTTTAATGATCTTAAAAATTTACTTTCCAGCATCAATACATTTTATAACGATGATTTAAAAAATCAAATAATTGAAACAATACAACATCTAAATCAAGTTGTAACAGACTTAGAATACGTAAATAAGGCTATTGTTGACAGAGAGAAAATAATAGAAGTGCCGGAAGATAGATTTTCTAGCTCTTATATAATTAATGAAGATGAGCTAATTCAGCGTGTAAGTCAAAAGCGATTATTTAAGAGAGTATTTCTGAAATATTACGGAATCACAGAAGAACAGCTAGCAACATTTATAATACCCGGATATAGAGATTTGTCTACATAATCTATCTCTTTGAGATGATTCCATTATTAAGTTCCTAATCTGTTTAAATAACAATTGAGAAAAAGAATCCTATGTTTTAAACGTAATCAGTAAGATGAAGTCGTTTGCTTCACAATTTATGGCATTTACTTAAAGTGACCTGAAATAAATGCCCTAATATGACATATTTTACCGACCCTTTTCCTTAACATGACATATTTGATCAACCCTCCCCTTAATACATATCTGACCGACCCTTTCCCTTAATATGACATATTTGACAGACTTTTTCCCCTAATGTAACCGACACTTCCATAATATGTCATATCCGACCTACTCTGTCCCTGAACATGACACGTATGACCAGTCTTTCCCCTAATATGACATTTTTGACCGACCCTTTCCCTAATATGACATATTTGACCCACTCTTTCCCTTAACATGACATATCTAACCAACCTTTCCCCTAATATCACATATTTGATTGACTCATTACCCTAATATGACATATTTGATTTAAACTCGATGTGTGTTGGCAGGTCGAATATAAGGCGAAACGTCAAATAAGATACATTTTTATCATTTCCATTTTCTTTGATCATTTCCTGATTGTATACTAAGTTATGCGATATATTACGCAAAGCTTTGGTACCAAAGAATATAGTTTTCAACTTATATTGCTTCGATTTATTGTGTAAGGTGCGTTGTAACAATTTTGTCTGTCTACGTTCAACTGATTCAATCGGAGTTCCGAAACGTATAGAAAAACAATCATCGCGTTTTATCGAATTTAAAATATCAAGTACTTACATTAATCATAGTATACCAGAAGAAATTATCATCGCATGTTTGTCTTCAGAATACTATGAGAGATCACACAACACTTCAACACACTATTTAGAGCCATTACATCTCTCCACGTTTTGAAAAAGAACACAGGGCAGTGGCGTCACTGGGAAAGGGGCTAAAAGTGTGGGCACACCGACTGACACCAGAAGAGGGGTTGGCACCAAAATGACAGTCTATAAAAAAAGATAATTTTTATGCAGAAAGGGGGTCCATGGGGGTGAGACCATGAGTTACTGCACATGACAGTCTATACAAGTTTCGAATTTTTGTACGGGAAGGATGTCCTTGGGGGTGACAGCATGAGTTATCGCACTGGATGACACCAACCCAAATGACGCCACTGACACGTGGAAGGGCCAGGGCACATAATTTATCACACATTCCTTATATCACCTCATCCACACTGCCAGATTAACTACTGAGTACACTAAGCAAGTGCTTAGGGTATCAGCCCAACAATGGCAGCAGAACAAAATCAAATTAATTGCTGACGATAAAAAAATAAACGAATTATATATGACTATTTTGATCCGTATGTACGAGTACTGCGTTTGACATTTTAAGTGCTTCGTACCATGCAAGGCCTTAATCTGGCCCTGTTCATTCATGCTAAATTCAAGAAGATTGTCCAGTTGTTTAATACCGCCATCTTCCTCATTCTGTTTTGCGGCCAATGTTTTCTGCCTAATTGACACCAGCTGTTACTAGAAGGGATAAGTTCACAATTTCCCCTCTGAATACTGGTGTGTTCTATCCGTTCAGCTTACTCCTTTCCCTGCTTCTTACATTCCACACAATTGAAGCGTACATCTTTGCGGACTTTGCGAGAAAGTCATGGAACACTAAAACGTATTTAATTCTCCTTAGTTTGGCAGATTGAGTACATAGATCTGTTGCAACAATTTCACCAATTTAAGCTACAGTGACTAATTCCTTTGGGAACTAAACCTAGACGACTTTGTCGTAGACTCAAGGGTATGATATATTTTCGTTACTGGGTGTGAGACAGTCTTTATTTAGCTTTGGGAAATCTACACAGTAACTAATCAACCATATTATGTTTTGCTTGGAACTAACAAAGTGAAAAGACCAGGGACTAGAACTTACATTAAACACGCCAACTTCGGTCATCTCATCATTTGAACTCTCTTCGCCTCTTTCTGATAGTAATAGCGTATCCTATGACGTTTGTTTAAAGCCTCAATTCCTCCCTTTATCGTAAATATCACTACTTTTCCAATCTAACTAAAGTTTGGAAGGAAAGAAATAATTTGTTAAAAAAGTATCTGACACAAACCGCTTTTTAAAATTATTATTATTGCGTACAATGTGTGGTCAGCCATTTAATAGAGTTATAATCAGCATCATACAGAGCTCGCAGTCCACCGGGGAACCTTGTGGACAGTTGTTTACAGTGTGTGACATAGTATGAAGAGCTCCAAAACAACAGGAAGAGTTGTCGGTCCTGGCCTTAGCGGACAAGGTTGACTGCACAACAACCATGTCCTGCCCGAAAGAGGTTCTGTGTGGTTCACAGATGACGTGGAAGGTTGATGCCATAAGGGCAGACAGATGGCTCAGCTACGAGGGAGTGGTATACATCATGTATTAAAGAACATTCAACGCTCCATGCCGAAATATGTGTCATATCCTCCGGCAACGGACCTAACCAGATTGAGTGTCTCGAAGTCAAGCACTAGTGATGATTTTACTAGTGATTTTACCACTAGTAAAATCATCACATTTTACTAGTGGTGATAAATGAACAATGGACTTAGATTAAACATGGGTGGTAGGTATTTAATATTTTGATAATAATGTGGAAATCGGATATTTAACAATGCATAAGTAGTTATATTATAACGTGTCAAGGGTTAAAGTTAAATACATGGAATAGATGGACAGCTCACGCCTTTTCCAGTTATTAGATCTCTCCAGTGTATTGTAGTGTCATGAAATTGTGTGTTCACCATAAAAGTTCTTATTTAGATGATAAAATCACAAAACAAAACAAATATAAATAGTCAACATAGTTTATTATATGACTTCCAGTCTTTTGTGTGTTTTATCAGAAATTAATGCTCAAAATTGTGAAATATAATATTGGCAAATGTGCAGAACAGATGTTAAAGCATGTTGAAATAACAACAATAGTTTCAGTGGTAAATCGTATATGAATATCAACATAAACGTTCCCTTTTGGTCTAATTCTTATAATATAGAACTCAGATGATCGCAATTTCCAAAATAATCTTGCAGAGCAAAATAAGTTAATAGTTCTCCAAAATTGATCATATGTAGTAATCACGGTTAGGAACCATACCCGTTTTTGCATTTTCTGGAACCGCTTGTCAAAAGACTGTTGTGTCGGTTGGATGCGACAATGTGTGTCGTTTTGTAGCGACAAAGTGTGTCGTTGTATTGGGTATATTAGTTCGACATCTAAATGATGCAACCGCTACACAATGGATGGAAATGATTGAGTCCAAAGTGATACATGTAATTGAGAAGGAAACTTGATAATGCCAATCGGAATACTAAATGTCCAATAGATAGTAGACGGCAGTGTTGATGAAGATACAGTAATACAGTAGAGTCGTCAGTTAAATCCTTCTATGGGAACTTCTATCTGATATAACTAGAAAATAAATGTTGAAACAGCATTATAGTCACTATGAAGACTAAATTTAATGCATCGGTCGTGACTAGTCTACCTTGTTATTATATTGATGTTTGGCATTATTACAAGATACTTTTATTCGGTTTGCTTATTCTTGAGACCTTTACTGGAGTTCAGTGGAACCACAACTGCCAACAACGGCTGATCTCACCCCTTTTTTATAGGTTTTCGAAACACACTCGGGAAGTTCATGAGACAGTTTTCACGAATATGACTAAATATGAAAGAATTCGGAAAGAATAACATTAGCGCCTCTTAGTGCAAATCCGAGCGCCGACTACACACGGTACAAAAAATGGCGCTTTATTTTAAACGACAAAAATAGCAATTATTTAACAATACAAATCTTCAACATTGATGATGAACAGTTTCATCACACTGGTGACGAACAATTATGCATTTACATGAATATTACCCTAATCCTGGAGAAAAATGGATAAATTGCCTTGTTTACAATCTTATAACACTGTCACTGGGCTTCAATAATCTTTCCCCAGATGATACATATTTAAACAAATCATATATGATATACATATTGTATCAAGTTACTTTTCCTTTGTACAAGGGTCATATAAAAAAAACTGTTACTACAGTCAATATTATTTGCCGTGAAAATGGGTACAACTTTCCAACATGAAGGAAATGTAAACAATAAAAGAGGATTATATTTTACCCCTAACATTAATGATATGTGCAAATGCACTTTATCAAAATGTAAGTTGACAGGTAGTCAGGATTGTTTCAATATATGGCACTTGGAACACATGATCGGTCCATTGGTTTATATTAATCAGGATGTATGGAGCACAACGGGAAATTCCTATGTTAAAGTAGACAAATATGATTAGCGTTGAGGATAAATGGTAACATTGTTTAAATCGGCTGTAACAGTAGAGAAACCGAATGGATACCGATCAAGTAAAAACACCGACTCAACGTATGCGAATTAAAAAAGTATGATATTAAGTACGTGAGTCTCAAAACTCGCACCGTTACTATTAATGTAACTATGAACTGGATAAATATATACATCAACAAACACTTGTACTCGAATAATGAACTGCCTTGCACATCATGACCACAACTCAAAAAATGAAACTAGACTCTCCTGTCATTCTAAACAAAACGAATCATTCACCATATGATGTCGTAGCCAGATAATTTGAATATGTTATTATAATGATAAGCATGGTTTGTATAACAATATGTATTAATAATCCAGATCCACAGTTTAAGGTCTAATGACAGTTTTTAATTCACATCGTTGAACTACTGATCCTTGGACACCTTTCAGTGACGCCACTGTATTGTTCTGTTGTCATCTTTGAGGCTATACAGCCATCAACTACTGCCAATTACGCTGCCACTCTGCCAGATTTGCTATCATACTGCCAGCTACTCTGCGCTAAGATCTTCCTCATTTTAGGATAAATGCAGTGTATGAATATTAATAGAAGGATTACGTGGAAGTGAAGGAGCCTGCATTAGATTTACAATCTATAATAATTGTATCGGTATTGAACATGAAATTTCAAAGGCCAGGATAAAGAGACATACATATTCAAACAACATATTAGCATATGGAATGATAAAAGTGAAAACATAATGCATGGAAACGATGGAAGAATAAAACATGTTTTCGAGTTGAGCTAATTTCACGCTCAACAGCTATATGGATGTGATGATAAACAGAGGGAAAATAATCTCGCAGTATGCAGCAATTTTTTTTTTATTGAACCATGTAGCACCGTCTTTATTCGCTTATAAGTCGAGTCCAACTATAAGCAATATTGACTGTGCTACCGTCGTATGTTGAACTGGCTGATTAGGGAATATGTTACTTGTTCTATAATTACTCCTAAGCAACTGCATCGATCCAGATTACGAGCACATTATGCGATGACAGATCTGGGTCTGTGCAGTTAGAAGTTGGTTTTGACTTATAAGTATGTACAGACTGAATCAGTATATGAACCATACACAACGTTTGTTCATACTATAAATCGTTTGAATGCTTGATTGTTAATTATTTGTTTTGCCTAAGATCGAGAATGGGAGAAATTAACAATGGATATATGAGAAGCAAGTGCGGGAAGTTTAAGGACACATGAATGTCTCGACCACTACTCATGCAACCGTTGATTTTGAATTCTCGCAAAGAGTGGCGTGCATGGCAACATATACTCTTTTATATGATGGAGTTCTAACTTTAATACTAGCGAGGGAAATATATTAAAAGACCTATGTTTGAGAGAATATAATCATCCTATAAGAGATTAACTAGTATTCCATCACTATTCTTCCAAAGTGCATAACTAATTTGGTGTTCGACGTTACACAAAAATACTTGGTGTGACGGTTTTATTTTCCTAATGAATTATTTTGGATGGTATATCTGTTCCAATTAAACAGATTCACAGTTCTGAGTCAGATAATAAGGTGTGCAAATTTGCCATATAGTTTTAATGAACATTTCCACACTTTTTCTGCAGATAAAATACAAAAAAGCAAATGTCATTTAAACATCACTTAACCTATTCAAAACGAGTATGGATTAAATAATCCTATGTCCAATAACAGTGTTTGCCTTTACGTTAAAAACCTCGTATTTTTAGTTGATCTCTGGTTGTTTGTCTTGTACTTGAATGCATTAGCAACCTTATTTATACAAATTTTCTGTCATTGGGAAAGGGTGCGGTTAGGGTGATGTAGATGAGTTGTGAGTAGTTTAGTCTATTTGATAATATCTGTTTTTTGTGAATGTAATGCAAGAGACACATTTTCAATACACTAACTTCAAGAATTACAAATAGAGGAAGTAAATGTTCGTCAGTCATTGCAAACTTAACAAGCTGTCAGAAAGTAGGCGAGAACACATAATAAAACTGTCATGTATTATTCCATACATATTAACTCAAGAATGAATCACCAACATAACAAACATCATGAAATTCGAATGTCAAGTCTTTGGAAGTACGTCTATTCAACCCATTTCCGGTGGACTATGTTGCATATTAATATAGTGCCCAAGGAACTTGATGTGCATATTAGTATCTCAAACATAGAATGTCAACATTTTCTTTTGAGTTAGATTATTAACCAATCCTTTTCATTTTGGAACTAAATGTGATGTTAAAAGACAACTATTGGTTTTCTAATTAAAAGTTAAAGTTGTGTTTTAAAACTCTAAACGGATGGACGTGAAGAGGGGTGTGAGCAAAATACAATCTGTATCTACCTCCTACAGACCACTGTGACTCATTTATTAGTATACGTCTTTCTCACGTTTGTTTTAGGTCTGGTTAGTGGTATTATCGCTGTTGACACCTTAACTTTCTCTGAAAGCATGTTTCCTAGTAGTCAATTACTTTAAATATATTTCTTTATTGAAATATTTGCTTCTTTAATAGGACCACCTAGCAAAGTAGTTATGTATACGTCATCTTTCGATTGGCAATCAAATTTTTGTGAGCGCGAGGGGACTGATTCGTTACCATATGCCTGATTTCGTCCCAGTGAGTTCCAGATGTTGGCTGACATAAAGGTAAGTCATTAGGACAGAAAATTGAAATAAACACTGACCCGAGTTGTCTTAAACAATACTATATTTATTTTCATGGGATGAAGGCTGCCAAACATAATTTACTTCATTAGAATTACATATTATGTTTAATTTTTCTTTAATACAGTTATATCTTTAGCTTGATAGAGCAGTGGAATGTGCCTTTAATTTAGTATTATATTGACAAAAGCGCGAAGGGATGTGGCTGTCCACTACTCCAAATAAACAGAATATATATATATATATATATATATATATATATATATATATATATATATATATATATATATATATATATATGTATATATATATATATATATATATATATATATATATATATATATATATATATATATATATATATATATATATATATATATATATTTCATTCTCAGTCTTGTATATTTGCCACATTCGTTTTGTTCATTTTACTTTCTTTCCATATTGCTTTGCTTTTCTTATATCTTGTTAATGTTGTATGGAGAAGACTATACATGTTTACAGACTTTATTTGGCATAAACATTATGATACTAGTTACAAGTAACACAACAAAAATGTATACTTTTGAAAGTTCAACGTGTTCTTCGCTATGGCGATCTCTCAAATCTTAATATCTTCCAAAATAACTTTAAGCAAAAATTAGACATTATTTCCCCTATCTCCATATTCACCTGCAGTGTTCTCCTTTAGACATTGTTTCTTGTACTTCATCATTCGAATGTAGTGTTCGCCTTTAGACATTATTTCCCCTACCTCCCTATTCGACCTGCAGTGCTCGACTTTAGACATTATTTCCCCTGCCTCCCTATTCGACCTGCAGTGCTCGACTTTAAACATTATTTACCCTATCTCCCTATTCGACCTGCATTGGTCGCCTTTAGACATTAT
Source organism: Potamilus streckersoni (assembly GCA_016746295.1). Taxonomy (NCBI): domain Eukaryota; kingdom Metazoa; phylum Mollusca; class Bivalvia; order Unionida; family Unionidae; genus Potamilus; species Potamilus streckersoni. The sequence goes on from JAEAOA010001331.1 coordinate 844,385, forward strand.
TTCTCCTACCTCCCTATTCGACCTGCAGTGTTTGCCTCTAGAAATTATTTTCCCTATCTTCTTATTCGACCTGCAGTGTTCGCCTTTATAAATTATTTCTTGTTCTTCATCATTCGAAATGCAGTGATGGCCTTTATAAATTTTTTCTTCTACATCCACATTCGACCTGTAGTGTTCGCCGTTACACATTATTTCTTGTACCTTCCCATTCGACCTGCAGTGTTCGCATTTAGATATTTTTTCCTCTACTTCCCCATTCGGCCTGTAGTGTTCGCCGATCTATGGAAGTAATTTATTATCCGACGCATGCTGTGGCTGTATCTATATCATTACATACTTGTATGAGACTATATGAAGCCAGATTTGGAATCGTTCTAAAGGAGTCTGTTTTAATTTTAAAAAGGGACAAAGAGAGCGGTGTAGAGTTCACTCAACATTATTATCAGAGATAGTCAAAACGTACGATGTTGTATTTTCATTCTCAAATTAAATCTCTAAATATTTCGTCGAGCCACACCAAACATGACAAATTCAAACTTAATCATAATCGATTATGGTCAATGAGAAATCGTGGCATCTCTGATAATCACGTGTTCTTTAAATATGATTGAGTACTATACATGCCGCATTGTCTCTCAATTTCTGCGTTTTAATTTAGATAAATACATTTAATGAATATGACAGAAAGAGTGTATTAAAACATCGGAAGTCAAAGATAATTTTTTGTCATGCATCATCACAAAAGGATCAGAGCTGTCCTAGTTTCATCACAGGCAGAACTTTATCGGCAATAACTTTTCAAACGTACGTTTTATTTCTAGCACATTGTACTACAAAATTTACAGTGGAATAAAGTTCTTGCCCATTTAAATAACGGATAGACGTACCGCTTTTTCAGTCATGAAATTTTAGTGAAGTTCTTAGTGGTTTAGTGTAGTTTTCTGAATTATGGTTTTATAATAGGGCACCAGTCGTCTATCATGTGTTTATACGTTGTTACTTAATATTTCCATACAAACTAAGTGGTGTCTGAAGTCTATTTGCGATTATATTCACCACATGTAATATATTCTACAATAAACACCACTGTTAGCAAGATCTGGCCCATTGCCTCTTGTTTAATCGTCAACGAAACATGTATGCCTCTAATAAAATTAGGTTGAAATTTTGATTGGATAAGTGTGTAAACAGTAATAGTTCCTCATAATGGAAAACATTCCAAGTAATATTTTTATCTGGTTAGAACACTTTAATGAAGTTATTGCTCTTATTGATCTTGTTTGTCTTTGGAGTTTAAGGTCTTTGATTATTTGCTGATAATTATAATCAAATAACTAATTACAGTTTGTATGTTCAGTTTTATCTTAGTACTACAAAAAAGAAAGATTCGATAGAATACCAAATGGTTGGTTGAATAAACAAATATTGTAATATACTGTCAAACATCTGATCCCAACATTCTGGTGCATGTCATCTAATGTTAACGTCATCTGTTTCGTAGCAGAGGCGAAGGGTGGGGTGCATATCAATCTATTTATCGTCTCTTTTCATTGCAATATCTTTTTAATGGTAGGACGATTAGCCTACCAATATGTGAATGAATATCTTCGTTCCTAACGATATTAAATATCTGTGTTTGAATTCATAGCCTTGTCTTAGTGATAGCTCCAAGTAAGCTCTTTTAGTAGAGAATCGAATTGACCATTTCTTGAGGGATTGACAATCGTCGCAATAGAATTATTTGAAACTTTGATATAATCAGGACACTGAAAGATAGTGGTAGTAACGTTAACCTCAACGACTGTTTTGTTTATAGATGGAATTGCTATGGTATCCACAGTTACAAAACACTATCTTAATGAGGAATCCGAGTGTTGCTTGATTCATTTTACCAGTTTAGCTTGAGACATTAAAACAACTATCCAGCCTTCTATACCGTATTTTCTCAAATTTTAAAGAGAATAGGATGATTGAATCGTGCGCCTGCAAATTATAGTTGATGCTGCGCATTCTGTATATAATTTCAAACTAATAGCACAAGACCTAATGCGCTTTCACATTGTGAGATGTAAGCTTGGCACTGCATTCTCGAAACTTTTTGTGCAAGAAATAAATCTCTAAATCAGAGACATGGTACTTGAAACACATTCTTTAAATTTTTATTGCAACTTAAGGAATTAAAATTAAGAATGGCCTAAACGTTATATGTACCTAACATAATTCTTTTTTCAGGTAAAAGAACTTTGAAGTTTCTTAACTTTGACATTGTGTGTGAATTTCATGTTCAAAATGGCTCGCATTCGACATCGTCTTAGTTTTCAATTCGAATCGAATAACTGTGACATTCAGTAAGAAACGCGGAAGTAACCGTAGCGATACTTCTCGAATTTGCAAATATTAATCGGCCCAACTTCCTGTTATATGTGCGAAAAACAGACACATAACCTGATAAGTCTTGAAAATAAACACTCTACAATTTTTGAGCAATCAATGAAATACCTGCACATTTAATTTTGAGTTTTATTCCTGCAAATTAGTAATGAAACAAAGTGAAGAATTCATTTGGTTTCGTTTGTTTCATCTATTAATTACGTTGTTGTTAGTGATGATATGTCATATTTTAAGTTACGAAATTATTATGACGTACTAACAACCTCGAGCTCCAGATCAATTCAAAATAGTTATATTTTACATTTGAATGTTTATATCTAGTATGCGATAGAAAAGACAGAGGACCTTCAAATTGAATGATTTGGTAATATTGGATCTAGTTCTGTGTAATTCGCAGCTAAATGCTTGTTGGGTACTATAATAGTGTTCTCATATTGAGGAACTACCAAGAAATTAAATAAAAAAAAGCGTGTAAGTCAAGGACGGCGTCCAAAGAAGTCACTGTTATTTTCAATTTTTAAATATAATGTATAAACAGTTGGCATGTCAGCATTTCCTTTGAAACACGGTGTACAAATATATGTTGTCTATTTGTACATTCCCCTCTTAAAATCATAATACTTCTGAGCTCGAGTTTGAACTTGAGATTTTCTGTCAACCTATGATGTTTTTACTTTGAAACGTCGTTTTTGATTGGCTCTAAAATTCAGTTTCAAAGTCAAGTTTACGTTTTTCTTAAGACATAAATATCTAGTGAATCAAGACCTTAACTACGATCAATTCATGTCCCTTTTTTTGCATAATAAACCAGCACATCAAAGGCTTTTATATTTCTTATATATAAAATTTCAAGCAAAATACCGTGAACCCTAACAGGCCTGGGTCTAAACAGTTCGCAATGGGTGAGTACATCACATGGGTAAATACGGTAAAAAAGGTATGATTAACTTAAAAGAAAGTACTTTTGTAACTTTAGCTGACTAATACTGTTTAATGATTCCTCAAGCCAAGCACGTGATGCGTTTGTCATACCTGATTCAGAATACAAATCTAGCAAATTCTGTAAAAAAAACATATAGAAATAATATCCATGTTTTATCGCTTTACGGCGTATCAACAGTTTGAAACCTGGGTAGACAAAAGCAATTAGGCAATCATCTTCATTATACAAATGAAACAGATAAAAACAGAAAAATAAAATACTTTCTTTACTTCAACTCCAAATAAAAGTTTAGAAAACAGAAGAAATAAAAACTTCAAGGATTGAATTTAGTTTACCCAAAATCATCTTACACTCAATGATGGAGTAAATTTACTTCGATCTTATGATGCTCAACAGATACCTTGCCATACTAAACGGAGAAGACCCACCAGAATGCATATCTTGCATTCACAGTTAAGCACTTTATGTTGGAGTGTTTCGACCTTCAATCTACACGTAATCAATATTACAATGTGCAAGACATGAGGAGCTCTTTGATACAGTTAGTAATTTTTATGTTATAGACTTCCTTAAGGAAGTAACCATATATGTTATAACGTTTATGCTATCATCTTAAACATTTTTATGTGATATATATATATATATATATATATATATATATATATATATATATATATATATATATATATATATATATATATATATATATATATATATATATATATATATACACGGTCGCTAGATTTTAATTGCCTTTCATATGTTTACTTTGTCATACATTATTTGCAATCCCCGTTGATCGGGAAACTTTATTTTTTATCACCGTTACCATTTTTATCGTTTTACCTTTAGCAATTTGGTTTCGTATCGCTGGCCGATACAGGACCTTTTTACCATTTGTATAAAATGAAGGATATAACCTTTTGTATGGCGCTAAATGGCCTCTTTGTGCTGGTGCTCCGTAAAAATTCAACCAACCAACCAACCAACCATGCCAGACTACAACAATCTATTTTAAAGTTTGTATCTTCAGGGGTGCCATTCTAGGTTAGGAAAATATTAGAATATTTTTGTTTCTTGTGTTCAGAATTGTTAAATTAAAGTGTCATTTGACTTTTAAAGTCGTTTCAGATCAATTTTGTTGGAAATGCAAATGATACATGCAGATATCTTGTGTGAACTTTCGGATACTAATAATGTCCACTTTAGTGATTGTAATGTCCTACTTAGAGATTATAATGTCCAATTTAGAGATAATAATGCCCATTTAGTGATAATAATGTCCCCTTTAGCGATAATAATGTCCCATTTAGTGTTAATAATGTCCCCTTTAATAACACAGCGTATAGACAATTTCTGTAATAATCAGAAAACTATAATTGTGAGCAATTATGTTTAATTTTGTATGCAAATTCTGCCATTGTTTTATTTGGCCAAAAGTTATTTGAACGACAGAAATTACGCAATTTTCAGGAAAATCTTTAAGTTTAAAAAGATAAATATAATACACCTATTATAGCATTTAATTTTATTTCCTTATTTCCTCAAAGGGAGTGTGTTGTCAAAACAGCACGTTGATGTATGTCATGTAATGTAACGATCTACTGCATGAAAAACTACGTCAAGTGTGGCCATCAACGAGTTGTACAACATGCTCAATATCCGCAACTGTGATCGTACGCTTTTGAAAAATTAATCACGTCGACAGAGCATGAAAGAACATTTCGTTGTGAACGTGGTGTTTTCCTTTAAACTCGCATGCGTCTCTTCAACGTAGAGAAGTGACTTTAAAGAAAATAAACTATAATATTAATCTTTCAGGGGTATTGTTCAGTAACAAATACAATGACTTCCCTCTAGGTGTTGCTGCTTTAAATATAATAGTATAAATTGAATACATGTTTCACTTTAAAAAAGTCCAGACATTTTAATGGTCTATCTTACTAAATATTAAAGGACGAAAACCGATGCCTAAAAACGATATGGCAAAAACAAAGCTATAAAAATACCGTAATTTGTAAGCTATAAACAAGTCTAAGTCATGTGATTCTTTTAGACCTTCAAAGCATGAAGAACATCCAAAGTTACACAATCCATACCGATGTTAAGAAAAGAGACATGTAGAGGATTTCAAATTATGTAATAAAAATATGGGACTGAACCAAAAGCCATATAACTTCCATTTAAATCTTTACTAGTAATGATATTATTGGATTTTAAATCCTATCGTTAATAATAATATTTTGATTTAATATTAAATATTAAGGTATTTTGAAAACTTCTGATAGATCTTCTTCATCTTATTCAGAAATTTGTCCTATTTTACATTTCCGAATTCCATGAGGAAAATAATGACTGGACATAAATAAATAAATATTTCGGCATATAACCACCAATCTAAACAATTTCATGCATTTTTTACACCTTAAAATTGAATATTTGTCCAAATCTATACTGAAAACTACATCATAAGACGTTTTATTCGTTCCTTTATGTCTTTAATTGACATTTGTACAAATCAGATACTCTTTGAAAACGTTGAAGAGCGATGTATTGAGATAAAATATGTTTTAAAATAAACATTACCAAAGATTTCTACAGCTGTATAATTATCACGCTAAAGACATTCCTTTCTGACAAAATCTAGGGCTCAATACTCTTGATTTGCTTTACAATGAAATCAGGTGAATTTCTTTGTAACTAAGTCTCTGATATGCTAGACATTAGGCCTTTTCAGATGTTAAGAAAACGTATCTTAAAACAGAGCTAAATTATCGCCAGTACAAGCCATAGCTTGACAAGTTTGTTCTCTTCGCTGATAAACACTATAATTAAAAATACGCATAAATCTCTCTTTTGTAAATGTACACATTGTGTGGGGCCACTTAATGATACACTTGTTCTTACTTATGCCACACTCGTTATGTATAAAAATGCGGGTTGGTTATCATATCGCACATGATTAGTTATATTTGTTTAAACAAAAAAAATGTTCTGAAATCGAATTGATTGACGTAAATGATTTGAATATTTGTACTACCTTGAGAAGCAAAGTTCTTGCATGGACTTAAAAAAACTTGTCTATCTAGCTGCACACACACACATACACACATAAATACAGCGTAACGTCAATGATGCATATTTATCACATAGTCGGTATAGTTTTCCTTTAGTGCATGTGGTTTCATATTTTTGATATTATAGCATGTGATCATATCACTTTATGTGATTCTAATTGGTCCAAATGAGACCATGAAATTATTGTGCACGATCTTTTTTACTGATTGGCTGTGATCGTGGGAAAAAGTTTATAATCCCGCCTTTTGGAACGTTTTACTTTAAATGAACATTTTTGGCGGGCATTTTCTATTTCGACTCGCGAAAAGAAATTGAGGAAAAATTACCTCGGCTGCCTGTATATAGTTGGATATGTTACTCTCAGAGGGTTTTGTTATGTCATGCTTATCAATATAATCATAAGAAAAATGGTTTAAAACTACAAAATAACAACAAGAATAAGGAGTAAAACTAAGGGATAGCTGGTGTCATGGCTGGGTGGGATGGATGTATACCTGTAATATAGGTATAGATTCACCCGTATATACAGGCGTGGTTTGAAAGTTAACTTAAAGAAGTAAACAACCTTTGTTCACATAATAATCTGGATATGAAAAGGTCACTTAACTGACAGAACATTATCCAATCTGTACGTAGCATATATGGGATGTAAATCCGACACGAACATAAATTTGTTGACATCTTCTGTACAGTCTATTGTTTGAAATCAAATACTAAAAACATCCGGTCACAAATGCATTGCAGTAATGTGGGAATTTTTGCATCCGGTTGTGATATTTTGTATAAGAATCGCAACAATGTAACGTTTAGCTCTGAAAGTTACATTTTAGGGTAAAGGTGTACTCTACTGTCTGCCTACTGTACTGTGTGCCGTATCAAATAATGTGGTAGAATCACATGGCATTGATCATTCGTACTTTGAAATATGATTTTGGCGTTATAAACTATTATGTTTATTCGGATGGAAGCTTTTTTTTTGATTTATAGTTTGTAAAATAGTACAATCTACTTTTACCAGATCAGCTTATTTACAACTATTCGATTCACAACAAAATTATTTATTCTTCTTTCTATCAAAATAATTTCCTCTGTAATAAAAATAATGTGATAAAAATAATCTCAAATGGGTAACGATTTAATATTAAATTTATGAAACTCGTTAAATAATGTCCAGTTTTTGCTCACCAAGGCTTGCAAAAGTTGGACATTATTTAACATTTTTTCATAAATTCAATACTAAATCGTTACCCATTTGAGATCCTCTATACATATATACCTTATGCTTGACACATTGTTTATTATCATTATAGTAACATAGATTTGTTAACAACATAGAATGTTCTAGAAGGAAAGATCCCATTAAGTTACAGAGTATTTCCAGAAAATGATAATTGAGCCCTAGGTCAAGTAGATGAGGCAGATTCAGTCTCATTGTTGTGTTTAACATTTCATTGGGATTCATTATGCATTCCAATTAGACAAAAACATTTTTGGATTATAATGTTATGATTCATCAAACGACTGTGGACACATCTCCACGGCACAGGCACTACTAAGAACAACACATTCAGTATTGAAGCTTCCTTATTAAACACTACTGGCTTGAAATTGGAACTTTATTCATTATGACTCCTGAAAGAACTATTTAAACTATTTGGGATTTAATTCACAATACTATAAGTTCGTTTTAAATTTTCGCTTTGTATTCTATGGAAATACATTACTTGTTGAATTTTAGAAAATTGTTGGGCTTTGCATTGTTTCGTTATCAGTTCTAGATCGTAGGGGCGTTATATATATATATATATATATATATATATATATATATATATATATATATATATATATATATATATATATATATATATATATATATATATATATATATATGCAATAAACTGACGACGAACAGTACGAAACTAGTAACTAACTAGCCTAAGCGCTTTCGACTCTTAATGAGTCTTTTTCAAAGGCATATACAAAACATATATACGACAAACAAATAAACACAAAAACGTTTCTGTGTTTATTTGTCTGTCGTATATATGTTTTGTATTTGCCTTTGAAAAAGACTCATTAAGAGTCGAAAGCGCTTAGGCTAGTTAGTTACTAGTTTCGTACTGTTCGTCGTCAGTTTATTGCATCTATTTTAATCAATCCCTGACACACGTGATCCCTTGGTGGATCCAGTACTCTTGAAAGGGTTGTTATTCGCCATATGATTTGTATTCTTTATATATATATATATATATATATATATATATATATATATATATATATATATATATATATATATATATATATATATATATATATTCAGGAACAAAATATGTCTCAAAAATTAATGACCACTAACAGCAATAATTTTATTTCCATCATTAAAATTCATTTTCAATTTGATTACAAGTTTCCATCGCAAACAAATAGACACTATATTGTAAAGTGTATACTGAAATGTTTATCATAATACATATTGAAATTAACAGGTAATTTGTATGCGACAGTGTGAAATCTACTTTTGCACGTTTCTTATTTGCTATTTAAGAATCTTTGTTAATGATTCATGATAAAGAGTTTTCAAAATTAAGAAGAGTTTGATTTCTTCTTTACAGGCTCTATGCAAAACATAATTGAAGTAGTAAGGAATATGAGAGATATTGACCAGTCAAAACAGAGACTATCAGACTGTGTACTTTCGTGTGTGCTGGCCTCGTAACAAATTGGCTGGGGTTCATTGATGGGATGCTCCAGTTGAGGCATCATAATGCATTTATCTTGGCACTAAAGTAATGGACTTTTGTTGATGACACATACAACACAGAATCATTACGACAATGAGAACATTAAAGATCAAGACGTCACGTAAATATACAAGTAAAATTCGGGAATATTTTTATTTTTATTTTAGTAAACTACACAAGATTATCATACAATGCATTATTTCTTGATTGAAAATGAACCACAAATTGTAAGACAAGCAAGCTATAAAGAAAGCATCAAACACTAGTTTTACTATCTTCGTAAAGCATAAATACTGGTCAAAGAAGATAAAATATCATTGTGTTTTGGTTATCCTATTAAAAGTTGGAATTAATATCGGTATTACTATTTCTATCACATCTTATGCCAGCTATGTTTCTTTCTTATATACTTTTCTTTAAACTATGAAAGTTGAAAAAAAATAAAATTAAAAAATAACAATCTCAGGTAAAGACTATCTAATAATATTTAATTGCCTGAAGCTCTCAAAAGAATTTACATGTTTTCAAAAGTATTTGAGAAATACATATTTAAGAAAGATACCCCCTAGAGAGTACCAGTGAAAATATAACCGTGACGAAATCGGTATATAAAGAAATTGTCAGGTGTGATAACAACACACACACGCACACATTGCATCCTATGGTAGATTCTTTCTTTCACACATATGTCAGTTTGACTAAACTGAAATGCTTGAATCGAAAAAAGGATGGCATCGAAAGATTCAGATTATGTGTCACGCAAAGCTGTTGTATATTCAATAGTTTATGATATTACCAGCGATAAACCTTCAATTTACATCACTACAGAGGGATGAATAGTGTACCTTGAAGTGGTCAGGTGCGCGCAAAACTGCATAGATGGCTCAAATTTATATTTAACACCGGTAAATTAATAATATCTCTGTACGTATATTCATAATTTTGCAGAACAACTTGTGACGTGAAAAACATCAAAGTACAAGATGGGTGTTTTATATGTTCTAGGATTTAACGTGGAAGCTCATGCATAGATGTGCCGGAATAGTTTGAACACTAAAACAATTTTGTTTAAAATATGGATAATTTTTTTTATTTGCTGGAGAGTAGCAGTTAAACCAAGTTGTGAAACATATAAAGTACCAAATGCATTCATTCTTTTAAAGGACGTCCTGGTAAACACTAGGAGACAGAAAATAAATTTGTTATATCCAATAATGTGCATTAAATATAGGAAATTAGAGAGAGCAGATCTATATTAGAAAACTTAGAGATAAATGTGATAAAAATCGAATTAACTATATTAAATCCATTAGAAGAAGAAAGAAAACTACATGTTGACATGTTTTTTTTTCTATTTTAATGTGCTGGCCATAAAGATTGTACAGATGAAAGGTACTATTTCACTTTTTTAAATTATTGTTTAAAGTTAGTGTCATCAGAAATCAATATGCGCCACTTAACCAATACGTATGTAAAAGCGTTTTTGTTGACTTTTTTCTTTCTCTAAAAACCAAAAAATTTATCATAACACAACTATGTTACAGTTTAGATAAATGCAAGATATAATTTACCTGGGGTTGGTTATGTTCTAAACTGCCAACACTATCAGTATGAATTTGAAGTTCACTTTGTTACTGATTGTGATTTTCAAAACGTGTCAGTAGTATAAACTTATAAACACATCGTTGTAGAATATGAGGCGCGATAAAGGTGCATAACATATATAGAAATAACATATATTGGGGAATAGCATTAGCCAACCACGTTTGATGATGCTTTTGTTTATTTCTAAATTCAATCATGAGGAGGTGTAAGCCAAGAGATCTCGAAGCGGTACGTATACAGAACATTACCATATCACGAGTTCAATATTTCCTTATATCTTTTCGAAAATAGTCTCTAATTCATTCAGCAGAGATTATAGAATTTTTTCCTGACAAAGGAAAAATTTACTTAGAAGTAGAATCAAATCTGTAGATAGCTTTAAATTGACGAACCCATGTATGAATCAAACCGAATAAAACTGTTCGTTGTTTAAACAAAATACAGAAACACTGAACTATGCAACAGACGTTATATAACTGAGGAGAGAGCTGTCTCATGAGCACATGCCAGTATGTTTGAAAGGTTTTACGAACTTGCTATATCAGCAACGTAAATAATCTGCTCATAATTGAATGATTGAAAAATGTCAAATGATGGTGTCCACTATGTAAACGATTCCATGGAACATTTGCAATCATAAATCACTTGGGGATCAACAAACCTATTATGTCAGAAGGATATATGGATGCCGCGAAGAAATTAGGAAATCCTACCTTAAAAAGTATAAATTAGATCATATAGTTGCATGAAGGCTAGCTTATGATGCAAGATTAAATACATTAGGTGTAGTACTTAAACAATGTCAGAGTGCGGCCTGTTCCCGATGCGTGTTGATTGAATATGAGATGGAACTGCATGATGACAACTATGTAGGGTTGTTCACTCGTGGACCTCGTGTGACGTCACGAATCACTACATCGTACTTAAAAATAGAACGTAGCCTCATCTTCGGACAAATATTACAAGCTGACGGCTCAGTACCATTACATTTTATTGACAATAGATGATGTTCCTGGTGGAAAATTTCCTTATGTTTTGATAGAATATCACTCACTGGTGCAGCTGAAATGATTGTTACGGTACAGAGATCTCAAGATCTCAGCATCATTAGAAATCTAAGCGAGTTGATCAAAAGATATGTACAATTTTTCCTTATATTAAAAATAAAGGCAACAATGCAGGGTATCGTCCATTTCCAATTCATTAGCTCGCATGACGCAAAATGTTGTCTTTTAATCGGTTGTGAGAACAAAGATGTGACCCCGATCTCTTTAAAGATCTCTTTATCACTCCAAGTCCTTATGTGCCTGCAGCATTTTTGTATCAAAGGGAAATTCAATAATGAATCGGTTTGTTCTGTAATATTAGGTATTTTTCTGTCAGTTAGAATCTTAAGGATTTTTTTAGGTATGTGGCGTAAAAATAAAATTTTAAATGGTTAGGTTTCTGTTCTCTATTATTATTATTATTATTATTATTATTATTATTATTATTATTATTATTATTATTATTATTATTATTATATCTTTTGCAGACAAAACATAAAAGCAGGAAACAGTCCGTCCATTTCTGTATCTATAAATATTCTATAAAAGTGTCCTTTGACTTTTTCAAGGTCAAAGTTTTCCCTTTCGCAAGATCTAACCCATCGACAACACCTGTCAAGATCTTTGTTTGGATTTAGGGAATAGAATGAAAGTAATTCTCTTCATGTAATCATTATTTACATATCTAAAGTCACTACGGCAACTACCATAAAAAAGTGTTTTACAACCATTATTTAAAAAGAAAAGCTAGTGTTATCGCTTAGAATACAATGAAAACAACAAGAAGGTTTACCGAGAGCTGTATTTATGTTTGTCCGAAAATAATATGGCGAACTGCGCAATGCCAAGCTGGTAAATGACATCATACGCTATTTATAGTTGGCTGAACATCCCTATATGTCAAGGGTAATGTGCAGAAACAAAGTCAATTTATTATGTACATTTTATTTAGCAATCTCTAAATATTAGTCGTGAGCCAATATATGTCGGTAGGAAAGCAAAATACTTTAAAATCAAATAATATACGCAAGTAGTCATGAAATAGAAGGTACTAACGTTTTCTAAAAATGTATTATATTTGTGTTTGGACATGGAACTTATTAGACGATATTTCATAGCATCAAATAGGATATCCATTGTGATCATTATAAATCGTGGAGACGAACTCCGGGAAATCCCGAAAAGAACTACCGACCTACGGGAAGCTACTAGTAAGCTTTTTCACATACCCACACTGACAGAGCTCGAGACTGGAGCTCTTTAGACCACACAGGGCCTCGATCGTTCTGTTTTTTCATTAAATATTATAGAACAATAACCTATTAAACCATTTTGTTGTTGTTGTTTTAGATTTAACGATATTACTAAGCACAAGATAAGTTATGTATGGTGGCCAGTATAATTGGCGTAACCAATGCCTTCGTCTTTTGCATCACTTCTCATTTTTATGTTTTCATTATTATATGATTTTACTTTGGATTTTGATTGAATTTGATTATTCTGGGTATTTTTTATTTTTTTATCCTATCTGCATGTATAATTTTAGTATTCTATAATGCAGAACATACTAATTTTATTCATTAGATTAGGTCCTAGTTTGTTTAACTTTGCTATAACTATTTATCATCGATGCATATTCTTGCTGAATCAATCCATTTGCATCACGGATCAATCCATTTGCATCACGGATCAATCCATTTGCATCACGGATCAATCCATTTGCATCACGGATCAATCCATTTGCATCACGGATCAATCCATTTGCATCACGGATCAATCCATTTGCATCACGGATCAATCCATTTGCATCACGTATATAGAAGAGGTTGTAATTATCATATGCTGTTGCATATAGTTTTCCATCAGCCAGTGATCAGCCATTTTTCCGTCAGCCATTGATATGATACCAGTTCTTAATTTTTCAATTCACAGATCGTTATTAAAATCAGTAAGAAGTTCATTATGTTATTGCATTTCGATAATAATTATGCTCTGCTTATATGTTTGCATGCAAATTCAACATTTATTTTACATGGCATCATTTTTAATGTTAAAATACATTTGTTATGGCCTGCGTCACGACATCTTTTTCACTTTGTATGAAAATGATCTGAACTTTATTATTATTTATTTGTTCTCCCTTTTATAACAATGTATTTCAGAGTGATTTAGATTTTTTTCTAATATCATCACTGTTCGTTTTTTGTGCTTATATCAGAAATGTTATAATAGTTTCTGTTGCATATAAAAGATTTCTCATAAACGTTTCGACAGCCTTTCAACCTCTTTTTTATGCTTGCATTTTCTTTCTCCTTTTTCTTAAGTGCTTAATAATAAGCGTATAGTTCAAATAAACCGTCATTTCATTTCAACAATTTATAAAATGAAGTGACCCGCTTTATTAATTTCTATACAAGTCTAAATTTAAATATATCGTATATCTTTAGCTAAAAGTCAAAAACTGTTGATAATTTTGTCAATCATATTTCATTGTGTTTTCCTAAATTGCTTTTTATATAATAATCTCCAATAATTTGAAGATATTCTTTATACAACCATAGTTGCGGTTTATGTCTGTTTAATGGACACTAAAATAAATTAATCACATTAAAATGTGTTGTTGTTGCTGTTTGGGGGCTAAACGCCATTGTTCAGCACACAATAGGCTATACATGGTGGCCAGTATTAATGGTGGAGGAAGAAACCAAGAAATCCGCGGAAAGAACCACCGACCCACGAGAATCAACTGTCAAGCTTTCTCACATATCCACATTCGCCGATGTGTATGTTTGTAATTAATTATACATAATAAAACTATCTTCCTATCTATAAACATTAACCCATGAATTGTTTACTTTTTCAAAATGTAAGAATAATAATAATCTTCACTGGAAATGCAAATTTGATCAACTTGAGCTCTTTACTAAGCCACGTTTGCGGGTGTAATGCAACTCACAGCCTAAAGAGTCATTTATACACCATTTTGTATTTTATTTTACTTTTAACCACACTTAACAACTGTCTCTCCATGTTTGTCAAAACTTTAAAGCAAGACATTATCAAATACACTATTACTCAAAAAGCATACCTTTTGGTGTTGATATGTGCACCCCAATTTTATCAACATTCTCTTTTCGAAATTCTATTTCAATATCCAGCTGCTATTTTGGTGATACGTGTTCACTTAATTTTTCTTGGTTGATCACTTATAACTTTTCCACTTTTTTAGTGTGGAATACCATATGGCACAGCCTGTTTATAAGCTATACCCAGAAAAAAAATACGATTTAGTTACAACTGTAAAAAATGTAAAAGATCATGCGACAATCATTACGGAACAACTCTTATTATGAAGTTGCTGTTATAGAAACTTATTTTAAAAGTATACTAATACACAGTTTTCTTTGGGAATTCTTTACTGACCATATACATGGTTACCGAAGGAGGACAAACTGGAAAATTTACAAGAAAAAAATCTTTTGGACTAACACGATTTGTAACAGCGACTTGTATTGTAACCGATAGACATGATTATTACTATAATGTGATCGACATGATGTAGGAGTTAAAGCAGGACACGAAAACAAGTCTTGAAATATAAAATTGTGTGTCAGTCAGGTAAATACAAACTTAATAATGTATTTCATACATTTGAATATATTAATAAAACATCAGTGGGATATGTTATGCATATCCACAGAGTCTTTGACGTTTGGTCCATGACTAGATTATATTTTATGATAGAGTTATAAATGGATGTTTACTAGTTTTAAAATACGCCAATGTAATAAACTCATTTACAACTTTTGGGTAGTTTGCAACATTTTTGTTATTTCCATAAACCTGTCTTATGCTCAAGCTATTAAATTGGTTTTTAATTAATTTTTGTTCCATTTTCTTGAAATGTCTACCTAATTTATCATGCCTCACTAGTTCATGCAGGAAAGATGATACATTAATGATGCTTAATTTGTCATGCATCACTTGTTGACGCAGGACTGACGATACATGTATGATGCTTTGATTTGTCATGCCTAAAGTAATCGACTTTAAACTTGTGCATCATGACTGAAGATACATGTATGATGCTTTGATTTGTCATGCATCACTAGTTCATGCTGGACTGATGATACATGTATGATACTCTAAGTTGTCATGTCTCACTATCAATGAATCTCCAACAGTTGGGACACTTCTCATATTCTAATCCTATTTCATATATATGTTCATGTGAGGAGTGTTTCAGTGCCAGTACGAGTAAACACATTGAGGCAAGACACAAAAGTTTAAAGTCAATTACTTTAGTTAAACGTTTGCAAGATACATCTTCAAACAAATGTAGCAATATCCATCAGTTCATGTTATATGAGAACTCAGAAAGTAGCACATTTTTACATTATTATCTGATATATGCGCAAAAGTAAGCAACTTTTTATACCACTACCTCAAAACAATAAATGTAACCATGAAGCAAATATCTATAATTTGATAATGTGCATTTATCTTTACTTGATAATATGCATTTATCTTTTCATATCCAGTTAGTAGCTACACACACACACACACATACACACACACACATATATATATATATATATATATATATATATATATATATATATATATATATATATATATATATATATATATATATATATATATATATATAACTGTGACTGATGAGATACAGCTGGAAAAAATTGTCATAAACTCAAATTCAAGTACACAGACGCGCACACACACACATACGTATATATATATATATATATATATATATATATATATATATATATATATATATATATATATATATATATGTATGTATGTATATATATATATACATATGTATTATGTATGTATGTATGTATGTATGTATGTATGTATGTATGTATGTATGTATGTATGTATGTATGTATGTATGTATGTATGTATGTATGTATGTATGTATGTATGTATGTGTGTGTGTGTGTGTGTGTGTGTGTGTGTGTGTGTGTGTGTGTGTGTGTGTGTAAAGAATACAAATCATATGGCGAATAACAGTCCTTTCAAGTGCACTGGATCCAGCAAGGGATCACGTGTATCAGGGATTGAGTAAGATAAATGTAATAAACTGACAACGAACAATGCACAACTAAAATCTAACTGGCCTGTTATTCAGCACATGCCTTGTTAAATGTTATCTTTCCAACGGTATCTCAATGACAAAAAAAAACGATGATGTGAGTATTGTGACCATTCAGGGTTTTGACATAATGACTGCCTCGTGAATCTATGTATTAATTTCAGGGATGTAGCAAGTTTGAAGTCGTTCCCTTGTAAATTAATTCAAAGCTAGATATTTCACACATTGCTGTTGATTTTTTTGTTTATAAAAATGTGTGAAACTTGCTTTGTAAACAAAGAAATACATGGATACCAATTTTCCTTTGAAATATTTTTAAAAAAAATATTCAAATTAGAATCATTGATTTATTTCAGCTATAAAACGCTTATTATTTGTTATTCGTCTCAGATAGGGCGTTGTAGATCAATTAAGGAAAGCACACAGTCATATGTCGATGGTTCTAGGCGAATATTTATCTTGCAAACTGGGATAGTCTTACTCCTACGCCTTACTAAAGATGATTAAGAATTTCCACTTAGTGTAATTACGTGCAAAGTTGCTCGTCTGCAAAATCACTATTACCATATACTACTAAACCATCACTGGTTCGATCTCTAAATGAGTGTTTTCTTTGCTAGATTGTCGTAATAGAATCACATCATGAATCAATCTTATAGTTAATGAGACATTTTCTGCTTTTTGCTTGTTTTGTTTATTGGTTTGGGTTTCGCACTGTTGTTTTGTTGGTATTTTTTCGGCATGTACACCATTGCGTTTAAATGATGTACTTTTTACATCATAACTAGGATTCAAGATGTTACCAAGCTGTAAAAAAATGAAAGAAAAACATACAGAATGATAATGTAATGTGTTAGATGGAGTGGTTATGCAATACGTCAGGCCAATGAGAAAACATCAAATATGTTTTTAACGTATTTGAAATTGTACTTATGGTTCCTGTTAATATAATGATACAGTTTTGAGGGTTAGGTTTCATAAGATGTTCATCTAACGATCATATTCGAAGCCTTGACCAGCTTAAATACGAAATATTCAGGTCGGTAAAAAAAAAATTGGTTTTATATTTAATATTTAGTATGCTTCCACCTAATATTTCATATTTACTGTTAAAGTAAACAAGCATTAAAAGCCATGTATTTATATGTCTGTTTCATTTTAATATTTAATCGCACGGTTCTAACATCAAACACTCAGCTTTGAAAAGTAAAAGTACATTCGTTTGAATATTGCAAACACAAAAATTCAAACAGGATCAAAGTAGATATAGGCAATACTTTATCTATAGAAAGGGATTACCGCCATATTTATATGCGTGTATTTTGTAATCTTCCTTTATAAATTATTGTAAATCGCTGCTTGTAAGTCCTGCTTTCATACTTCTATCCATCCATGCATATTATATTCTTCATTGATGCAAATTTTACGCGGCAGTTTGCACGTGTTCCTTTCCTTCTGGGTTATTGTCAATGGCTGTTTTCAAGTGTTACATTCACAATTCTAGTCATGAATTTTCTGCTCTTCATTGATGCAAGCTGTAAATGGCCGCTTGCAAGACCGTAAATCTACTTTCCTTCTGAGTCATTGTATCTTGCAATTTGCCAACTACTGAATTGATTCTTTTGTTTGTCGTATTGCAAATGCCTTATCCTTTATTACAAGTTTTGATATTCTATTTACAAACGTGCCATATCACAAGTTACTTAGATTGCACCTTCTAAACTCATGATGATAAAGTAGAAACATTCACGTTGCAAATTAGCATCACGGAGGTTAGCATAAAATACTGCCTCATTATGACAACAGATGCCTCTGTGACACGTCAGTTTCTTACATAGCGACTGATCCTCTGACCCTAACAACATAAGGTTATACCATGTAATGGAGCAATTTTTGTTATCTATCTCTATAGGAAATCTTTAGTTGCACGATTAATTAGATTTATGGAAACCTGCGAGTATTTAAAAAGCCATAATGCATGAATTGATACAGACTATCATGAGTTAGCGATATTTAATTAAGGGCTACGTTTGTTTAAAATAAACTAGATAGGGATCAGCTGTGATCTGCATGATAAACTGTCATTTTTAAGGTTACCAGGAATCAGTTGGATAACCGATGTTGTCAACCGAACAGCATTGTTTGATTCCATCTCATATACATTGGACACGCTGTAAAAGGAGCGTGGTTTCACATGAAAACTCTCAGTTTAAATGTGCTAATAGCGAATTTAAAAATTAGTCTACGCTTTTCTTTAAGAAAAACCTAACGTAAGAAGACTCCGAGTAATTAAATAAATAAGTTTACTCGCGAAATCATCCAGGGAAGACAAATGTCTGAAGAAATTGAGAGAAGCAAATGCTTCAAAGCACAAGGTAGTTTGCATCAATTTTACTACTATGGTGATTTGTTTGATTTGTTTGCTTGTATTTCACGAATTAATTTGCTTAAATTTGTAGACGAATTTTATTGATTGTGTTATTGTTTTGAGATCGTTTATCTGAGACCGCACAATATTTTTCTTTATACATACATTAACGGCTCGCTTAAGATATAGTGTCGATTATTCAAGGAAGTTATGTATCTTGAATTTCATGTCTTCTTTTATATAATGAAGCATTTATCTAGAATTTCATGCCTCATTTATTTATAAGGTTATATATCTAGAATCTCATGTCTTATTTTAGTTGAGATTACGAGAATCCGTGTGAATTCTCCGATATGCATTTATGTAGGATAACTACTTGATTCTTGTTATAAATACCGAAATGCAAGGAATTTCATTCATTCTCTTGTGTAATAGGACTAGACTGGAACTAATTTCTCGTTGGGTTGTTGAAATGACTATTAGCCGACTCTTACGTTTCTGAAACTAGGTGTGCATAGTCTATCATGACCAATTAGACTAGATAGCGGTGGTATGTTTAAAATCCGATAGAATTATATCTTACCTAACAAGGGGTGAGAGTAATGATTTATCCCTAGCATAATGTGACGGAAGATTTATGGTGCTTTTGTTTATATGTCTACAAGGTGAGATAGCTGAAGGACGTCTCACGTATTTACGATCCCAAAGGGGTCGACACAAAGTTGGAAGGGCCGAGAGAGGCGAGATACCAGAGAATTGGAAAAAAGTGAAGACCCAGATTTACCGGCTCAAGGAAATCAAAAGGAACGGTCGTTGTGAAAATGGACTGAGTCGATACATAAGGTTATGAATCGATACAAGATAATTCGATCTTTCTCGCTCGATTTGATGATTAATTCTATTGTTAACAGATCGGCTATTGGTGTAATCTTATTTGTATTCTGAAATTCATTGAATAAGTTGGTTCAAAAAGAAAGAAGTGTATTTTTCAATTGCAATGTTTATCACACTTTTTTGTGAATTTTAATATTATGAATTTTGATTAAATTATGTCTTTATTTGTAAGGGAGGCTCGTGTTATTCTGTTCTGTATATCTGCTCAGATCTTTATTTACTCCACCCATATGTTTCATACTTTATATTGACATATGCTCGTTCCGGTCAAATTACACCCTCAGCGATCACCTCTCGACAAGGATAACCAAACCTATGTAACCTACAGCAACAAAGTTGAGGAGGAATTTCCGACATACCACTTTACGGCATGTTTGGCTGCATTATTTAAAATATCATTCAAATCATATTACCGCATGGCAGTCTGTTTTCTGAGAGTATTAACATTCGGAAGAGAGTTGACCTGCAAGAAGCTCAAACAAATTGAATGAACCAAATTATATGCAATTAGATGGATTCAGAAAATTATTTTTCGGCTGACACTTCGAACCCCAATTATGTTTGGACATTTTATGTGTGTACTTTACCGCAACCACATGGTTGCAGAATAGGTTAGCCTCTTATGAGCAAGGTATAAAGACCTAATTTATTTATATATTCTCATTGAAAATGTTATCAATGTAAAACATGTTTATTATTTTAGAGTTATGCAGTGTAAATTCTGCTTTTAGTGTCAGTAAAGACCTCAAGGTTTTAACAAATTGCAGATAATTGTACCTCAACGCCATGCTTTCTCTTTTTGTTTATGAGAGAGAGAGAGAGAGAGAGAGAGAGAGAGAGAGAGAGTGAGAGAGAGAGAGTTCATGACAGATGATGATTCTGTTAATTATTATCATACACAAACCATATTCTATACCTGAGCTATATGCTACAAAAAAAGGGGCTCCGAGTGGCCTAGTTGTCTAAAGCTCTGTCCGTTACTGATCACTGCCATCTCACCTCTGTCTGCGTGGGTTCGATTCTAGGAATCGGCGAATGTGGATATGTGAGAAAGCTTGCCAGTAGCTTCTCGTGGGTCGGTGGTTCTTTCCGGTGATTTCCTGGTTTCTTCCTCCACCATTAATCCTAGCCGCCATAAATAGCCTATCGTGTGCTGAAAATGGCGTTAAGCCCAACAACAGCAACAACAACAACAATAGCTACAAAAATATAAACTTTTTTCATTTTATAAAAAAATAAATTCTTACTGTATGAAATATATTTTCTATATCTAAACACAAAGAACAATTCCAAACAGTTTTGAGATGCTATATTTTCAAAGATATCAAACTGTAAACTATATTGTTATTATTATTAAAAATCATATTCATCCATATATACATTTGTAAGTTATATCTTAAGAACAATCAGGCTATATTCCTTTCTTCCTTTTTCAAGAATTAATCCCCAAAAGCACTCCAATTACTGGATTCGTATTCAATAAATTCACTGTATAAAAATGCTTACTTTTAGGAGAATAACAAAATAAGCTGCTTCCACTTGCTATGAGCAAACAACCATGAAATAGATTATAATTTATTTGCTAATGTGTTATTTCTGATGATTTGACCTTCACACCACTATTTTATTTATGATCCTGAGATGAAATTGTAAATTTGGCCCGTTATCCCTAATATATATGAATTGGAACAATGGATAAGGTAAATTCCATAATTTAAATGACGTAATCACTTAGTAGAGAGAGAGAGAGAGAGAGAGAGAGAGAGAGAGAGAGAGAGAGAGAGAGAGAGAGAGAGAGAGAGAGAGAGAGAGAGAGAGAGAGAGAGAGAGAGAGAGAGAGAGAGAGAGAGAGAGAGAGAGAGAGAGAGAGAGAGAGAGAAGCTTGTTTCTGCACAGAATAATAGAAACCTCTGGCCAATTTATGCATGCAGTTGTAAGATATTTGAATACAAACTAACAACTACTTTATAACTATGCAATGCATTTTATTGTGAGTATAAGCCTCCAAGCACTGTTCTTCAGAAAAGACACAAGACTGGGTTTCAAAAATTGAAGAACACAAGTACCAGTTTGCAACTTTATGAAACATGGGGTCATTATGAGAAAATGGAGACACCTGATGTACTGCAGGTGATAAGTGGTAAGTGAGCTGTTGTTCCTAAGTCGTATCGACAGGAAATTTAGTCTAGCCCATAAAATTCCTTAGGCTGATCATTTTTTGTGTCAGTAAGACGTATAACGTGATCCTGAATAATTTTTATTTGCCGAAATATAAGTGCTGTTTATAAGTACTATAGATCTTGTCACACTTGTCAAATGGTAGGAAATCCCAATCGGAAGATATATAAGGCACATCTGCAACCCATTCCTACAATTGATCATTTGACAAGTTATTTAGAAGAAAATAGTGGACTGTCGGTTATTTACCTAATACCAAGTCAAGCAACCAATGCTTGTTGACTATAATGTGTGTGCGGCCTCAAAACTTTAGTAGGTAATTCCTTTACGATTATTAAAGCATAAACAGTTGTAAAAGTTTAGACATTGTATTTTAACACTTCTTTGCCTCCCCAAATCTGTCCAGCAATTTTATTATTTATTATTTCCAACAACTTATGCATGAATTAGACATCCAAACACTTGAATTTTTCTACCTATAAACCTGAAAATCATGGGGCTAGCACAAGACTGTACAAAAACATCCCACCTACCCAGGATAAATGGATACAATTATAGTGAATCAAACTTTAAAAGAGACAGTATAATCCTGCATTGTGTCAGTATCGATTAAGATCAGTAGAAGTTTTTCTCTTGTTGATACTTGCTGAAGTAAAGACCCTAGGACTGTCCCAAATACATGCTCATTGACCCAGGAACAGTAAAGACCCTAGGACTGTCCCAAATACATGCTCATTGACCCAGGAACAGTAAAGACCCTAGGACTGTCCCAAATACATGCTCATTGACCCAGGAAAAGTAAAGACCCTAGGACTGTCCCAAATACATGCTCATTGACCCAGGAACAGTAAAGACCCTAGGACTGTCCCAAATACATGCTCATTGACCCAGGAACAGTAAAGACCCTAGGACTGTCCCAAATACATGCTCATTGACCCAGGAAAAGTAAAGACCCTAGGACTGTCCCAAATACATGCTCATTGACCCAGGAACAGTAAAGACCCTAAGACTGTCCCAAATACATGCTCATTGACCCAGGAACAGTAAAGACCCTAGGACTGTCCCAAATACATGCTCATTGACCCAGGAACAGTAAAGACCCTAGGACTGTCCCAAATACATGCTCATTGACCCAGGAACAGTATACAACAATTACAACAATGAAATATGCAGTTTTAGTACTCTCTCTCTCTCTCTCTCTCTCTCTCTCTCTCTCTCTCTCTCTCTCTCTCTCTCTCTCTCTCTCTCTCTTTCTCTCTCTCTCTCTCTGATCATAGATAATTCGCTAAAATTACTTTTATGTTGCAAGGAGCAGCACATTTAATAAGTCGGAATTATGCGTCACTACATTCATTTTTAAAAAACTACGTTAAAGGTTTTTTACAATCTCTAATGAGTAAAAGATCAGCTGAATAATTATAAGCTAATAATGCAATATTTATAATTTTTAAAATTATTGAACTAATTTATTATTTTAAGTAGTATGATAATATTAAGAATTACAATAAATAAAACTAAAATCTCGTGTAAAATTATGTCTTTTGTCTCTGATTATTTCCACTTTTAGTGACAAAAGTTTTAAAAGATGTAAACAAGTTTTAAAGCTGTTTTTATGGGGTGGTGGAGTGTTTGTTTTTCTTAAAAAAAAACATTTAAAGTTTGAGGTTCTGTACATTAACAATGCGAATTAAACATTGAAAAACAATTGTACACTAAATAAAATGTTTCTAATCGCAAGTACACATATTTATCATGATAAGAACTTGATTTTCCAGTTTTATTTTTTCTGCTTTTGCGACAAAATATGTTCGAAAATTAAGATTGTGATTAGAATAAGAAAACCTTTAGGAACGCTTAATTTTTTTAAAAGATATTTCACCTATAAACTATTTAATATGCTATGGATGTTGCTCTGAAATATACTTTTGTCGCCATAGTTTACGTACAATAGTATCAACGGAAAAGATAAAAGCATGTGACGTACAAATCGATCCATAAAACGATGGGTCGTATAATGAAAGGTTGTTGAAAATAATACGAGGGAACATATCATTTTAGTTTATAATCCTTGCTTTGCTAAGAAAACTAACGATTACAAAGTAATGAGAGATATCAATAAGAAGTAGATTTCCTAGACGGTGAAAGTAAATACTTAAGTGCGTCAAAAACCGGCTTTGAAGAGGATGGGTCTCCCTCCTGTAGTGTATGCGTTATTTTTAGAAAGGTACTAAGGTACTATAAATCACTTAGATCTTCGAGAGAGCACGGTGTTTTAGAGAACGATTAAAACTTCGTTGCTAACGTGTACCTTAAAAAATGGACTGAAAGAGTTACAATATTATGTTTATCGACACAAAATGAATGCTGTAAAGCTCCGTGGGTAGCATTAATTATTTGTGTTAAAGGAAAAACTTAGGAAATTTAGAGCGCCGTCTTTTGTCCATACCATGCTAATCTCCTATATGTCATTATGACAACAGATGGCGAGCTGAGTTGAACAATAAAGGCAATACTGATAGTATTTACATTATTGCGTGGCCAAATCTTTATGGAAACAGCAGTTGAAATGATGTATTGTAATATGGCAGGTTTATATACAGAATATACAAACCTTACAATAGGTGGCATAGAGTTTGCCATATGAAAAACAACAGAATCAATTCAGAAGTTGGGCAAATTGCAAGATACAATGACACAGAAGGAAAACAGATTTATGCACTTGCAAGCAGCCATCGATAATAACGAAGAAGAAAAAATAACACTTGCAAAATGCCACGTACAATTATTATTAATGAAGATTACAATATACATATAGACTATACATGAATATAAATATGAAAGTACACTTGCAAGCAGTCTTTACATTAACGCACTAAGGAAGGTCAGAAAATACACTCATAAAACTATGACGGTAATCCCCTTCCATATGTATCATCAGGTACATCATTTTACCCTCGCGATTTACAAGCAGCAATTAACGATGGGAGCAGTATTAATGGTTATAAAAACCTACAACATGTTCTAGTACAAAACAAACGGAATTCCGACAATATGAGATCATAATCTAAGCTCTGCATTCTAATACACCGTGTATCGTATTTTTGACATATAATCAAATATTGAGAAAAAGATTTAATTCGCATGCTGAACACCAACTGCTTGGAAAGAGCTCTCGATAAATGTCAGTTCGTTTGAGGTCAATAACCTTGTATTTATTGCTCCACGAAAGAAACGATTAAAATAAAATTC
Organism: Potamilus streckersoni; assembly: GCA_016746295.1. Taxonomy (NCBI): domain Eukaryota; kingdom Metazoa; phylum Mollusca; class Bivalvia; order Unionida; family Unionidae; genus Potamilus; species Potamilus streckersoni. Next base: position 870,000 of record JAEAOA010001331.1, read on the forward strand.
ACTATATATATATATATATAAACGTTGAAACATGTGTGTGTGTGTATATATATATATATATATATATATATATATATATATATATATATATATATATATATATATATATATATATATATATATATATATACACACACACATGTTTCAACGTTTCAGTCAAAAACGATGTCTTGCACTAAGATGAATATTACGGATACTCAAAGAACAACACCACATACACACAGACAAAAGTGACATACATAGAATAAAAATTAAATATTTACATTTTAGCACGTTGTGATATAAACGTTGCTTGAATATAATCAAGCACAGCATAAATAACATGTAAATAAAATAATCGACGGTTATAATGAAAAGCAAAACGTCGTTAATCTTATCAGGCGATATTTGATACATAGCGGTATAATAATCTTTAAATCCATGCAGTGATATATCCGCATACATGCAAAAAGAAAAATACTCTAATTACTCACAACACCAAATGGAGTTCCAAAACCAGGAAAGAAAGGAATCTTACTGGATACGTCATCTTATAATATTGAAACCAATCAATTTCAACCAGGTAGACTAGAAATGGACAACCATACACAAATAAAATTATCTTTTTACAGCCGACACATTTTCTTTTAAATAATTCTCTAAATTTGTTTATTAGTTACCCTATAACCTATAAGATTAAATTGCTACTATAACAATTATATCCCGGATATAATTTTAGCTTACATAAATTTATATAAAACAACAGTGTCGTTATGGCTCATCGATTTCTAGCTCAATATAAAATATTTTTCAGCATCTGTAACAAGTTAAAATAAACTAGTTGAAATATAATACATTTAAAGGTTTAATCTCTGTAGAAATACCCATGTAAAGTTTTGCAAACACAACGTTTTCTGTTTTATTTGTTTGTCTTGTCTATGTTTTGTATATGCCTTTGAAAAAGACTCAGTAAGAACCGAAAGCGCTCAAGCCAGTTAGATACTAGTTTTGCACTGTTCTTCGTCAGTTTATTGGATTTTTCTTAATCGATCTCTGACACACGTGATTAATATGTAATTTCATGGTAATTATGATTAAATAAACAATCCTGGCTTTTACATTTCAATTTTTTTATTTCCTACGTGGTTGGTTCCTTTACAGACATTCATTTGATTTTATACATGGTTTGATTCCTTTCCAATCATTATTTTGTCTTTGATGTAAAGGAAGAAGTTTTAGAACTCACGTCTACTAAATAATGACTAGAAACTGATTTTAGTTCATGTTTGAAAACCTTGAGTATATTTCGATTCATTTGTGAGACACCAGATATGTCGTCTTTTGTATAGTAACTAGTAGCATAAAACCTAATATTTTTTTTTTTATTTGTGGTTGAACATTATTGCCATCTTAACGAGGATATATGAAAATTCAGTATCAGTCATCAGCAATCTCATTCTGTGACCGTATGTTTTTGTGCTCGACATTGTACAGTTTATACTACCATTTGGATACCTCTGATACGGTAAATTCATCTTAAATTGGTTTTGTTAATTTGAGTTTTGATTGGATGTAAACGGTCACGTGATAATGATCTGGAAATTAGGACACATCGATAAATTCTACTGACTACTTTTGGTTCCCTGTGTTCAGATCACCCTAATATTAACAACAACAAAGTCCTACCCACACACTTATTTGATTTCCGATAAAAAATGACAAGCCACAAATTAAAATCGACCATTGGAAATTAGAACAATGTAATTGCAGAGACCTTTCTGCATTCCAACACTCACCCTTCTTGCTGAAGAAGGTATATGGGAGACTTTGTAAGGCTGTCTTCGGAAATTACTGCATTTCACCTCGACAACATGTTACAGCAGCGGTTATTAAAGGTCAGGGTCATGTCAAACAAGGGATCTCACTATAATGGACACGATTTTGCTTTTGAAAGATCGAAACACCTAGAAAGTAAATAGGACGTTGCTATAACAACACGTGCCATACGCAAGCGTATTTTTTGAAACAATAAGGAATATTCCTGGTGTAACAGCAACAATCATTTTTAATATATTAATATAATGAACATAGCAATAGATCACTGGCAGGACCTGTTATGATATTCTACCACGTATCTGTATAAAGAAACAGCGAATCTTTGCTGGCGGAGATAGGACTATCTATTTTATCACAGTTAAGAGGGTAATGAAAGAAAACTTCGAGGCACATAAAATTGAATGTTTTGTTGATAAAATCTGCTGATATGATGCTAGAAAGGAAGTAAATTAGAATTATAAGGACTAAATGTTCATGGTTGGGTATTTAGCGATGTGTAAAGTTTACCTAATCACTCACAAAGTTTACATAAAATCCTTCTGACTTTATTTACTTTGTGAGTGATTAGGTAAAATTTACACATCGATAATTACACAACCATGATCATTTAATCCTATATTACAACTTTTGTATCATTTGCAATTTTAAATCTAACTCTATGTACAGTCGCAGATTTTGGTAGTGAATTAAGTATTTTTCTTTGTTCACTGTATATAACATTTTTTTGTACAGATGGATTTGAACAGACGGTTTTGTACAGTTGGATTACTACAGATGGTATTATACAGATTGATTTATACAGATGGTCTTGTACACATGAATATGTACAGACAACTTTGTATCCTTTTAATCAATTATCTACATTATCAGAAAGAAAGATCAATCACATTAATTAGAAAATAACTTCTATTGGGACAATAGGTAGTATTGAAATAATCATATAAAATGATATGCAATCTCCACTGCTAACGTATAATCAGTATGACAATCAAATGGTATTCGGAAATATCTACCCATCTTGTTTATTCTACCGGCATGCAATGAAACATTCCATCAATAACGTTTGTATCTGACTATATTGTGAATGAACGTGACCTTTACCTGTCGAACTCACAATAATTTCTTGCTGTATCAGCTTTGTCTCGATAGAAATCATAATTTGCTTTAACGTTTGTGTGACTAGTCTTTCCACCTCCACATCGTGTTCAGCCATCAGTTATCAGGAATATATCATAATCTGTTCAACATTTAAATCCTACAACTTTACACTTGCATCATGAGCTATTCCTGCAACACGAAAACAGAAAGCAATGTCTAGTTCGTAATTGTTCAAGCAGACGTACCTAAATTCCCTTGTGGGTGCTACATAATATCTTTGCATCATTTTTTTTCGTAACAGTCATCAACGTCTTCAAACGTTTCCGTGTTAAATGTTCTTTGGCATTATAGCCATATATACTAACAAGTAATCGTCATCTGATAACGCCTTTTGATAAAACGTTTCTCATGATCGTATTTAAGTAAACATTTCATTATATATGTGTCTTACTATGAATGAAAGTCTGTTTAAGTAAACATTTCAAGCTTAATCCATTAGTTTTTCAATTTTACTTAAAACATCGTGAAATGCTTCAGAGCAACACATTTCTCTCCAAAATTATTTGTTTGTGTCTCCTACAGACTAATTACAAGTACGCATAAAATAATGATGGAATGTGTCCAGCTGGTTCGATTGTCTATGATATGTCATATTAAACCTTGGACACAAATTCAGTATGACAACAACTGTATGCCTGTGGTACTACGTTAGTTTTAAAATCACAATAAACAGCATGCTGGACGTGTAATGGATGATGATATTTTGTAATTATTTTCCTAATAAGCCTTCATCCGGCATTATATCGATCTAGTTATCTACATTGTAACATATCTTATATGTGATTATAACCATTTCATGTATATGGAAAAATTTATGATATTTTCAATAGACGTGATTTTTTCTGTCAGGCTGTTGGTTTACTGTCAGGCTGTCGGTTTATTGTTAGTTTACTGTCAGGCTGTTGGTTTACTGTCAGGCTGTTGGTTACTGTCAGGCTGTTGGTTTATTGTTAGTTTTCTGTCAGACTGTTGGTTTTCTGTCAGGCTCTCGGTTTAGTGTGAGGATACTAAAACTTTAAAGATAAAAAGATAAAATGCATTTCAATATAATGGAGCTTTCCGTATTTTCAGTAATCAGGACACTCACATATGCAATTAAGTATCATTTTAATTATCTCAGTTGTATATTCTGCGCTGCTGTCTCTCCTATCTAATATTTCACACACATTTACGATGTGAAATTACTGACAATTGCAGGTTTCTAGAAGCAAAGGAACATAGCAATTTTTCGGAAAATAGTAGAATATATGATATCCGTTCCGTTACGCATTTGTGCGGTTCTGGCCATCCTTAATATATATATATATATATATATATATATATATATATATATATATATATATATATATATATATATATATATATATGCATTCATTACAGAAATAAGAGGAAAATATATATCTGCAATCCCGCCGATTGATTTTGCATGGATATGTCCCTACTTTTACAGCTTCTAAAGGAATTCCTCAAAATATTTAAATTAATAAAAATTGCAAAATTTCTTGATTTGCATGGGCTTCTGACAATTATTTATACTCGCTAATAAGTTGATACCAACTGCAACACGCACAGATGCATATCGGCATAATTTGGCCTCTGCTGTTTAAGGGTAAACAGTAGCACGTACAACACATACCTGTATTGTCTGGCGCATTACGTTCTAGAAGGTTGACTTATAAGTGACTTATAAGTGAGTATCAGGGACCCTGTGTGGCCTGACGGTCTGAGGCGCTTGGATCACTGATATCTCACATTATCCAATTGGGTTCGAGTTTCAGTCTGGACCAGTGTGTGTAGGAGAGAAAGCTTGTCAGTAGCTTCCTGTTGATCGGTATCTTTTTTTTTAGGTGTATCCTCCGCCAGATTTACTGGCAGCAATGTATTATAGCCTTTTATGTATCAAAAATGACGTTAAACCCACAACAACAGCAACAATAAGCGGGTAACACAGGGTACCAAATCTATCATATTTTCACGCTTATATCCCACATAAAAAGACATTTTCACGTAATTTTTATTAAAATTTTGGGGGATAAAATATGGTATTAAAAAGTTTGGAGGACATTTCTAAAAAGGAATAAAATGTCAGTTTTTACTCCCAGTCCCTATATATAATTTTGATACGTATCTATTGTAATCCATTTTTCATTCATATTTTTCCATACATGGATACATACATGACTTTCAGCATGGTATATACTATTTTAAAGCTTTACCTTCCCCATTGTCACGGTATGTGTTCATTTTTGGGTTATAATTATAAGTCTAACAAACCAAGGAAGAAATAACGAACCCATTCATTTATGCCACGGTGATGCAATCTTGTAATAAATAATGAGGAGGAATTTATATCTTGTAGGCAATCAGTGGCTACACTAGGGTTGGTGTGATCCAGTGCGTTAACTCATGGTGTCACACCCATGGACCTTCTTCCTGCAGAAATTCAAAACGTTTATGAACAGTCATGTGCGGTAACTCATGCTGTCACCTTCATGGAACCCCTTCCAGCACAAAAATTCAAAATGTTTATAGACAGTCACTTTGGTCTCACCCCCTCTGCTGGTGTAACTCAGTGCAGTTCGCATCCCCCACCGCACCTCTCTAGTGACGCAACTAAAGGCAATGATTCAGTAAAATTTGAGTCTTAGGCGACGAGCCAAGCAGTTTCAGTCACTAAGACAGAACTCGCTGTTTTATGATTTAAAGTAGTTCAGTTAAATATCAACATATCAACAAAACCTTACTGCGCCTGTTCAACTTTGTATATTTCCTTACTATACCCCATCTCTCTCTCTCTCTCTCTCTCTCTCTCTCTCTCTCTCTCTCTCTCTCTCTCTCTCTCTCTCTCTCTCTCTCATAAGTACAATTTACAATAAGTATGATATTCCATTTGCTATGATTCTAAGTAGTTACACAAGAAAGTACTTTAAACAGTATAGGATTATTACCGGCAATTATGAAAACAAAGTGAAAAGTTACTTGTAGTCCGTTTCCAGACTATACAGGAATGAAATTAATACATTTTATCTTGCGATACATGAAGAAAACAACGACTTGGTAGATGCCTATTAGCTTGGATATCATAATTCTATAAATGTTGAGTGAGAGTATAACATCCACAATGCTGAAGACGAAATGTGCTGAAGAAAGTTTCGCACACTTAAACTAAATCGAAAACATTACAAACTTATCAAACAGGGTTATTACTATTTCTATTACGCTAAAAATTACCCTTAGTTTAAAAAAATTAACCCAAAATTGATCAAGTCCAAAATATTTGAAACCTAGTTTAGACCCCACCAACATGTATATGAGAGAGAGTACGTGCACACCAAAATGTGTATGAGAGAGTACGTGTACACTAAAATGTGTATGAGAGAGTACGTGCACACCAAAATGTGAATGAGAGAGTACGTGCACAAATGGTCATTGTATGCAAACCCTTGCCGTTAATGATGTTACGGGTGAGTAGCCTTAAATTAGCAACTAGGTGTTTAAGGCACCAATTCAGAAGATTCAGAAGCGAAAGTACATGGTCAATTTTTTGCGACGCTTGAGGAACTACATTGGTAGTTCTGGTGTGGCTTCATACAAAAATATTTCTACCTCTTTATATTTTACCATTGAATAGTCAAGGTACTATATAACAATTCAAAAGAAAGTTTCCGCTGTTGTCATTTGAAGACATACGGTAAAGGAACATTGTGTATGACCAAAGTGGTACGATGAACCTTAAAAAGAGCATATTTGCCGCTGTTAAGTCAAAACATGGTCTCGCAAATGGATTATTTTACAAAGAACAATTATTCTTACGGAACTAATAACAGTCTCTTTCAGTAGCACATGACGCGCCACGAAAGTCCACACGTCGAACCATATATCGAATGTCTGAACTCTTGATATTCAGTTGCGGCAAAGATTATTTTTGGCTACAATTGTTCAGATATATCGAGCGGAGATCACATCACATGTATCAAACACTGGAAAAAGACCGTTTCATGTTTGATTATTTTTTGAATAAATTGCTTAAAGAAAATATTTTGTTACTTTTTGTCAGGTGTTTTATTCGCAGTCCATAAAAGACGTACATACGGGATCGGCATTTTGAGGCATGACGAGTGTGTGTGTGTGTGTGTGTGTGTGTGTGTGTGTGTGTGTGTGTGTGTGTGTGTGTGTGATTTGGATTTTTTTAGCGTACATTTAACACAATTTTTCAGTCGTATCGCTACGATGTCTGCAGTTTGGCAATTTATAAAACATCATGCCACAGACATGTAGTATGATGTCCTACCCAGTTACATTATCATGACACCAGGCTATCCAGTCCTAACAAAAACCTAGTAATGCTGAGCGCCAAGCGAGTTAGTACCCTTTTTTGTAAGTCTTTGGTATCATCTGGCCGAGGATCGAACCCACCACCGAGGCGGACCTAAAAATTTTATTTTGAGAGGACAAGATAGTTTTTTTTGCATAAAGTATTGCTGGATTTTTAAAATCAGATTTAAAACCATAGTGAGACTACAAGGTTCATTACAGTTCATATAAAATTACAAAAATGCCATTTTATTTAATATTTCTTTTCAGTGGAGGTTTTCATACTTTAAAGTAATATTTACACATTGAGTACTGCCACAAATTTTATTCCATAGAGCTACAAACTAATCATAATGATTTTGAAATTATAAATTATTTCCTCAACGAACCGCATGTACGGATTAGCTCGGCTGATAAAGTGAACGAACCATGTCTGTAGACTCGAGTTTCAATCCCGTCGGAGTTCTCTTTTTGCTTTTTTCAAATTGTCGCAATATCTTTCTAGAAATAAATCATCACTAGTATTTCGGTATAATGGCTTTGTTATCTAAATAAAATTTTTGAGGTAAGAGATAATGCTGTAAACGGTACAGCATCCAATCTATCCGAACGTCCAAAGATGTGTATGCAACCATATCGTTCTTTCATGCGACCAATCATGTAAAAGCTTGCAAGCATTTACGTCCTAAAATCCTGTCTTATACGTCTTTTCCTACCTATTTAAGACGTTTCTCCTAAAACCACAATCTATTAAAAGATATGTAAACATGCATTGAGTTCAGATGATTGGTTTGCTTTTTATTTTCTTTGTCTGACTACACATTGTAAGGAAGTGACAAGAATATCGCGTGCACTTGCTCTACATTTGACTTTACCAAAGATCAAGTGAAGTAGGTGTGAATTTGGTACTGACGCGTGCATCGCCCTAACATTTTTCAGGACGAGCATGGTGCTGAAAATCACATGGACTTATGAAAGTGTTGTCGTGTCTGCCTGGCGCTATGCTACTTCCATCTGTCCCTACCCTGAATTGTTACATGACATGTTTTTATTAGTTTTAATAGAGTAAACCACAAAACCATGTAATGCCATCTCGCAAGCTTTCCCAATAGAACGGAAGAACCTAAATATATTCGAGCCGATATATAAAAATAAGTGGTGAGTTTAAAACAATAAGTTATTTCTACCTACTTTCTTATAATTAACATCGCGCTACATAAAACTACGACTTTCACATGCTTCTTGCTTAGTGTGGATAGACTTGCAACACAGTTTATGAAACATGTCATATATTATTTTTAACCATTTGGCCGGTTTCCGAAACTTGTCACTTACATGCTTAATTAAATGCTTCAAAAGATATAATTATCAATTCATTCCTGTTATATATTCATCGACAAATTCAGTGAGATGCGCCGGCAGATCTGGGTCTGTGCAGTTTGCAGTTGGAATGGTCTTATAAGCGAATAAGTACGATACGAAAATCTAGGCCGAATGTCAACGTAGTATTATCTTACCTGGAAGTGCGTATTTGGCATCATGCCATTGACACACATTATAACCTTTAAGCCTTCAGTATTCGAATCGTTCTCGTTTTGAAACAGTAAATATCAGGGTTGATAAAATAGCATTCTTTCAGTGTAAACGTGACACATCAGTTAATCCCTGTATTGTAACATTCAAAGTACTACCTTGCCATACGACAGCATTGAACACATTTTATGACACAAGTTTTTCTTCTGAAATTGCAAGATCAAGATGTATTTGTTTTAACTGCTGATTTATTTGCTTTCATCATTCGCTTATCTTCCGTAGACTCCGATAAATAACTGTCATCTCTTCCTCATCTTTAGTTTATAATTATTGACTCTTCATAGCGTTATTACCACTATTATTGCCACTATTATTACCACAACTACTATTGCTATTTCATTTCTTCCTTGTCGCATTTTTCTCCTACTTCTACTTTCCTAGTATTACAAAAATTAATAGTTCTAGTACTATTTATGCTACTAGTTCTACCGCTAATACATTAACTACAATGTAATGGGGCCCACGGGGTGGGTGGGTTTAAAACATTAAAGCCTCCTTAATTGATTTGGCGTTCGTTAACTAGAGAATGACATCCCACAGTGTTATTGTCCAGAGTGGAAGGATAAATGGAACGTTAACAGACAGCTGATTAAGCTGTTGGAAGAAAATAAACAACTACGAGCCCCCTTTACTAAAAAATAAAAATAAATTTAATCAATTAATATATAAGCAAACTTTCACTTTCCCCAAAAGAGGTACTAGAAATTAATTTAGTCGCTGTGTTAAATTCATATCATATTACTAGTATTGAATTAGAGAGTTCAATATAACGCTTTGACAGCATCACCTGACGTCTATCCTCTTGTATTGTTTCCACGTCTAATACGTGCGCTTATTGTTCCCCTTCTGATCCCTGACTATTCCGACACCTCTTAAATGAGGATTTCCCTCTGACTCATCAGGTTTCCCCTTTAATTCTCTTTTGACTCTTTGCGGTAGAATATAAAACTGTTTCCTTTCTTCCACACAAACCGTGTGTACTAGCAATATAGCCTTTCTTCCACACAAACCGTGTGTACTAGCACTATAGCCTTTCTTCCACACAAACCGTGTGTACTAGCACTATAGCCTTTCTTCCACACAAACCGTGTGTACTAGCACTATAGCCTTTCTTCCATTTTAAGACAGCTATCTGACCTCTTCTACTACGGAAACATTATTATCAAGTTTCCAAAGAATTTGGACCTTTTGACTTCTCACAAGGCAAGAGTCGAACTAAACAATTCTGAGCAAGTTGTACCCTAAATCCTCAGTCTCCCAAAGTGTACGCCATAATTTTTCTGACCAATCTGATATAATATTTCTACAATTCTCACCAAATAATCATGTCTTCCATCAGATTTTACCATCCTAAAATATGCTACAATTGGCTTTCCTTTTATTATCATTTATTTGATCTAAACTCCTCTTCCAACCGATACGGTCGGTAATTCTAGGTACACTGTGTCACTATACCGTCACAATGACTTGGTCAATTCCACTGAAGTTTGAACATAGTCCCTTTTATGTTCCAGAGATGAAATAAGAGAAATATCAGTGAACTTTCTCAAGACCTTTCTGGCTTGACTATGATAACTTTAAAGCACAATATATTCAACCTTAAGTTTCAATAGTCCAAAAAATTCGCCACATTAGATACAACTACTTGAATTATTTCTTGTCTTTATCACCACACCCAGTAATGGCCTTAGCAAACACGAGACCCGATTTGGGTCATTTTGACTGGTCCACTGGAGTTACGAGCGGGCTCCCCCACCCCATCTCCTGTCAGCACGGCATTTGGAAATAAACTTTTAAACAAGTTTTGTATGATATTGAAGTTGAAAGTTTCTTCCATCGCTTTCTCTCTCTCTCTCTCTCTCTCTCTCTCTCTCTCTCTCTCTCTCTCTATATATATATATATATATATATATATATATATATATATATATATATATATATATATATATATATATATATATGTTTTTAGAAATTACCAACGCCCTGTTAGTGCGGGGCCAAATCGGTCCAATCGGCCTAAGGCCGGCCCTGACCACACTTCTTTATCCACGATCTGTGAAACCTGAACCAATAAATCTAGCAACAAAATCGACAATTACAAGACGACAATATGTGTCAATAGTGCCAAAAGTATCGGAACATTTTCGTTTATATTCATGCATCATTTGAACAAATATGAAGCTTACGAAATCGTTATCGTCTCGATGCAAAGGGTTGTAGTTAATCTGACGAGAACTTATGCATACACGTGGCAATCTCATCTAACTTGCCTAAAATGGCAAAGCTTTGTCACTTTTGCGTTTTCTGACATAATCAAGAAGTTGTTTGATTATATAAAGTTTCGGGAGAAATGACTGAATTCATGTCATGTATAATTTTGGCACTCCATTTATTAATAGCAACACAAATAAAAAAGACAAACGTTGGTTATAAAATGTCTAAACTCTCAAGCGTGCACAAGAGGCGTTTGGTACGAAGTGTTTACAAGAAAAGCAAACATAATTGTTTGTAAACGAAGAAGCTACAAGTGCAACATTCCGAAAAAGGTACTTTCCCATCTCGTTTTAGAGAACTTGCACCAACATTTAAATGGTACACGGCCGTACATCGACCCGATAATGCTTATCTTGATTTCTGTCATTGGAATGATGGGTGATAGTGCACTTAGATGAGGATTAATTACTACGTCGATATCTGCGTATATCTGCTCCGCACGAATGCCTATGTCAATAATTGTGTAGCGTCGTTGATGGGTGATAGTAGTCTAAATGGTATTGGGTTGGTTCGTTGGTTATGTGTACATAGTCTAAATGGTATTGGGCTGGTTCATTAGTTATGTGTAAATAGTCGAAATGGTATTGGGTTGGTTCATTGGTTTTATGTACATAGTCGAAATGGTATTGGGCTTGTTCATTGGTTTTATGTACATAGTCGTAATGGTATTGGGCTGGTTCATTGGTTATGTGTACATAGACGAAATGGTATTGGGCTGATTCATTGATTAGGTACACATAGTCTAAATGGTATTGGTTGGTTCATTAGCTATGTGTTCATGTCGAAATGGTATTGGGTTTGGTTCATTAGTTATATGTACATAAGCGAAATGGCATTGGGTTGGTTCATTGGCTATGTGTACAAAGACGAAATGGTATTTGATTGGTGCGAGCAGGCAAGAAGAATGGTGCAGTAAACCGCAGACCCGAGTTCATACATTGCAATTTAAAAAAAATTTCTAACCTGTATAAAATATTATTTATTGGCATTTAAAAATTATGTTAATATTATCAAGCATGATCCTTTCTAATCCAAGGATAGCACTTTCCATTCCTTCCTGATATGTCTTCACTCTGTTTTTTTCTGTCTGTCTTTCCGTCTCTCTGTCTCTGTGTGTCTCTGTCTCTCTGTCTGTCTGTCTGTCAGTCTCTATCTATCTATCTATCTATCTATCTATCTATCTCTCTCTCTCTCTCTCTCTCTCTCTCTCTCTCTCTCTCTATATATATATATATATATATATATATATATATATATATATATATATATATATATATATATATATATATATATAAAGAATACAAATCATATGGTGAATAACAATAACAACCCTTTCAAGCGTACTGGACCCACCAAGGGATCACGTGTGTCAGGGATTGATTAAAATAGATGCAATAAACTGACGACGAACAGTACGAGACTAGTAACTAACTAGCCTAAGCGCTTTCGACTCTTAATGAGTCTTTTTCAAAGGCAAATACAAAACATATAGACGACAAACAAATAAACACAAAAACGTTGTGTTTGTAAACCACTACAAGGCTGTCTCCACATGTGTTAAAACTATAAATACAACCTGCTTGTATAGACTACTTGCGGAAACTGAAAACGGTGCATAATTCCCTAAAAGTCTTCAAGCCAAAGCGACATCTACTTTTACTTTTGTACATTTATGTAACGCAGATTATATCCCGGATATTTGATTCTATACCGGTTATTCTTATAGTAAACATTGAACGATAATAAGAAGATTTATAAAATGTTAAATTCTACTAGTGCATAGTTTTCATTTTCTAGTCTTCCTGGTTAGACCGCTTGGTTTCAATGTTCTAAGGCGGCGTATCAAGTATGATTCCTTTTTCTTCCTGGTTTCGGAACTCCAGGAGTGGTTGTTAGCAATAGCGATAAGTATTATATCATTGAAAGTGTGGCCCGGGGAGGAGACCTATCACCCACACAATCCCAAAGTAGGTAAAATAATCGCAAACCACTGGCCAACCGTGCAATCGTCAGACAAACTAAACCTAATACTTCCGAACAAACCTGTAGTAGCTTACCGGAGACCAAAAAACCTAAAGGACATCCTAGTCAGGGCAATGCTAACGCCAATCGCTAGTCAAAACCAACCTAGTCAATATGGACCCTGTGGCGATAAAAGATGCAAAACCTATCAACATATGATAGAGACCAAGACATTCACTAGCACAGTGACTGAAGAAAAACTAAACATACATGGTCCAAACAAAACGTGCAAAACAGAGAATGTGATTTATCTCATCACATGTAAGATCTGTGGCCTTCAGTACGTCGGAGAATTTGAAAAGCTACACAAAAGGATAAACCTTCATAGATCTGATTGGATGACAAAAAAGCTGTACAGAAGCCCGGTCGCAGAACACTTCTCCTCCCCTGGCCACACTTTCAGTGATATAATACTTATCGCTATTGCTAACAACCACAGCTGGAGTTCCGAAACCAGGAAGGAAAAGGAATTATACTGGATATGCCGCCTTAGAACATTGAAACCAAGCGGTCTAAACCAAGAAGACTAGAAAACGAAAACTATGCACTAGTAGAATTTAACATTTTCTAATTCTTCTTATTATCCATCAATTGTTACTATAAGAATAACCGGTATAGAATTAAATATCGGGGATATAATCTGCGTTACATAGATGTACAAAAAGTAAAAATATATGTCGCTTTCGCTTGTAGACTTTTAGGGAATTATACACCGTTTTCAGTTTCCGCAACTAGTCTATACAAGCTGGTTGCATTTATAGTTTTAACACATGTGGAGACAGCCATGTAAAGGTTTACAAACACAACGTTTTTGTGTCTATTTGTTTGTCGTATATATATGTTTTGTATTTACTTTTGAAAAAGACTCATTAAGAGTCGAAAGCGCTTAGGCTAGTTAGTTACTAGTTTCGTACTGTTCGTCGTCAGTTTATTGCATGTATATATATAAATATATATATATATATATATATATATATTTATATATATATATATATATATATATATATATATCTATATCTATATATATAGATATATATATATATATATATATATATATATATATATATATATATATATGTATGTGTGTGTGTGTTTGTCTGTGTGTCTGTGAGTGTGTGTGTCTGTGTGTCAACTTCCATTTACCTGTTTCACCGTTCCAAAAAGGTTTGTAAACTGTTTATAAATAATGGAAATTTATGTATCAAATCATGCCAGCGAAAGTGAATGGAGAATACATCATTAGGCTCTACTCTAGTGGCTTCAGCCATCAGAAAAACAAATGTCGTCGATCATGGTGTGTGTGTGTGTGTGTGTGTTTGTGTGTGTGGTGTAAAGGTGTAAAATACGAAGAGCTATAATACGGAACCATAACTAATGGTCACAACACACATCTTAAAATTTGAGATAAAACACACACACACACACACACAGAGACACACACAGAGACACATATATATATATATATATATATATATATATATATATATATATATATATATATATATATATATATATATATATACATGATGCAAAATAGCGTCAAAAATAAGTTAGTTAAAAAGTAAATTATTCTAACCACTCTTCATGCGTCGCTTAATATGTCGAAATTATATGTCAAATTATTGCAATTTAAAACGCTCTATTCTCTCGTGGGTCGCTACTTTGCAGTTATTTACTCCATTTCCCCAACGATGAAAGTCAGCACTATTGAAACTACAACAGCCATTACTGAATCATTTGACTTCCATTTATACCACTGTGAATGCAATAACATTAATACAGCTCATCGAGACTAACAAATAAAACTTGACCTGAGCTCTTCTGTCTCATGTCATTTAGGTTATCGAACACCCGAATCACAGATCTTGACGACAAACATGAGACTGACAAATGCCAAACTAAATGAGACCATACAGCCTCTTAATTAGTTCTGAGACTGGCTATCAAGCTCACTTGTATTTGAATCAACATAAAACTCGGGAAAAATCAATTATATCAATAATGTATGAATCGAGGTCCAGTAAAATCCAAGTATGGCACTAATTTCGTAACATATCAGTAATTCAAGCTATAGCTACTATTGATGATAAATACAGAGTAAATGTATTTTTCAAATAAGATAATGTATCCTTCTGATTGGTCCGTCGATTATGACGTATAAAGCATATAAATCAACAGCTTTTTAAAAATTAATATCTAACTTATTATTCTGCCTCCAAACCCTTTAATTATGTATGTATGTATAGATTTATTAAGCGGATATGAGCTAAATCTTTTACAACTGTTCTGGCTAAAATGAAACGAACGTCAAAACAATCCTATCTTATAATCTAAAAATCTTCATCATTAATTAATAGTGAAAAGTCACGGAAGTTCTCTGGTACACGGTTTAAATTGCCAAGCCAATATTATATATACCAATAACTAGCGTCAACCAGTTGGTTAGTTAGCAACGTCATTAGCAAAACAGTGATGCCATTCCCATTACAGTTATTTAAGAAACTTCTTCCTCAAATGCAGTGATTGATTTGGTAGCATCACATTTGCGTAGCGCACCAACCCATACAGTAGGGCGATATTGCAACATGTAATTTCGCCTACTTACAATTTTAACAGTTTTGTTTAAAATGAACACATAATCAATCACTTTTACATATGTGAAATGCGGGTTGTCCGATTCTTTATTAAATAAATCTCATAATTGTTTTTAGAATTAGGTCGTATTGTTTTAATTGTCAAAACTGACATTACAATGGACATAATCATATATATATATATATATATATATATATATATATATATATATATATATATATATATATATATATATATATATATATATATATATATATATATAACCTGGAGAGCCATGGAATTACCTTACAAGTTTTCTTGTAACGTAGTTAAAATTCTGTTTTCTATTCAGAATTTTAAGTGTGATGTCCCAAATAAAATTATTTAAAATTAGCAAATTATTAATATAAATATGAATTTGAAACCGTTTTTATTTTCATCATTATCAATCTAGACGAAGCTGCTTTTTATGTAATTGTGGTAATATATTATGCAATCACTTATCATATATAAGTAATCGACTCATCGATAAAGTGAATCGAACTTGTCCAGTTCAGTTTGGAATACGTTTATAATAACACCGTACTTTTATAAAATTGACAAAACAAAACATTTCATTCAAATAGGCGATATGTTTGCTGAGGTAAGGGAGTTTTAAACTTGGAGAGAATAACCTGTTCTATTTTTTCTCAAACACTTTTTAAAGAAACACGTTAACCTTAGAGAGGTGTACATGATACAGAGAAACTAAAGATTGTTCATTCAAAAACATCATTCCTAATTTGGATTGAGAGATTATTTGGCTTTTTAAAGTTATTACTCACACATCATATATAAATTGCCATGGACGTATTTATTGAAAATATTCGTATCACTCGCCATCATTAAATTACAGCAAAATAAATATCAGAACTGATGGACGTGAAAGAGTGTATTTTGTTTTGTTTTTTTATTTTTATGGAAGTTTTTTTTTTTTAAGAGCTTATACAATTACCAATAAAGAAACATTCGTAACGTTGCAGTTGCATTGAGTTTTCCATCCCCTAGCCAAAGTCCAAGCTGGTAAGTCCAAGCTGGTAGTATAGACATACACAGGAAACACGTTCATTAGGCTATACCTAAATCAGACATTAAATTTCCTTATGAACACTTCAAGCAGCATTTGAAATATATAAAAAGAAAAGCCGCATAATAAAATCTAGACAATAAAATAATATTATGCTAAAAAAAGATGAAATGAAACAAATACATTTGAACCGCAACTCCTTTCATCCATATGAACATATGAACAGGCAAGTAAGTACACATTATATAAACAACTATTCATATAAATGCTAAATTGCCGCAGAAATTAAAATGAAGCAGAAGGGGTGGGTGGTGTAACATATACTGTAATAAGTATACTATTTCAGTATTGTTTCGCTTATCCAATACACCTGTTATGCAAGGAAGAAATACCTGAAGCTGATTTAATAGAATGCTATTCCAGACAAGCCTAATCAAAATTAATAGCTATTTTTGAATAGCTTTTTGTGTCTGGCTTTGGTACTTTGAAATTTTGACATTTTAATGATTTTAGATTTGGAGTACTGGTATATTTTCTTTCCTGGAAAACAGTGTTTAGGTAGGTGGGAGCAGATTTTGTAAACAGCTTGTAAACTATTTTGGTCTTTCTCAAAAATTCTTTTACGTATTGGTAATTCTTTGTATGTAAATAGAACAATTTTCTGGTTTTAATTAAAAACGTATTGACATGCCCTTTCCTTGAATATGACAATTTTTCTCGTCTTTGTAGCAGTTGCGTTTCTCCAAAATAAGTTACAGTAGTCAAGATGAACTTGAATAGAACTTTTGTAACTTTTCTGCAAAGTAATGGAACGAAGGCCTTCATTTCTTTAGAAACCAAAGATAAAATTTTATTTTCTTTGAAATATTATTGAATATGATGAGACCATCGCAAGGCGTTATCTACAAATGATCCATGAATTTTATCTAAATATAATTTTCACATCAGTGCTATCATAGAGAACATATATAATCACAGTTTGCAATCTTTACACACACACACAGATACATAGATAATTTCAGTCGATATTCTAGCGCATACTCATGCACGGTCGAGGTATAGCACTTTTCGTTCTGCCTGATGTATGTTTGTCCCTTTCTGTATCAATTCATTTCTATATGCCTTGATTTATGTATAGGAATCTAGAATGACTGTTAATTGAGAGTTAACTGGTAGGTCGTCATGCGGGTGTGTCTACTGGGTACGAATGTTTATTCTAGCAACTATGTTCCATTATTATGTTAAGGATATGCACATGGTCGAGGGGTTTGATGGTTGGTGCATCCAAACAAAGCGGTTGTTGCTGTAACCCAAAAGCCCGAATTCAAGTTTCATGGGAGAAAGAATTAAAACTTCTAAAATTTATATGACAACATTGTGTCTTACATTACACATTACACACACAGAAATATATATATATATATATATATATATATATATATATATATATATATATGTGTGTGTGTGTGTGTGTCTGTGTCTGTGTGTGTCTGTGTCTGTGTGTGTATTTGTTTGTGTGTTTGTGTCATTTATCTAGGAAATGACTATAACTTGACGCACACATTAATATTCACTTTAATTGACAGAGTTGATATTTGGTTACATCTACAAGGACAATAGCTTTATTAGCGTCTCTTTATGTCATGGACATGGTGTAAGTTTGCTCCCACGATACATATCTATACCAAAATTTACAAACACTTAGAAAGAGCGCTTCACTCTGGTAAACATATATCAAAACAAACAGTACAAATTGGCATCGCAACAGGCTGTATCGTGACAATCTAAATGTGTTTAAATGGGTTTTGAAAGACCTTAACAGGAAATAACATATCTTCACAACGTTTAACCGCACGCAAAGTTATGAATGACTTTTTCTATAGTCATGCCGCTATGTGACGCTTGTCCGATAATTAATCCCATCTATTATTTTTGAGTCCCAACATGGTCTCGATTAACCTTGTATTTCGTTTGTCATCATTGGGAAAACCATTACCTACAGTCTCACTTCAATGGTTCTTTGTAAGCGATATTCACAGGCAAACAATAACCCCCTTGCTGATGCAACCAGCTTTTATACTCAAATATCCCAGTAACCTCAGATAACGTTAACAAGTTTTAAAACGGACGTGTCCTTACATTCTTGCTGATATTAAACTCCCGCCTTTTTCTAATTAGTCTGTAACGAGCCAACAACTCATATTTGTATGGTTTATGACGTCTTGGTAACAGATTAACTGTTTCATTCAATTAGCGAGATGTAATTAGCCTTTTGTAGGTATCCTTAGGAGTAGGGAAAAGCTATAATTTTCAAGGTACATTTGTGTCATTTTGTTAAATTTATTAATATAAAACTAAACTGCTAGCACAACCGATACCGAATTTTGTTTTGGCCGCCGCAGGGCTGTTTGCTGCACCGGGCCCTATGCACGTGCCTTGCGTGCCTACGCCTAAAAACGCCACTGAATAAAGTTTTGGATCATTAAATCATCGGAGCAAAAGGTCTACAGGTTAGCGTACCTTTCTCTCATACTAAAGAACCTTTATACCTTTGAATCCTTATATCTGACCAATAAACCTATGATCCAATGAACCTTCACATTAGAGAACACTAACCATCGGTATAATAATGGTTGCTAATTATAAAAGGAAGTCTTTAATTGATTTCTCCATGGCTTTAATTATGACATAATTAATAGTTAATAAGCAAAGTATGTAATGCGTATCATTGTTTTTCCGTTTTTGTGAAGTACAACCTCAGCTTTTTTAACGAAAATAAAGTACACTAAAATAATGCTGTTAGATTCAATGTTATATAATGAACATATCTGAATCTAACATCAGTTTAATTTAAAAGAAAGAAAATTAGAATTTAATAATACTTTGGAATACTTTGTTTTTCTTCGTTAGAAAACAACCATTAATGTATCAGATGGTATGTGTAGATGCTTCATTCTGAGTAGTATAACGATTCACCTACCCCTTCCCACACCCAATTCTGATCTCAGTATTTTATCTCTTCCAGGCGAATCACATCTACATTTTTAAAGTAGCATTTCCATCACTAAATATTGTGACAAAACAATAATAATGGGTTTGTTTTCAGTGAACATGATATTGATTTGTATAGCTATTCTAAAATAACATATGAACAAGAAAACCTCGCAGCAGAGATGGTTACAGATATTACTTTGAAAAGACACCGTTAGAAATTAACAATATACGTGAGATACAACTTCGGAGAAATTAAAATCTCTTTGGTCTGCATTCTTAATGAGTATGCCAAGTGAAACACAAAGATATGTCAGAAAATCAAAATACTTTACAAAGCAATCTTGCAAACAACACTAGTTCCGTGGATACGTACCACGTGCGACTATACGCGTCTACGTAAATGGAATGTAGTTGCAATAATCTTTACAAAAGGTTGGTTAAACATATAACAACAAAGACCAAATAACTACAAAGACCAAAAAACAACAAAGACCAAATATAGGCACAAGGAATATTTTAATCCACTAACATCTTATGCACGTACATTATGACTCAAGCATTTAGCATTAACTCTAAAGAAAAAATGTTTAACTGCCAAAATAACGAAGTCCAACAAAATTTTAAGAATGATGATTGTTTCGTGTGGAATGCAATGTTAAAAGAATGATAATTACTTGTATGGTATGCAATGATGTTTTTACAGCAGGCCTGCGTTCTTCATACATAGTTGGTTAAATATAATATTATATTAGGATAAATTAAAGCGCATTTTAATACGCATAAATTTACTTGCGATATAACGAAATAAATATTGATTTTATTGATTTTTTTCGACCCATTTTTTTTATCAATCACATATCTGAGGCCAAGGTTACTGTGACAAATTATTGCGTGCTAATGGTTTCGTAAGAGCCTATGTTATGCCGATCTAGAAAAATACCATGCTTTTTTAACGGGAGCTAGGTAAACTGGCGATTGGAAAGGAAGAGATGAATCTACATACATAAATAGATAAATTAATTAAGGATATACAGTGTCACGAATCATATCGATCCAGATTTCTTAGAACTGGAAAACAAATATAAAGATAGCGAAATTTCCCCCAAAACTTTGTAACTGATGATAAATCTTAATACATGTGAAAATTTACTGATAGCCGCTCCGGTGGCCTAGTGGTTAGAGCGTCTGTCTCAGATGTGGGAGGTCGTGGGTTCGATCCCCGATCGAGTCAAACTAAAGACTTACAAAAATGGTACTAACAGCTGTTTCGCTTGACGCTCAGCATTAAGAGATTAATATTAGGACTGGTCGGTCTGGTGTCATGATTATGTGACTGGGTGGGACATCATGCTACATGTCTGCGGCATGATGCCCAAGTGCTAGGCATCACTATAAACTGCCACACTGCAGACATCGTAGTGATATGATTCCTACGTAAAAGCTACGTTAAACATTATAATCGCATCACATCCTTGTACTGACCACTGATTGCACTTAATAGTTATTTGAAGTGGACCATGACGGACATTGTCCTGTTTTGGGAATACAACAAGAAACACGAATATTTTACAAGGTCAAACCTTTAAGGGGAGAAATGTAATTAAAAATTAGAATCAACAATGCCGTGTTAAAAACAAAAGCAACAACGTGCATTCTGATGTCCGTTTAAATTACTTAATATACAGTGTACATGTCTATCTGTCATGGAGATATCATACTTACAAAATGAAAAGAAGGGCAAGAAAGGCCAAAATTAACCAAAATCTCTTATTTCTTATTATATGTGTACATTTTTACACACGGAGAACACTAATAATCCCATCTTACATTTTATTTCTAATATTTAAGGAACACATATATTTGTTTTTGTTTTTATTGTTGCTGCTGTTGCTGCTGCAAAAATTATTGCGTAACTTCTGTTGTGTCATGCTTTTCCAAAACAATTTAGGCTCGAAATGAAAACTAAACAAAGCATGTCTGTAAAGAATATATATATATATATGCGCGAAAAAAACTTTCACCAATAGACTGTTTTTTAAAACTTTATCCAAGATTTTAGATTTCGACAAAGTTTCAAGCAAATGCTCTTTTTATTAAATGCCTCAAGTTTTTGTCTTGGACATTGAAAACACTAAAGTTAATATAACGAAATCTCTGTTGTTGGTTGTACTGGTGTATTCTAATTAAATCAGGTGAGCGTTTCCTGTTTAATGTATCAGTGTTATAGTAAAGTGTATTGTTCCCAAGGTAACACATATAAATTGGTTTTATAATCATCGACTTTAAAGCTCTTTAAATGCTATCCTTTTTTAACCATTCCTATTTTTATTGTTCACAAATGTATAATTGTATTTTTTAAGAAAAGTAAATATCAGATAAATACATTAAACTGTCATCAGGAGATACACGACAGTTCACATTTCATATCTCCAATCTTCTCATATATTTGTAAGGAATAAATGTAAGATAGGTGAATTGTGTCTGACCTATACAAAATATGCTATACTCACACTGTCTGATGTATTGTATTGATATTCACACCATTTATTTTGTCTTTCTGACACAAGGTCAATTTCATTACTTACAAACCATTTTTGCCAAAAGATTGGGTATAAGTTTGATCTCTCAATACAAATCCCCAAGTGGCCGAGTGGTCTAAAGCGCTGACCGTTACGGATCACTGCCATCTAACCTCCGCGTGAGTTCGAGTCCAGACTCGGATAACGTTGGTAAGTGTGAAAGCCTGCCTGTAGCTTCTCGTGGGTTGGCGGTTCTTCCCGGGGTTTTCCAGGGTTCTTTCTCCACCATTAATACAGGTCGCCATGTATAGCCTATCTTGTGGTGAAAAATGGTGTTAAACAACAACAAATCCTAACAACATTGTAAATATCAACCGTCGTACGAAAAACGTTTTAAAAAAATGCAAATACATGTCATTAAAATATTATGGTATTATGCTATACGATATGGATACACTTGCGACATAATTATAATCCATCACCACTAATTTGAAAACTGCTACGAACGTATTAATGAACGCAGTGTAAATTAATATTCCTTCTTAACAAATAAAGAACCATATTTAAAATAAAAGTTTAAACTCGTACAACTATCAAGCAACAAGGCATTTTCTGTAAGAATATTTCGTCTATTAGTCATAATCGGACATATATAACAGACCATGTGGTTAGTACGAGAGCAGCCATTTTGATTTCCGCACGAGGCGAGTTACTTTAATCACGTGTATATGTCAAAGTGGAAGTTGCTAATTTTTTAGCAATTAAAATTCTTCGTATGCATATAAAGTTAGCATCTATAATAGTGATGATTGGGGTGAAGAGTGATTCATTTTCTGCATATATGGAATTTGTTTTCTTTCAATGCTAGTGGTATCAACGATTTGAATTAGTTTACTTCGACAAGTGGTAGTAAATGATCAGTGACTTTATGTAGTGGTAACAATTCCACATATAGAAATATCATTGGTAAGTGGAGTTTCTTTACTATAAATTACAAACAATGCAATATACATGGTATCGCCCATCCCTCTGTCTGCTTGTCAGAATATTATAAAGTATTTTTCTGCCTTAGTAATCAGATAAAAGGTTCTAGAAGAAAAGCAATTATGGTGGAAGAATCTATGAGCTTTTGGTAATTGAATCTTCAAGACCTTTATTGAAAATCTCTAATGACAATCTGAGTCTCCATACTATTTTCTGACGCTATTTAATACTAAAATAATACAACAGTGTCTGCCATATTTTTATTTGATAACACAGTTAATCATGTACATTAAAAGTTTACATGCAAATTACAAACCAAATAGCCCACATAACCATGACAACGATTTATGCTACTGTTATTGTATATAAAATGTGAGTTAGCTTAAATTGGAAGTTCTATTATAAGATACAACAATCAATAAGACTGTCTGACGTGTTCAGCTTAACCGTAAGTATTATTTACAATTCCGTCTGCTGGAAGGAAAACGAAACAAAACTCCCAACTAGTCTGCAATATAGAGACACTTTAAATTTTGTAAAGGTGGTTGAAAAGCTTCTTTTAAAATTCCTAAGATTTACAATGCGTGAAGACACGCAAATTTATGAATAAAAATTTTGAGAAATAGCCCGCCATGTGATAACAATGATTACATTCATCACAGATTTTGTCCAGACGGGTTTCAGTGCGATATTCATTTTCCATATAATTAGCTTCGGAACAATAAATCAGTCACAAAGAAAATATACACATTTGAATGATTCTGTACAAATGGTAGACTTACATGGTCTGTAGTCTTTTGATGATGCAAGAGGTTATTGCACTTACATGTCCCAGTAACCTTCGAAAAAATGACAGGCATTTTTACTAACGCTGTAATGAAACACCCACCTTATTACACCTAGTCAGTTATAATCAAATTAATTCCAACGTGCCGTTTTCTTTCGCGCCTTTTCTAAAGGATCTTCATGATGGTGTTTCTTTATTTTACAAATGTACCTCTTATACAAGAATATTATAGCATGAGCAGTATTTCCGCTTAGCCTTCATTATTATAAACAAAAAGCAACTTTGTAACTTATCTTTATCGTATAAAAATCGTGTGGAGACACAATATGAATTTTTTTCCCAAGGTGTTACAATTTGGAGTTAAATTCGTACTATAAAAGTATTCGGTTTCTTTTCTTTATTTGTTTGTTTGTTTTGTTTGGATTGTTTTTGTCTGTTTCTTGTTTTTAATATACATAAAAATATAGACATATGCATGTAATATATATATATATAGATATATAGATATATATATAGATATATATATAGATATATATATTGCATTAATAATTTCAACAAGATAACATTTCAATACATAATTATACTATTGGTAATTTTAATACAATAAATATGACGGCATGCAAAAAATACACTCATGTACTAAAAAAATTTGTATATGCATATATGAACATTTATCTATACCCACATAAGTCGTTATCTGTATATATGCATCGGTGCCCGCATACACATACGAGAATGGTAAGTGAGAGTTATATTTTCATTCAGTGATTACCTTATTCCACTATCTTAGCCATTATTATGTTTCTAAATACAATATGTTTTTACATGACTCCAGTTATTAAATAGCTTTTGAACTTTTGGATTTTCCAGGCTGTAATGGATTTACCATTGTGCTTAGGTGAGCCCATGGCCCATGTTGGCCAGGGTCTCATCTTCTTGGCAAAAACAAAAATTACGATGAAGTAAGGGGCTCATATCTTAACTAGCACCTGGCCTCATTTGTCCTAAATACGGCATTGCTTCCAGGTCAGACCTATTAGCTTCAATTTTAAAATGAAATATCAAATTATAAGGAGCTCTTGCAGGTTTGTTTGCTTTGATATTTAGATCTAAATATAATATATTTTGCTAGCAATAATAATAGATTTACAAAATTTGATTGGCAGGACAAATTTAAATCTCGAAATAAAATGACATTTTCAGAAATCACAAAGTTTACTCCGATCTAAGTTCTATGAAAAAGTAAAACCTGACTTCAAATTGTTGCACAACAACAGAGTTGCAAAAAAAAATGTTTCGTCGCTTTTTTCTCACTATTACAGAAAAGAACACCTTTTGTCAGCTACGAAACCAATAACTATTACAGAAAAGAACACCTTTTGTCAGCTACGAAACCAATCACTATTACAGAAAAGAACACCTTTTGTCAGCTACGAAACCAATAACTATTACAGAAAAGAACACCTTTTGTCAGCTACGAAACCACGGTTTCCGAAAGCACGTCCCAAAAATGAATAAAAATAGTACCTTTGCAAAGTTTTCATTTTCATCAACAATTATAAAAACAACTGAGTACTGAGCTGTCTTTTCTGTATTGACTTTATTCTATTATATGGATATTACTTACTGATGGATTACGTACAATAATAATAATAATAATAATAATAATAATAATAATAATAATAATAATAATAATAATAATAATAATAATAATAATAATAATGTGCAATGGCCAAATTTATTGGATAGGATTATAGATGTCCGTTGATAGGCTGGATAGGTTGATAAGGGTCCGCCATCTGACCACGATATATACTACGGGATCCACAGTTTCAAAAAGTTTAAAAACCACTGCCTTTTTCCACCAATTTTTGTCTTTTAGAATGCTGAATTTAATTTTGTTTTAATAAAAAGGTTTCTTGAGCTTTGGAATACTGTAATACTGGATTTAATAGACTCTTATATATCTATCTACATTCGTTTTTATCCTCAAGTAGAACTTCAATATTCTTACGGACAGATGTGTGCAGATTTACTTTTCTCACGTTGTAAAATGTAATCGTTTTAAATATAGTCTGATTTCACTTTATAATACCGTAATATTGGATACTTTAGGGTGTAAAATCTTGTAGATCACAAAATCTTTCATATGATAAGCATAAGTCAGCATAAGCCTTGTTCATGCAAGAAATGATATATAATTACGCCCCCCACCCCTTCGAAAGCCTAGTTCGACACAAAACTGGTCTGTTGTCAGTCATTATTTTTTTTATTTTGCCAGACACACGCCTGTGAAATTTTAAGGAAGTTTTCATTTTGTTATATTGTCATAAATTCTGTTCATCCATTAAAACTATTTTTGTATATAGTTTTGGATAATCTCGATATTTGTAAAGCATTTATATTGAAGAAAAAATTGTATGCGTTGCATAGAGGATAATATAAATATAACAATATTCTAAAAGTAACGTATGATAACATTATTACGTTCTGAATACGACGCTATTTGATTCTACACATGATCGAAGCGCTATGAACTCTTCGATATATTGGACATAAAAGGCTATATTTCTTTTTTTTTATTTGAACAGTAAAATATTTGCACAATTTATAACTTGAAATATTATTAATGTGAAGCCAATGATAACCCTGGACATTTAACTACGTAAAAATATCCATTTTTCATAATATTATATCAGCCATTATTCTGTATGTCCTCCAATAGTTATATTATTGTGATTGATAGATGCGAAGATTCCGACACTACCGCTTAACACGATCGTCTTTAATTGGTTTTATGAAATACATGTAGATGAATTTTAATTCAGTTATTGATGATCGTACATTAAAATGGTAAAAATTACCATATTGTTGCCTTTTGTTAGTTTTGGCACACACCAATATTTTCCTAAAATGTGTCTGTCCGTGCTATTAATCGTCATATGAATCCAGCAGGGTTTCATCAGACCTCATTATTATTCAGCAAATCATTAAGGTTTATTGTCACGTTTCAACAGTGAACTTATCCTGATACAAAAAATATACTAGACTCTCCATCTATTATGTGAGTCATTCTGTATGATATGAATTCAGAAAGATATGCATGGATTTATCGCACAAGAGTAACATGAAATACAAATCTTCACTAGCATCTGCCTTTTGCTTTTGCTAAATTAAACACATGAAGAACATAAGATTCAAGTGTATGGTAGAGGATAAGGTTGTGTGTGTGTGTGTGTGTGTGTGTGTGTGTGTGAGAGAGAGAGAGAGAGAGAGAGAGAGAGAGTTGGACGTACTGCATTCTTCGTGAGCAAGTAGAGCGTGAGGTATATTGCCTTTATACGAAACCCACCATGACAGTCACTGCTCAAAGTCTGTGTTATAAAATGAATAATGATGCTATTAATAGATACCATAATTTATCATTTGAAAATATTTAATTCATAACTGACAAGTTGCCCGTAGTCGTATTTAGTTATTTGTATTTATTGTTGCGGCATCACCCAAAATGTAAAATGGGAACATGCGATCCTACTTTTAATTTATCCATCAAAATTTTGGAGTATTCATTTAATCAATCATTTTGTCCTACATAGTTACAAATGTCAAAATAAGTATGTGTGTATTCGGTTTAGTCAATACAGTTGACATTATTGTTGATAAAGAGTTATGGTCATACAGACTTGATGTTATCAAAACATGTGTTCGTGACTAATTAGTAGCATTTAACAAAAGCTATTTGAATTGTCAATGAATCTACACAAATCAATGTGCTATGAAAACTGGATACCCTACCTGATCTCTACTCATATTTGGGACGTAATGTAGCAGCAAAAGATAGTATTCTGGATATGGGATTGTAAAGTCTAGCTTGCTTTTTAGCAATCATATTGAATAGCCTTACAGTGCAAAATTGTGATACTAAGCCATTTCAAAAGATTTATCTGGTATCAAAGAATCTCTCTCTCTCTCTCTCTCTCTCTCTCTCTCTCTCTCTCTCTCTCTCTCTCTCTCTCTCTCTCTCTCTCTCTCTCTCTCTCTCTCTCTCTCTCTCTCGTAATCACTTCGTAAGCGAAGTATCCAATTATGAATCTCTTTAACTTAAAAACTGTAAGTGCCAAGTTTGATCACATACCAGATGTTGTCTTTGGCCTTTCATCGCTATATGTCATTCCGTCTAATTCGTCATCTCTAAGTCTGCTGTATGCAAGATAAGATCAGTAGATCTAGATCTATGTGTCCTGCTACTCTGACAAGGAGAAAAACATAGACAAATGATTATCTACTAAAACAAAGAGAGAGATATGTGATGGCTAGGTGATAAGTTGTAATCACAATTTATAAGGCTATAAGTTAATTTATAGGTTAGAAATCGATGAAATAGCCATAGCATGTGTACTATGTCATAAACTCTTTGATAGAAGTCTTTTAAGCCTTTCCTTTCTTTGTTAGAGTCATCAACGTAATATTCATATTTCTTCCGTTCGTCAAACATAATAATACTCATTAAATTATAGAAATATTTACAACTTTAGATTAAAAGAATTTATTGCCTTCAAAGAATAATTCCGTACCCGATCAATGTCATTTTATGCTGGATCCCGACAATAATGTGCCGTTTTAAAATCAAACTCTGTACAATATGAATTATGCTAGACTCCAACGCCGAATCATTGAAAATAGAAACGCGTGTTCTTGACCTGCAGCATCGAAAATCGCATCCTTGATGAGAGATTATGTTGCTAACATTGCTTACATTCCTACATTTAACGGCTTCCTTGTGGAAAATAGTGGAAATGGACAATGCAGCATGATTCATTACTCAGTAAATCATTAATCATTGTAAATGAGAACTTTTCCTTACCTTCACATCTCTCACTCATATTATTAGAATCGTGTAACAAAATAATTTTATTTTCCTTCTATTCCCACCGAAACTCAAGAAAGCGCAATTTTCAACTGACAGCTTGTTTATTCCGTTTGCTTTCACGGCACTGGCAAAAAATGAACTCTGATATTTAATATGAAGCTTTACAAACGTGTCTGCTTCATTTTAGCATATAAACATCATACAGTTTTTCCTTGTCATGACAATATTTGACTTTAAAAAAAACTTACAAATATTAAACTAGGATAAATGCATGGACTTTTCACCTCATATCTCCCCGAATTGTATTGCGTATTTCAAAGCGGCCTCTTTCCAAGACCTTCTCAGACACTTCTCCCCATACTCGGATAGACATTTAGAGGTCTTAGTGCATAATCACATGCTGCAAAGACTCGCTTATAAGTCGAGTCAAATCGAAGACAACAAAGATCCTGATCTGCCATAGCATAATTCACTCGTTAATCCCCGAAGATCAGTTTTTAACTAACTGATATAAAAGCCGAAAGTTATTGGGGGTTTTTGTTGTTTTTTTTTACAGAATATATTTTTTATCTTATACTTACCTAGGTAACTCTTTGAATAATTTTCGTAGCAATAAAATGCACAGAGAATGCCAAATTCATAAATTTCTCATATAGAATTGTTCTTCATTGATTACCATAGTGTGATACAGTATTTGTCTCTATTAATTACAATACGATGATATATTTCATCAGACTGGGTAACTTATTTCAGTAAGTGTTTCTCTTAAGTGCTTACCTCCTGTATAGACGTGTTCTTAATTAACTCCTGTATAGGCGTGTATTATCTTTATTCATATCAAATTAGAATTATTGCTTCAGCTGAATCAGAGTTAAAAACTGTCTCTCTCTCTAGAGACTACGATGGAAGGGCTTATTTATTTTGAAATCATATATCGAATTTCAATTCTTCAGGGAGAGATGCCATTGACGGTATTGTATACAAATGCATGAGTCCGCCATTAACTCATTTCCTGTTTAAGTCAAAATTTGATGAATATCTGTATGTTTATCAGAAAAATATGCATTATTAAAAAGTTAGATGTTATTTCACCTGTTCAGATGTAGATGTTTTTCAGGAAAGCACATATTTTCTACATTTAGATGGCACACAAACAGTTATATATATATATATATATATATATATATATATATATATATATATATATATATATATATATATATATATATATATATATATATATATATATATATATATATGGAGTACAAATCATATGGCGAATAGCAGCCCTTTCAAGCGCACTGGATCCACCAAAGGATCACGTGTATCAGGGATTGATTGAGATAGATACAATAAACTGACGACGAATAGTGCGAAACTAGTAACTAACTAGCCTGCGCGCTTTCGACTCTTAATGAGTCTTTTTCAAAGGCAAATACAAAACATATATAAAACAAACAAATAAGCACAAAAACATTGTGTTTGTGGACCTCTACATGGCTGTCTCCACATGGGTTAAAACTATAAATGCAACCAGCTTGTTAAGACTTGTTGCGGATAATGAAAACTGTGTATAATTCCATAAAAGTCTACAAGCCAAAGTGACATCTATTTTTACTTTTTTGTACATTTATGAAAAAAAGATTATATCCTGGACATTTGATTCTATACCGGTTATTCTTATAGTAAAAATTGAAGGATACTAAGAAGATTTAGAAAAAGTTAAATTCTACTAGTGCATAGTTTTCTTTTTATATCCTTCTTGGTTTAGACCGCTTGGTTTCAAT
This sequence comes from Potamilus streckersoni, assembly GCA_016746295.1. Taxonomy (NCBI): domain Eukaryota; kingdom Metazoa; phylum Mollusca; class Bivalvia; order Unionida; family Unionidae; genus Potamilus; species Potamilus streckersoni. The sequence continues at coordinate 900,757 of JAEAOA010001331.1, forward strand.
GTTCTAAGGCGGCTTATCCAGTATGATTCCTTTTCCTTCATGGTTTCGGAGCTCCAGCTGTGGTTGTTAGCAATAGCGATAAGTGTTATATCACTGAAAATGTGCCCAGGGGAGGAGAATTGTTCTGCGTCCGGGCTTCTATACAGCTTTTTTGTCATCCAATCATCCTATGATTGGATTTGTCATCCTATGAAGGTTTATCCTTTTGTGTAGCTTTTCAGTTTCTCCGACGTACTGAAGGTCACAGATCATACATGTGATGAGATAAATCACATTCTCTATCTTGCACGTTTTGGTTGGACCATGTATGTTTAGTTTTTCTTTAGTCACTATGCTAGTGAATGTCCTGGTCTATATCATATGTTGACAGGTTTTGCATCTTTTATCGCCACAGGGTCCAGATTGACTAGTTTGGTTTTGACTAGTGATTGGCGTTAGCTTTTGCCCTGACTAGGATTTCCTTTAGGTTTTTTGGTCTCCGGTAGGCTACTACAGGTTTGTTCGGAAGTATTAGGTTTAGTATGTCCGAGGACTGCACGGTGAGCCAGTGTTTTGCGATGACTTTACCTACTTTGGCGTTGTTTGGGTGATAGGTCAGGATAAATGGTATCCTATGAACCTTTCCTTTCTGTCCACATTTGAGTAGGTCACGGTTTGTTTGTTTGGCCCTTTGGTTTGCCTCCGCAATCAGGTCTATCTCGTAGCCTCGGTAAATTAAATGCTTAGCCAGCTCTTCAGACCTTTCTAGGAATCTTTCATCGTCGGAGCGAATTCTGCGTATCATCATTGTCTGACTATATGGAATGTTCCTAATGCATTATTTTGGATGACAGCTGGTTTGTCGGTTGGTTTCGAGTAGATGTCTGTGTGTAATTTGTTTTCCACCAGTCTGGTTGTTGTGTCCAGGAAAACATGGTTTGAGTTGGAAATTTTTTGTTTTATATTTGCCTTTGAAAAAGACTCATTAAGAGCTGAAAGCCCTCAGGCTAATTAGTTACTAGTTTCGCACTGTTCGTCGTCAGTTTATTGTATCTATCTTACTCAATCCCTGATACACGTGATCCCTTGGTTGATCCAGTGCGCTTGAAATGGTTGTTATTCGCCTTATTATTTGTGCTATATATATATATATATATATATATATATATATATATATATATATATATATATATATATATATATATATATATATATATATATATATATATATATATATATATATATATAATGAGAAAATCGTGTTTTTCGTAGGCTAAAGGCTCAAACAGGCAGCAATCCAAACCGTATCCTGAGGCCCGCGAAATCATTGGCGCCCAAGGTGTCATGAGAGAACGCCAAGTTGTTGCCATCTTGGGCAATCGAAACTGCCATCATGCGGCTCGCAGGGTGGTTTGAGTTTGAGACGCCTGGGCTAAAGGTTGAAAAGTAAACTGATATCAGAAGACAGATTTAACAGCAGGTGAGTCTTGCATGTGGACAGAGATAGGCAGGCGGTTCGAAAAGTAAGCACATAATACATGTTGACAGTCAGTCTATGAAAATGGCCCAAAGAGAACAAATAGATGAGAGTTTAATAACAAACGAATACGTGAATGTGTTCTGGATGAAAAATATATGCAATTAACAAATCATCCATTTAAATATTGTCTTTCGTGTAAGAACATGTTATGTTATTTCAGCTACACTACTGATTGAAATTAACGGACTACAACTTTGTTTGTTGCTTTATTCTGTATTGAATTCAAGATGCGAATCCCGTTGACACTGTAAAGTAAGTATTTAATTTCATCGTTCCCTTTCACAGAATAGGTTTATAGACTGTTAGTTTTGCAGACTGGTTTTCTTGTCATGAAATGAGCTTGAAATGTGTGATTGGGATGAGACCATAAAATCAATGTGATTTTAAAAGAAACGTGATTTTAATCAATAATTAAAAGATCAATTAACCCTGATTATATTTAGTATAAAGGAAAACATGGATATAAAATTTGAAATTGCGGAAATGTCATAACAGTGATAACAGACTATGGACAGTACATTTAAGACTTATCAAAGTGAGAGATGGCAACTTTCCGACTTTGCTGAATTAGTCGATCATTTGACGAACATGTGCAAAAATGACATATGGTTTGGCTTCCTCCCTTGGATTCCTTGAAGGGACCAAAAATTATGCAAAATTATAAACTAAAGATATTGTTCAATAATTTTATTATCAAATATAAATATATTTTGAAATCGTAGTAACTCGGGTTTGTTCAGTTCAACTCTGAGTCATTTGTTTCAAAAAACGTCTTCTTAAGTATTTACATTTCCAGCTACTAAAAGAAAAGCAAATATTGCACAGTCACGTTCCAATACTGTTCGTGAAAAATATTAACCACTGAATAAGAAAGAAAATAATAACCTTTAAGTTTATTGGAATTATATGTATCAGCTATTTCTTTTTCAGTATGACAAATATGCGTCACAGTCCTTTAGGTAGGACACTTCATTTGCACTAGTTAAATTCTGCTCTCTCAATTAGAATATTTTTGCTGTTTGCTTCATAAAGATTGAGAATTTAGATCACAAAAATGAAATGTCTTTACGACATAAATATTGATCGCCAACTTAGTCGCGTTGGAGGAAATCAATGCAAACACTGGTTTTCTGCTTATAGACAAATTGGATTTTAAGTTATTGGATTATAATGGGGACAAAATAATAGCCAATTCTACTACAAAAAAGATGGATGTAAAGATTGATTGAAACAAGTATTATATTATACATTATATATTACATATTATAACATTATATATTATTAATTATGACTCTTTTCGTATTTCCGCATCCAGTATTATCGGTACTCAAACATGACGAAACATACCAGGTAGATGTGAAGTTTTCCTACTCTGAGAACACCAGTCTCAAATAATCTGATTTAGTTCAGGAAAAGTTGAAACACTAAGCACAAAAATGCCTACCGCTCAGTACATATTTATTTAATGGTATCGGTTACCTCGATATGTGACTCAGCAAACAAATGAGCATATACAAATGGTTTCACCAGTAGGCTATTGCTTCTATATTATTTAAATCAGTGATGAATTTCCACTTGCTAATCACCAGTGACATAAGAAAATAACGATATTATATAGTAATTTTATTTTTATAAATGAATTAAACACGGTAAACAACTTCAGATCCCCCCTCTCTCTCTCTCACACACACACACACACATACATACATACATACATACATACATACATACATACATACATACATACATACATACATACATACATACATACATACATACGTACGTACGTACGTACGTACGTACGTACGTACGTACGTACGTACGTAAGTACGTACGTACGTACGTACGTACGTACGTACGTACATACATACATACATACATACATACATACATACATACATACATACATACATACATACATACATACATACATACATACATACATACATACATACATACATACATACATACATACATACATACATACATACATACATACATACAACTGAGATGGTTGGTTCCATTGAACTTAAATTTAAAGCAAGTAACTTAAAATAAGACTAAAACGTCGTAATGATATAGGCCTGCATAATCTATTTAATACCTTGTTTTGTTTTTGGGTTAGTTTTTAAAAACTCTATAACAAGATTTCAAAAAACAGATAATGTTTAAAATGTTAAAATGTTTGAAGTTCGCTCTCCTTCTCTCTTGTTGTGTTGGTTGGTCACGCAGCAGACTAATTGATTAACACAAGAATATAATCTTATGGCAAGTCTCACCAAACCATTACCATCATCGGCATAGCATTGGTCCTTAGCAGTTGTTAATTATAACATAATAATTACTTAGAACAATTATAAATGTTTGAATTACCTTTTGTCGGTTCGTCATTTCGCCAAGTCGATATTTTGCATCTCGTTTTGATATACTCGCCGTTAAGTGAATGGCTGCACTTGTGGTTTTCAAGAAGATAATTATGGCAGTGTTTTTAATGCTCTACTTTCTTCATTTCAACAAACTCTCGTGTTTAAATCATAAGTGTTTATTTAATCAATATGAGTGACAAGAAAAGCTCCCGAAAAACAAGAAGAAACAAATTACCAAAATGTGTGTGAATAGTTGCAATTGGTGCAGAACTACATTTTGTAGCGGAGACATACTGGACGAGAATATGAAGAGTTTACTCCCTCCGTAAATACGATTTTCTGTAGTCAATTTTAACTCCGTTATAAATGTAAGTATGTGTATTTGTATGTGATATAAATTATGTACATAATTACGTCAAAGTATTTGTGATGTATCTTTGCTTTACCACCTTCTGTATAAATAATTCTGTAAAGGAAACTCAGCGAGCATTGCACTATTTTTATTAGTATTATCATTATCATTACTTCACTTAAATTATTATTAGCAATATTTGTATGCTACCAAAATAAATGTATTTATTATGGCTTTTAAGCAATACAGAAAATAACAATGTAATAAAAAGTGCCACACAAGAATAATGCATCCTTACTTGGATATTGATTTGCCAATGTTAATAATTGTAATATTTTCTGCCGTAGAGAAATAACTGTGTCCATTTATCAGTACCCGACTCTGCTAGTTATTTAATGTGTCATAAAATCAATCTGATAATTTTTAATACAAATCCCAAAATTCAAGAAAACTAGAATTGTGTACATATACTACTTGATACATTTATCGATGTTAATCATATACACACGCAAAACACTTTTATCTCATTGTCAGTAGAAACGATTCTGAAAAATATTACTTATTGACGGTCTACCTGTAAATGTGAAATACACGATTGACTTTCGGTAGTGGCAGTAGGCATAATTAGGCTCCACGACAGGTGTTCGCACTTTAAACAACTGATGGATTAAGTAGTTGCTTAAACTCAATGAGATCAAGGGACAGTGGGCTTTCTGTTTGCGACGTTTGACGATTAGGTAAAATGAAGCTTTAGTGGCTATAGTTAGTACCACCATACACTGACAGTCCAGGCTTCCTAAGGCCCTTCCCATTTTTTCTTTTTTATTTATTTCGACATTTATTTAGGATGTTTGGTTAGAGTCAATTGCTTATCCAAAAGTCGGAATTCGCCGTCGCCTTGAGGTGCAGCATAGGGTAATCGCTAGTGTCGTTTTAAGGATTAGGCACGCTTGGCACGCGCCTATAGCCCCGCGCAGCAGGGAGCACCGCAGCGGCCAAAAAAAAATAATTTCGGTGTCAGTTGCGTTAACAGTTTAATACTATATTAAAAAATTTAAAAAATGACACATGCACATGGAAATGTAATGAAATACTCTATAATTGAAACTGAGAGATTAAAACGCAGTTCTGGTTACTTTTAAAGTTAGAGTTTGTGCCTAGGGCCCCCAACACTTCTTAAAACAGCTCTGGTAGTCGCTTACCATTGGGCCTAGCAAACTTAAACGATGTTATTCAAGTCGCACCTGCATAAAATCGAGAGGGAAATGATTTATTTTCTAATAAAATAGGAATATTTTACTCCTTATATGTATTTAATTAGCTGACAGCAGAGACACAACTACAGAGTTGATTCAGTTTGACTTAAACGAGTCATTTGCAGAGTTGTAGCTAGGGTGGGGCAAGGGGTACATATGTCCCCGGGCGCCAAGGTACAGGGCGCCAAAATGAGGCTTACAACGTTACCTTATAATAAATAAAATGGAAAAATGTGATTAAACGGGGAGGAGGCTGGGGCGCCAATTTTATAGTTCGTCCCCCGGCGCAAAATATCATAGCTACGCCTCTGGTCATTTGCATTTCTAATCACAATCTTACAAGCTACATCAGATGTACAATAATTACACGACATCAACAACAAACCTGAACACGGTTTTACAAAACAATAAGAAAATGTTAAATTATTGTCAAAGAACAAAAAGACAAATAAATTTTAAAAAAAGATTATTCTGAGAACAACGATATGTCGTTGTCACAGCAATTTGGGGAATGTTTGACTCGTTTTCTGTCTTTGTTATAGATATAGTTACATAGGGTAGGGAACCAGGCTAATTAGAAAATCAGATTTATCAAGAATATAGTTCTAGTCAAAGATGGATGATATGACCTCTCTAAGGTATCTAGTAAAGTCAGAGACCTTTGAATTTCATTGGATGTTCAAACATTGAATAATGTACTATACCTTGGTATATACGGTGCCCTGCTCATCAAACAAAAGAAGCTTAATTTGCATACTTGGAGAGGTCCCTGCTGAAATGCTCTAGTGACCACTGAAAACAGAGTGAAACAAATGGATAGTTAAGAAACATTTTGTCCATAGCCATGGAGGACAGGTAACCGCTGATTACAATATATCTATATAAAAAAAATTGCTAGGAGAAATTAGAAATGATCTTTGTGTCGAGGTGACCTTTATGACAGATATATATATATATATATATATATATATATATATATATATATATATATATATATATATATATATATATATATATATATATATATATATGTGTGTGTGTGTGTGTGTGTGTGTTTATATAAAAGAATTGGAAATGTTTATGGATTTGAATAGCGCGAAGTTTGTATTGTGTTTTAATAACGATCTTAACACCTAAATTCATTCATCTTCCCTTGTCTAAGCCGTGGAATTATTTATTGCGCAACAACAGGTTAATACGACAAGGACGCTGGTAACACTTGCATATTATGTGATGGTGGTAACATTCACATATTATTTGATATACCTTGTTCCAAATGTACCATTTACAAGTCACTTAAGAACAATGTCGATCTTAATAACACTCTAAATCACAGCATGGACTGTAATATTAAAAACATGACTATACCTTTATAGGACTCTTAATAACAAAGTCGATTTTAATATGACTCCGAATCATAGTGTGGATCTCTTTTGATAGAACTCTTAATAACAGCGTGGATCTATTTTAATATGACTCTTAATAACAGCGTGGATCTATTTCAATCTCAGTAACAATGTGGATCTATTTTAATAGGACTTTTAATAACAGCGTAGATCTATTTTAATCTCAGTAACAGCGTGGATATAGATATGACTATTAATAACAGCGTGGATCTATCTTAATATGAGTCTTAATAACAGCGTGGATCTATTTTAATCTCAGTAACAGCGTGGATCTATATAGATATGACTCTTAATAGCAGCGTGGATCTATTTTAATAGGATTTTTATTAACAGCTTGGATCTATTTTAATAGGAATCTTAATAACAGCATGGATTTATTTTAATATGACTTAATGACAGCGTGGATTGTTTTAAATAGGACTCTTAATAACACCGTAGATCTATTTTAATAGAACTCTTAATAACAGCATGGATCTATTTTAATAGGATAATAGGACTTAATGACTGCGTGGATTTATTTTAATAGGACTCTTGCTAACAGCCTGGATAAAAAGTTATCAGATGTTTTTCTCTTGCAACATATCATTTAACTATATTTTCTAAATCATGGTATATTTATCTATTTGTTAAACTAAAACATTTAACGAATGTGACGGTTTCATCACATTAGTAATGTCCTCACGGGTCTTCCTTACCTTTCGTCCTTCACATATTAATTTTAATAACGATTACACAGGCTTCTCTTGAATAGGATTTAGCTGAGCCTGGCTATTAATTGTATTTTGTTGGCATGAGTCAAGTATATTTTAGTCTTTGCTATTTTTATTCACCACTTATTTTCTCCGCTTCCGTAGAATGGCTAAAATGTCTAAATTACAGTGCGGAAAACATATGGTGGTTCTTCCGCTACTTTGCTAGCTTATATAACCCCATGCACTTGAAGTCGTTAGTTAATTCTAACTCTTGATTTTGACCTTTTCTGGAAACTATGTCACATTTAAAAGAATTTTCCCCTGACCTACTCTATTTACCGTCTTGTTAAGCTCCCGACCCTTATCACCGGGTAATATGACTGCGATGAATAATGACATGAAGGGACTATGGTACGGAAAACCCTAGTGTATGCGTAGTGTGTTATTACAGCAAAGTCGATTTGTTCGAAGCAAAATTATTGGATCTGTTTTAACATGTACCCCATTCACCGTGTCACAGAAGATAGGTATAACACAAACTACTCTGTAAGCTGTAGATGCCTTTTTTAATCATTACACTATATATTTTGGCCCATTGAATTCCAATGAGCACGACAAAAACTGTGCATTTTAGTTAATTGTAACTTTATACAGTCGCAGCTTTGTCATTATTATCGCTGGAATTTAACAGAAATAAAATAAAAATCAAACCCAGACTCAATCTATGAATACCTTATCTCGTTTAATTTGATAAAAATGTGCATATCAAAGGCACTTTTTAAACAGTATCGTTTTCAAATTTAGTTATATAGCAGCTATTTGTAGCATTGTACAGACGGACGTGATCGAGACTGAAATTGATTTTTTATAGCTCGTAGAATTAATGTATACATTTTAAATTTGGTTCTTTGCTCACTGGGTTATCCTTCATTGTGACTTATGTATCACTCTGCACCATTGTCACTAAAGTAACACATCTGCTATCCGGCTATTTACTGTTCTCCCGGGGTTTTTTTTGATATTATTCCCACACCGGGTGAGACGTATGAATGTTAAGAATCTAATAAAATAGTTCCAAAGACTTGGCCCCATTACTTTGGTTGTTGCGATGGTTTGCCAGGGTCATTTGAATGTATATGTTGATTGTAATTTTAGCTAATTACATTCATTCGTACATACGTGTTTACATGTCTTTCAACAAAATGAAAAGTTTGCCTATTGTAGCACTTCCGTTGCCATGATTTTAGTTTCGGAAGTACGTAGCAAAGCTCGTTGTCAGGCTCTTCAATTTCGTATGTAAGTTGGCATGCTGTATCCAATCCCACAGTGCCTAAATAGAAGTGACTGATTTTGATAAAAAACCGGAAACTTAAAGTTTATCTTATGCATGTGAAACAATATATTGCGTACTGTACGAATTTTATCACTAGGTGTGGGTGATTCTCAGGTATCTATAATCGTGCACACATAATGACCAGCGTCGAAGGCTGCAGATGTTAACAGTTTAAATTTTTCCTTGAATATAAATTTCTCTCAAAATCCGTCTTACTGTTGTTCCTGATTTTCAAATTTCGAGTGATCTGTGACATTACAATCAACTTTACTTCCAGAATTAGCTTTATTAATGAATATAAAAATGTCAAAAACAGATGTGTGCTTTCACACTCGTGTTGAGAATAAAAAATATTCGTATACTGTTAACGTAAACTTACAACAATTAAGCAAGATGAAAATACTGATTGACGAACATTGCAAAAATTCAAAGAGAATTGCAGAATATAGAACATATATAGATTCTCCAAGATTAGCATTTTGTCCACTTTAGATAGACGCTGCATAATAGCAATGCCGGATGCTTTCCCCACGTGTAGTTTTTTTTTTCAGGATCGAGATTAGCAAGTGTAGTTTATTGCACTATCGATGTCCTAAATTGTAGCTTGTCACATTATCAAGTGTATTATGTAACACTATCAAGCACGCACGTTGAAATTAGTGAATTCGCCTCTCAGAGCTATAACGTTTTAACAGTGTTTTTTTTTTCTTCCATAAATTACGCTGGGAAAGAAAAATGAACTTATTCATTCGGACCTTTACAGTTCTGAAGGGAAATAAGGCTAAGAAGAAATAACATATTTTCATTTCTCTTGCATGTAGTTCCTGATATGCAGCTGTTTCAATACGATATTGCTTGATTGCTCGATTGATCGATTGGTTGAGAGCATTTTTACTTAAGAACCTAGAATCTAAGCTTGACGTTCTTGAGAATGTGAACAGATTGAAAACACCGCCTAAATTCACATTTACTCTGAAGAAGAAATGTATTCACTCGCCAAGAGAACATGTGACAGTTAAGACAGACAGGGAATTTGCATCAGTGAAAATGCTGACTTATGTACGACAGGAAATCCCTCCCCACTCCCTCTTGAAGCTTTAGTGAAGATTTCAAGTTAGCATTAGCATATGATGCAATTAGAAATACCTCAGGTGTAGAGTTTTGAGATCAAACGATTCTGTCGTGACCAGGTAACATTAACACTAGAGGCCATTTTTAGAACAAAGAACTTGATACATGGGATAATTTGGCGCATTGCTGTGTAAACTTGCACTAGAGCACCTATTTTAACACGACTGGTATACAACGTCTTAACTGGTATAGCCGCTTCCTAATTGCTTCTGGTTTCCTTATTAGCCATAAATCTTGATCAAGATTGTGACCAATGTACATGGCGAATGACAAGGAATCTGTTAATCTTATTACTTAAGACTGTTCTTTTTCAAATATTCGCGCACAATGACTTTATTTTTACAATCAGATATGATTTATCTTCTATTAACATCATCTTAACGTTGGTTTCAACGATTTTCGTCACCACCTCTGCGGTTTGACGTGGGCTTGAGCAGTGGTGCAAACGATTGTTCAAAGTCTGCAATGAGGTCTTCCATCAGATCTTTGACACGTTTTTGTTTATGTACTGGCGAAGAATTTCTAGATGTTCGAGAGCACCATCGGCGTTGGTCAGCAACCTGTTTTATGATATAACTGGCGAATCTAATCATTGTCTATGTTTATTGTGGTTGTTTAACTGCTTTGTCAGATACGTTTTTGTCAGACGCTGACGACAAGCCCGTCTCCGCTAATGCCAATGTGCTCTAATCAGATCAGTCGTAGGGAAGCTTTACGAGTCACGGGTGACCTCCACCAATTTATGTCAAAACTCATACTACGAATGGCTGGCGGTTGAACAAATCCAATGAATGTTTGTAAATCCTAGCGTGTCAACTCCACGAAATATCATCAGCATGTTACTGGTGTCCCTGATCAGTTTAAGCACATATGCGTATTTTTGAGTCACATAGATCACGAATGTATTTTCGTTCTGGCCTCTGAAAATATTCTCGCGATTATTTCTTTCCAGTCAAGCAATACGGCGTCGAACACACCATTATTATATCATCAGTGGCGGGGGCTCATCGATTATGGAAGATACTCTGTGCTGGAATACGGTGACATCTTTGACGACGCAAGTGCTTCCCTAAACTCCTTAAATACATTAAAACACGGCTGGTTATAATGTGGATGGTTGAAGCACATATGCCAATTCCACTATAACGATCTTACGATCAGATTCAACAACAGTTGAATTTTTCTGAATCTGGCCGGGTCAATGATCGACGTCGACCTGAGTTTGGAAACATGTCACAATACTTGGGTAGAGTGGGCTTTGTCTTCTTTGAGAAGTCAATGTCATCGAAATCAGCTTTACTCTTTTTACTGATACCTTGCTAAATGTTAATTGTTGTGTAACTCAGTAATACCTTGAGACCGTGCAGAATTCCGCAGGAAAATCAAACAGCAAATAGAACTCAGGTTCTAACGAGTAATAACAGAGGTGCTATCTCTGAAACTTTCGTCCGGTGTGGAGATGCATTAGTATGGTTGGTTAAACAAACGCGGAAGATTTACCTAACTGCGCCAAGAAAGATTTATGTGGGTAGTTTTAATGCGAGGACATATTGCTTCTCCCGCATGAAAATGTACGTGAACGAACATACAAGTACGCAATAACCATTTGTAGATGTTGCCAGTAGATGAAGCCTAGCTATTGACTATGCATATTCAGTGAATGTCGATGTCGCGCTTAAAAGAATTTATATAGGTTTGCTGCTAATATTTACACGATTTCTGCAGGTAGACACAGACAAAGAATTTCGCTGAGTCGTTTCTGTATACTTATTAAATATAAGGTTCTGATTTGTGTTGAACACGTTGATATACTTGGCGACCAGGCTATTATGGAACGATTTAGCCAGACACTTGCGGAATGATTGTTTGGATATCAGTACGCGGACAAATTGGTGATGAATTAGACCCGGAGTGCTAGTACTCAAGAGCAATCTCGCGAGTGGGTGACACGGATTCGCTCAATCATAGAAAGCGCTGAACAATGAAATCACATGCATGATCGGGTTGTAAACAACAAAGACAATTCGGCAGAAAAAAATTGTCACCTTTGCCCACGAAGTAGATTTACAACCACTCCGTTATACCCACTCAGAAACTATTTTATTTTTTTATCTATATGCACCACGGTTGTTGCATTTACGATCTCAGAACAAATTAGCATTTCGCGGAAACCAACAAGCTTTCATTTAGCGCCCGCTTGTGAACAAGCAGGAGTCCGCTCTGCTGTCGACCACGGGAGACAAAACATAAACTAAGCGGACCTCTTGCATCAAGCAGATCACTGGGCGAGGTGAATTACCTCTAGGATTTAGTCATGTCGTGTCTATAGGCGGATGCAGTTTTGTATCCAGTCTGGACAATTTACCTTCGTGCAACTTGATTAGATAAGCTCTCATTACATACACACATTTCTGCCGAAGATCCTTTATCACAATCACTTCTTTAGCCATCTTAATATTTTGTTAGCAGTGTTTATCGAATACGCTATACATATTCTTCGATGGGAGTACCTACACATTAAAGCTTGAATTTTCCCTTTATCTATTAGTGAGTAATATGTGAACCATGTCTGTGAGGCCATCGTCTGTGGTAACCTGTATTAACAACGAGTCGTTATCTGTGTATAGCATTTTTATGTAATTACAGTACTGCGGCTTAATCTAGATCTTCACATTTTTGAATAGTTTTTAGTAACCTGAACGGGAAATTATATGTTGCCATTATTGAGTTCACCCAGATAATGCTGGTTTTGTCGGTGCAGACCTGTATTATCCCAAGAGCAATGTAACTGGGACACAAGCGCCTCTGCAAGGCATCCGTTGTCATCGAGTTTTGTATTTATCAATATCCGCGACCGAAGATATTTTGGCACTGGAATATAGTTAGACCGTGGAACGGTTTTAATGCGGGAGTATTAGGTTTAAACTTGTATGTATTTGCTAAGAGTCTATCCTGATCTTGTTTTGATTTATTTTGAGAACGTCCCAATACCCTTTGCAAAAGAAATTTCAGACACAGCTCACGTTAGGCATACACATGTGCAATGATTGCATCCTATTGTCATTGATATATATATATATATATATATATATATATATATATATATATATATATATATATATATATATATATATATATATATATATATATATATATATATATATATATATATATATATAATTTGAAATACTGTTTGTTTGTTTTTTTCAGTTTATGTTGTTTGTATCCAAAATCAATGCTGTAACAGATCATATTACACTGGATGGTATCGAATGATATTATGACCAGAAGTAAAACTCATAGGTTTCATGATTGAATATTACAATGCAAGCTATTTTACCAAGCGGCAGGATCAGCAACTTTGTATCAAATTGATATTCCTGTTCAGGTGCTATTTTCTCCCAGCGGGTATTTGATACATTGTATCTATCTTTACGAAATAGAATTACACTACTTCGAAATAGATCATCCAAGAATTTCAAACGTATTTGAAACTTGTTGTTGAACTTGAAATTGCCAAAAATTACCCTGCCGTCCCTGAGTATTCAATTTATGGAGTCTGCATTGATGCCCTGAAAAACTTATTACAGAAATGCTACCATTTCACAGGATTTGTATCATTTCCTCATATGAATTGTTATAGCAAATTATTTGATTGCCATGCATATGCGAGAGTTGATATTGGTTCTGTATACCTATACTATATATATATATATATATATATATATATATATATATATATATATATATATATATATATATATATATATATATATATATTAATACATACATATAATAATACATATTAAATATGTATATACTTAATTGTTTCTTGTTAATCGTCGCCAAAGTGTTATCTTCACTGGTCATTTCAGTATCTTGTTGAGTTGTTCAGATTTTGGTGCATTATCATACAACAACTTTTCTAGTGCTTTTTTGGTTATAAGGTTCATTGAGTTTACGTAGTTTTTTTCCAATACAATATCTAACTCTAACCAATTATGATGTGCAGGATACTTAATTCAAAATCATGATACATGTTTTTAACAAAATTGTATTATACATTTAAGTGGAAACAAAAGAAATTGATCGTCTTGGGGCGTGACAGTGTATGAAATTGTAACGCTATCTTTTACATTAGTTTTGGCAACACAAAGAATATATTTTCTATCATTACATTAAATAATCATTATAACTGGCAGTTTATTCCATGGCCAACAGGTTGTGTCTGATACATATGATAGTGAAGAAAACAAATAAAATTATGCAATTAAATTACATTTGAAAACTGATGGTATTTATAGCGTGGATATATTATCGTTTTTCGGGAAGAAGTAATTTCCAACAAAAATAAAGAACATCCTTGGAACTTTCAATATCTTCCCCATCCTTACAGGTATACTACCACGAATCATCTTTCATTAATTGGTCTGATATTGCGTCTGATATTGACCAATGACGGAAATTCACATTCTGTGCTTTTTTAAATTTATAAAGAACACAATAAGGAAGTTGACATGAATTGAGTGATACTTCAAAATCTTCCTTATAGGAATCAACCAGTGTATGCAAACATAACCATATCCTGAATCATTTCACTTTCCTCGAATAGAGAGTGTGTTCAGTTTCACGAATTTTGATTGGCTAATGGCAGATTGTTTCTTCTCTACGATTTTACCTTATTGATTTTAAAACACTGTAAGGACAATTCTAGGCTGATGCAATCATCAGAAACATATGTGGTACTTAGCTTTGTGTAAACAGGGTATAGGAATAACTTCTCTGGTTCTAAGTCAAGCATAGATTAGATCATTGACACGATACATCCATAAATGTCGCCGAGTCTGGAAGTTATGGCCTGGACTCACATATAGTCCATATCATCGTATGTAGTCCATTCCTGGAATGAATTATTTACAACTGTTCTCATAAAAACTGTCCTGAGGTCACACAGTGCGCATCCGGGTGCCGCTTACGGGTACAATATTATAGCCACCACTATGGAAAATAAACGTTAATTTTTGTTATAATATTTGAATTTGGCGAAACAAATATATTTTATTAAAGATTAAGGAACGATCAACCTAGGATGTTTTGCAAAGTGGTAATCAAGTACTTTTACTAATGCCATAGTACAAAACGAAATGGGGTGAATATTATTTTATTTACATCCACAACGATCGACAATGATAAATGGAACTTGTAATACTGCCTACTATTCGTTCGTCTGAAGTTATTGATTTCATGCATTATGTCTATAATGTTAACGCCATAATAATATGATACTATTTTGTCTTGCATTTTTAAGATACTAACAAATTTCTCTATATACTGACTATGTACACCTACGCAGGTGCATGTTCTGTTATTTCCTTAATTGCAACTTTAGCAAAAGTTGTTCACTTCAAGGACAGCACGTGTTAAGGAAGTACATTCCTCGTTTTATAAGTCTTTGCCAAGCGTATATCAGTCAAATATATATGTACAGATCCAGATTGCTCAATTTCAGTATTATATATACACCTTATCACCTGGGGTTCCATATTTTCTTTGTGTGCTCTTTGCATTACACACTTTATTTGCAAATAATCAAAATTAGACTCTGTCTTAACACATGGCTTGGAACACACACACACACACACACACACACACACACACACACACACACACACAACCCCACAACCACCTTCATCACCACCACCGCCACCACCACCAACAACAAACAAACACAAAAACTAAGCAAAAAGGAAACACTATCTACCCTGATGAATAATTGTTTCTTTGAATAAACGTTGACATGGAAAATACCTGCATGTGAAATGTTAAGTTGTCGCCATATTTTTTATTATAGGTATTGTACAAACTCGATCGTAATTAGATTTATGATGCCCGTTTATCATAGGAGGTCAATTATAGCACATTCGAGGTTTTTAGGTAACGAAATTGTCCAATCCTGATCTGATTACAGCAAGAGAAGGAAAGATTTGTATTGGTCTTCGCGAAAATGCTACGCGACATCAAAGGATGTTGTCTTGCTCAATAAAACTACTTTGGCAAAATTAAAAACGAAAACAACGCGGTTCTGTACACCAGTGAAGGAACACAATATCTATTATTTGTTTATTTTATTTACATCTACCACCTACTTACATTCTGATGCATCCAGTCTAGTTGTATGGGGTTGGTTGTTTTTCTGTTGTTTTAAAGGTAATTTCATCAAGTACGATGATTGTAATTATTTCCCTTTCTCCAGTTTTTAGGAAGCAAACACATGAACAAACATATATTAAGGAAGGTCAAAAAAAGTCAAATTGGGCAATATCGCGAAATTGTTATCTACACATTCTACCCAGTATATTCTTGTATGTTTCGTCGACTGTCGGATGGGTCTAAATACTTCTCAGTACATATCCACGTGGAAAAGTTCGTACTTGACGAAGGACAGTACTGTATAGCTCAGTGCGTGATGAGCATTATCAAAAACCTACATATTTTATTTAAAAATGGAAATTTTCCCATTTATGCAGCACAACATGCCGACTATAAAGTATTTTGGGGATATGGAAGCTACAAGTATAGAGCTTCTGTAGGGGCAAACTGCAATTTAATGCAAACGTTGATGCAAAAGTTCTCTACGATCATCACCAACATCTACTTTTGATTTCCCTTAAGATTCCATTGCATGCGTCTTCCTTTTTATGTCTGATTCCCTGGAAATTTTACAAAAAGCTGAGTGGCTTATAAATGAATTTATCATGGCAGATAATTATCAAGAAATCAACAGAATTGACCAGTCGGATATAATTTATACGTGGTGAGATTAATTTTCAGAGTTAGCAAATTCTCTTGAGATTTTTATAAAGTCTTTGATACAATAGACACGCGTTATTCCTAATATTACGGTGCATCTGGTCAAACAATCACCATTCACCGTGTACTAGAATATAGCAAAGTTTGAGAGAATGCTGAAGTGGTTTTGAACAAAATGTGAGAACTAACTTGTTCAGACTCTCCAGAGAAGCAGTATTACAGACACGTCATGGCTCCAGAGAGAGAGAGAGAGAGAGAGAGAGAGAGAGAGAGAGAGAGAGAGAGAGAGAGAGAGAGAGAGAGAGAGAGAGAGAGAGAGAGAGAGAGAGAGAGAGAGAGAGAGAGAGAGAGACGTTGGCCTGGTGAGACTCTAAAGAGACGTTTTTGTGTTTGGTCAGACACCTTGCATGTTCAGCTAAATTCTATCTTATTTATATTTTATTTATGCAAGAAACCTGGGTTGAAATATAAATCAAAATCACGCAGAAAGTCTGAGCTATTATCCGAAGTATACGACTTCGACGATGATGATGAAATTAAGAAATATATCGCGAAAAAAAAGAAAAAAATATAATATAAAAAAGAACAAATAGTTGTGTATATATATACTGTATATACTATATATAGAGTTAGGAGTTGTGAGAGAAATGAGATGCTGTAGGGCTGTTGCAGAATGATAAGCATGAGAAGGAATTTAAAATATGGTGATGGGTGTTAATAAGATTGTTCTCAGTATTTTGTTTAAAAGTCACGTTACAATTTGATGGATAGTGGTATTTTAAAATATATATATAGTATATACAGTATATATATACACAACTATTTGTTCTTTTTTATATGTATATATATATATATATATATATATATTATGTATATATATATATATATATATATATATATATATATATATATATATATATATATTTATATTTATATATATATATATATATATATATATATATATATATATATATATATATATATATACTGAAAATTAAACTTTGTAAATCAAAGCAATTCTCATGAAGATATGTTTACCACATACCATAGAAAAATTAAGGCGTGACTCTTTTTATACATAAGGTAATTCAGCAGGTGGGCCATTGGTCGGGTTGTTATATATTTTTGACACTTATGCACAATAAGCACCTAATGCGACTAAGTGGTATGCGCCAAAAAACAGTGCCTGATTTATAACAAAAGTCTTGATTCCCAAAAAATATTTATGCACCTGTCTTTATAGATACTTCCTAGAATACATTATGCAGGTTATAGTGATTGATTTATATTATTTTAATATATCAGTATTTTTTTATCAAATTCATTTATTTCAGAATCACGCTTACAATTAAATGTTTACTGGCTGTACATATTTCTGAAATAAATAAATTCACAAAGTTTTTGTCGGAACCATTTGTCTTCCTGGTTACGATGACGAAACCATAAAAGTTAAATCCTGCTTTAAACTTCCTTTTTGTCTATTTCTTTCTATCTTTGGACCAGAAAATACAAGACATATAATGACCTCATGTGCATATCAAGTTAACTATGACCTTAGCAACAATGGCTCTTGACAGTTTACTGCGACATAAAATTGTCTCCTAATCCTCGAGTGCAAGTTACAACTCCAGGCACATATCGGGACAGCAATGTTGTTGTCTCTTGCTCCACTAGTTATAATGGTACATTAAAATTACTCTAGTGTTGTATGTATGTATGTATGTATGTATGTATGTATGTATGTATGTATGTATGTATGTATGTATGTATGTATGTATGTATGTATGTATGTATGTATGTATGTATGTATGTATGTATGTATGTATGTATGTATGTATGTATGTATGTATGTATGTATGTATGTATGTATGTATGTAGGTAGGTAGGTAGAGAGGTAGGTAGGTAGGTAGACAGTCAGGCAGGTATGTATGTATGAATGTATGTATGTATGTATGTATGTATGTATGTATGTATGTATGTATGTATGTATGTATGTATGTATGTATGTATGTTGTTGTTGTTGTTGGGCTTAACGCCATTTTTCAGCACACGATAGGCTATTCATGGCGGCCAGTATTAATGGTGTAGCAAGAAACCGGGAAATCACCGGAAAGAACCACCGACCCACGAGAAGCTACTGGCAAGCTTTATCACCTATCTACATTAGCCGAATCCTAGACTCGAACACACGCAGACAGAGGTGAGATGGCAGTGATCTTTAACGGACAGCGCTTTAGACCACTCGGTCACTCGGGGCCCCTGTATGTATGTATGTATGTATGTATATATGTATGTATGTATGTATGTATGTATGTATGTATGTATGTATGTATGTATGTATGTATGTATGTATGTATGTATGTATGTATGTATGTATGTATGTATGTATGTATGTATGTATGTATGTATGTATGTATGTATGTATGTATGTGTATGTATGTACGAGTTCAAATAATTATAATATGTAAGAAACATCACGATTTAATTTTTTCTGTCTGTACGTACATTAAACAGTTTATCACCTTGATGCAAATATTTACCTAGGTTATGCAATGCAATGAAGAATGATTTCACGCCAATCAAATGGAATATTGTATCATAAAATGATTTAACGATTGTTTACTTATACTAACGTTTCAAACATAAAGTCTTTTCTTACCTTCATAACAAAAGTCTTAGATGGGTATTCGTTGGTCAAAGAATGCGCCCTACCATTGCCAATGTCAAGTATTAATCAACATGAATAATATTAGAAAATGGAGGTTCTGGCTCACCTAGCTCTACGAGCTAAGCAAGGAGCAGAACTCCATTGATTTATTCTACTGGGGTATGGGGGTTCTTGTTCACCTGTGATCGAAGTGTCTAACTAAATAATATTCCTGGAGTGAAATATGGGAAATTCTGGCTCCCTCATTTCTAAGTCACATGTAATGTGGTTCTTGCTCACCTTTGTTCGAAGTGGATTACTATGTGTTAAAGAAAAACCTACAGTATAATGAAGATATCTTTCCATTTGGTCTGTGGCATGTGGATAAGCATGGTAAAAGTGAGAATGGTCCTGAGTTCGAGTGGTAGTTAAGTGAGTTAACTCCTTCTCACTCAACTCCCATGGTTAAAAATGTGCGAAGGAGTTGATAGCGTATTCGATTTAGGATATGAGTTGTGTGCCAGAGATAATTTACTGTTAGGAGAATGAAGGAGAGGAGGAAGAGGGTGAGAATTATGTAAGGCGTACTGATCGTCGTCAGGATCCTCTACAGCGGTACGATTAAAGTATTATATCCGGAATATGCTGAAGCGTTCTGGGTTGTCAGATGCCCAGCGAAATGAATTGGATTGCGGGTTTAATAAGATCACTCACGTGCAGTTGATGGAGCGGGAAAATTTTTATAAAATCTGAGTATGTGTTTAAGCATAAGTTTGAGAAGATGGGTTTGTTTGATTATGAAAAAATGTAAAACTGTTTCTCGAAAGAGTTTCCGGAGACGTTAAGTGAGAGCAGTGGTGGAAATCCACGAGTTGAATTGTTCAGGATAGACAAACCACTTGATAAGTGGTTCTTTTCCTCGAGTAGAGAGGACATTTACAAGTCGGAAGACATCGTGGCTGTTTTGTGTTTGTAATTCTTGGCCGTTAAAAGACCCATGGGTAGGTTCTTCTGAAGAATTTGGAGGGTGTAGGTGAATGAAATGATTTTGTTTAATGGTAACGATGACAAAGACTTCATTGGTCAATTTTGGAGTTTATCCTTTTTCGAAAATAAATGTTTTACTGCTGATTCTGACGCGATCACCTACATTGAATTTGTATTTGAAATGTAAGACCTCTACTACTTTCTGTGTTTGATTTTTTGAGGAGGCTCCTTTTGGTGTCATTCGAGTGATTCGATGATAGGTATGATTGTAGTGTTCGACTAGATCTGGCAGGAAATGTAAGTATCAGTTGGTATTATTGCCGGTGAATCGTTTCGACGTGCGATTTTTGAGAATTCAGTTAAATTTTCCGATGACAGAACCCTTGACAGGATTATGAGTGTTATTTCTTCTGCAGCCAAACTGGGAAGGTTTTGTTATAAAATTCACTTTCATGATTTGCCCAGAGTTTATGTGTTTTTGATCTTCTGTGATGCGATCCAGTACCTCTACAATAGAATCTCTGATTTTGTTTTTGAGGGGAATGACCCAAACATATTTACTAAGGAGATCGATGAATGTCATGAGATAATGGAAACAATCGTTGTAGGTGCTGCAATATCTCATATCAACGAAATCTACGGACCAAGTGTCGTCTGAATCTACAGCAAGAACTATGCGTCGTGGAAAATATTTACGTGCCGATTTATGCAGTACCTTTGCGAGAGTGTTGATGCCATTGCCCAACTTATGTTTAGGTCCAGTGATGCCTCTGACGAGTGCTTGGTCTACACGTTATCAGTGATTTTAAGGCTTGAGTTCATGTAAGTTGCTCAGCATCACTTGATCGCATCCCACTTTATCATCTGGATAAACTCTTTAACAGATATCGAGCTGGATGACAATGGCATCGACAGCGTTATAGGGTTCCAGACCTGAAATGAAATGGATTGGTTGTGTTAATCCAGTTATTGATCTCAAGGGTTCCATGGTCCAATGTAATGATGTCCTGGTAACGTCTGGATAGGTTTCGCAATGAGGACATGAACATCCATGGCTCCTTCGAAAATTTGTCGATGCCCACAACTTTTACAGTTTACCATGCACATATTTCTTTCCACAAGAAGGTCCTCACAGCTCGTATCAAGCTCACAGTGTCTACAAAGAAGTATGTGGTATATAAATTCATTGAGAGTTTAGGTATGCTCAAGTTGTTTAATGAAATGTGCCTTTTCTGAGCCACAGACGACCTCATCTGAATTTAATCATGATATGTTTATTTTGTTGACCACCTCCATGGGATCCACACTCCTTGTCTTAGCTTTACACTTAAGGTATCATGAGTTCATGATGGTCATATCAGAAGTAGATATCATTTTGAAAGCAATGATAAAACTGTTCAAAGGAGGAGTTTCCTTGACGTCTTCGTAGGATGTAGTCGATGCAGTAATATCCAGAGCTGTTATCATCGAAGTCTTAATGTTGTCAAGAGTTATAGACTGCTCTTTTATTGGATGATCGGAGATAGAGTGTGATCTCATCAGGTGGTGGTAAACCAAAACGAATATAAATACTCGACATCAAGGGAATTAGGATCATTGACAATTGCGACACAATGTGTGCCCTGACCCTCAAAATAATTTTGAAGATTCGCAACGCAGGTTTCATCGGGTTGAATTTGTTTTGGAATATGATGTTTGGAAAAGACACATCGGAAAGTGAAATATGCTAAGAATGTTCGAGATCGATGTTGCTTAGAACTTTCTTCCCGATTTTTTGCAACTGGTATTGCCTGACAGTTGAAGTCCTTTGTCAAGGCCGATCTATTTTGGCAGTAAGGTTTCAGCGATATCAGCGAGCAGAGGACTTATAAATCATTCCTTGTTTGGACAGCTTTGCCGCTGATAAGTATAAAAAGAGTCATTTTTGAGCTTCTTTGTGTTTAGCGACATAACTGACCAGACTCTGAGTTAGGATAAAGCTATTAGGTCTTCTTAGGTCTGATGTTTCAGTTGGCCAGAACAAGGCCTTTTACGAGTTTCATCCATAGCTATATTTTCGTTTTTTCTGTAGAGGCGGAGTAAGATCTACTGGAATATACGATATGTTGATGCTATATGAAATGTTATTATTTTTCGTTGTTTTCTGATTTAGATACCCAGTATAAAAGGTCACGAGATATCGTCTCTTTCCTCACAGCTCATGTAGCTTCAGCGAGTCCTAAGGGGGCTAAAATGTTAGCGAATAGCCTTGGAGCCATGGTCTTGGTGACTAGATTATGGCAGAGGCAAAGGAACCTCTGCCCTGTCATCGCCGTCTCTTAGTTGTATTTCGTCTATTTATGTCGTCTATATAATACATTCATTTTTAATTACAAACATTCATTGTCATGAATCAGTTTGAGGTGACCAGGGCGTAGCAAAAGTAATCCGCTCCTGGAGCCATTGTCCGTCGGATTTCAATGTTGGCGGTAGAAACTTTAAGACTTTCGGACTGTTTAGAGACATCGAAGTGGAAGATGGGAAACAAGGTAGCGAAATCATCAAACAAGACGTATGTGCCTTTGTCTACGTCTTGGTATTTCTGCATGACTTTCATCAGCATCATGCAGATTCGTGAATAACTTAGTGTACTTACGGCGAAGTTGCATTTGAGTTATCGTTTGGGATTCTGCGTAGAGTTGATGCATACGTGAATGCGAGACATGCCCACGTAGTTAAAGCTGTTTGTTTTGATCTTGGTCAGCCCGTTGTGCAGCCAGTTGAAAGGCTACGAAGATGTTTTCTGGGAAGTTCGCTGCCTGGAATGGTGACCACACTCCACGAGATAGTGACTTTAGCCGATGTGAACTTCTGCATTTAGACTCGGTTTTGCTCGAAATACATTTTCTTATTCAATCGAGCTATTATTGTTTCCAGGTGGAGCACGTGTGTGGTAGAGGGTGTAATTTTGGGCATCTAAAGTGACAACGATGTCATGTTGAATTGTCCAATTGCTGCATCAGCGTGTTCGTGCCTATATTGAACGAGAAAGTCTCTTTCCAACACCAGTGCTTGTTTATCCTCTTTAAATATAGTGTGGATACCCCTGCACAGTCCGAACAAGCTGATCAGTTGAAGCATAATGCAGATCTCGTGGCTAGTGCGTCGAGAGGCAAATCCCGCGTTATAGAGATCAATACGCATGAAGGAAAATCTGGAACTGAAAACACATTTAGTCACTGTCTCTACATTGCCTGCATTCACCACGGTAATCAGATCCGTAGAGGTGGGATACTCGTTGCTCACTGCCACACCTACATTTGTATCTCTAAACCACATGTTTTGGTCACGTAGGATAGCATGATATCATCGCTAAACATGACCAAGTGCAGAATTTTGCTGGTTTGTGGTAAGTAGATAATGATTCATTTTACCTTTTGATCGTTCAGTTGTTATTGGGCAGACTTGAAAAAGAAACTACCTCGTTTTTTGGAGCGTGATCTGATCACCGGCAGCAAAGTCCACTGGTGAGTTGGTGTTAGTTTGTATTTTTTTCGACGAACTCCTAGGAAGGACTTATGGGCAAGCAGATACACATCATCGTCACGCGTCACTATTTTGCAATGGGTACTCTCGTTGACATTGGTGATGTTGGTGTACTGATACTCTACGTGCTTATACTCGTTGGTAGAATCATCGCGGGTATATCGTCGCTGAGATACCGATAATCGGGAGCGAATCTGGAATACATACTATCATGCTATATGAGTTGTAAAAATTACCATATTCGTATTAATCCATAACCTGAATTGATATCGCCTAAAGAGGGTCCTCGTTGAATAGGCAAACTTATTTTATCCAAATCTTGTAAAATTCTTTAAGACCGCTCACTTAGGATCGTAGCCATTTATTGAAACTCTTGTTTCGCCTTTTTAGAGACAGGGATATCTACCATTGGAGCTGGCAACGGTAATGCTGACGTATCCGCGGACATATTTTTGCTGGCTATTATTTTCCTACGGCTGAACTCGCTGCAGAGTCTAATCCTGTGGCTCCTGCTTAAGCTTCTCTGAGAGCGATGAGGGCGCAGCTTTGATAGCAATGCCTTCTTCAAGAGCTGGTTGTATTGAAGAAAACAGCGTAGATTCGAATCCACCATGATTTTACGTTGATGCTAGCGTGAAGGTTTCATTGTTATTTTATTTTAACAGCGAAATTTTTTTGTCCAATCTATGCTTTATGACATGCAGTTAATAGTTGTTTTTTCATTGTTATTATCGACAGCATTGCAAGTCTGATCGGTCAACCACACAGTAATTTCAGAAATCATGTAGGTGTTGGTGATGGTGTAGTAAATGAAAGGATTTGTACAAAGTTGCATGAGCGAGAATGGTGAGACATTAATCGATGTGGAATAAATGACGTTGAAGACAGAGCCTACGATAGACAAGGATCATTGGGTGTGCGAAAAGTTAGTGAAACGGCTGTTGTCGTCGGTGATGTCGGCAGTCATATTTCTTTCAATCACTCTGTTATGAGTCTGTAGCCTAAGAATTGAATCCCAAAAGAGATCCTTTTGGAGTTAGCAAAGTCAAATCGCACGATGTAATTTCAAAAGAGAGTGAATGAAGTTCGCAGTGTAGATTAATTAGGCTCGATTTTGATGTTGGCTGAGGTATCATCGTTCGCGCTAAGTCATTTTGACATCTGTGGCGATTTTGGTTATTTTGTAGTTTCCAGGAGAGATCGTAATCGTGTTTGTTTTGTTGAATAGTGACGACGTAAGAAAACAGGCGGATCTTTTTTAACAATGAGATTGAAGAAACTGTTTCAGATTACAGCAGAGATCAGAGCGATTTCGTATGACGATTATTAGTATAGTTCAGCGGCGTATTATACCTCACTGTGGACCCGACCGATTTGTCAAACAGCAGCGAGGTATTATTGAGAGCCATTGTTTATATCAAGTCTTTGTAAAAAATGCGATACTGATCGGAATTCACTAGCTTTACATCCAGAAGATGACAGAGGATTTCAACCATCTCGTTGTCGACCTCAACACCAACATATCCCGCTTGTTTAAAAGCTATCAACAACTTGAGACTCAAGGGGATTTCGGAAGGAGTATGACAGTCACTCTGCTTAGTCCTTTTCATTGTAAAATCAATTTTCTTTTCCACTCTTCTACCAATTTCTTAAGCTCCTTTTCTTGTGTTATCAGCAAGACATCTTATGGTGTACATGAAGTTATTTTGGAGATCAGATTTTATCATATTTATTAGTCTGTATATCTCATCTAGACTTAAAGATTCCAAAGGAGTAGATGGTTTAGAATGATTTGGAAATGCCGTCTCTGAAGGAAAGAGGTTTATATCCTTAACGGTAGACTTGTCCTCAGATCTTGACTTGCTGTGCCAGAGTATCGTTAAAATATGATTTTCTTTTCAAATAGTTATTACATGTAAATTTTGTAGGCATATTTCTTCTGATTTAAATCCACGGTCCGTAAACATCATTGATTCTACTGGCCAATCTACCAGCAGGGATCGCTTTGAAGTAATTATTTCCAGCAGATGATCCTAAAGCTATATGAGTATCGATTTCTCCAAGCGTGTAATTCACAAAGCCTTTTAGCCATTCTTTGTTGGGAGATTTTTGTTGATAACCAATATCAATCATCAAATACTATATGGCTCTATCGCTCATATCCCTGTTACGTTTTATTTTGGCTAGCTCCTCCTCCGAAAATTCCTTCATAGTTTTTCTTTTTCCTATTGAATTTTTTCTACCAGTTTCTTGAGTGTTTCGAGAGCAGACTCATTTACCCTCTTTTCTTCTTTCAGCTTCTGAAGAGAGGCGGTTGTTTCTTTTTCTTCTCGTCTCTTTGTTTTCTCATCATCTCTGAAATATCGACTGCTGGAGTGGGTGTTCTGAGCTCCTTCAGCAGTTGCTAATGTTTTTGAATTGTTTAAATAGTATCTAAGAATTGATCATGTTTGATATTGCACGTAGTTGTGGCTTCGTCGAGTTGAGTTAGAAGAGGTGTGAACATTTCTCTCGCCACTTCGCGTTGAAACGTCTGCTGTCCTATTGTGTCTTTGGTCATGCGTTGATGCAAAGCAGCTAACTTCTTGAAGGCATCCTCACGCGGAAGACTTGTAGTGACTCTTTTGAACGTAATGTCGGAAGAAACTATGTTTGAAACAACTTTGCTGTTCGTATACTAATTAGGTTGGTAAAATTTGTCAAAGCCATTTTAATATCGGTCTGGAATGGTTGCCTCATTGCGATGAATTGCTGAGCAGTGATGCAATGGTCTCTCGCGATGCGTCGATGTTATCCAACCCTGGTAACAGCACACATCACCCCGTGTTCCATCAGATGTATTTGGGGACATTATAGTACGACTGAGCTAGATAAAGGCTGTTACAACGCTCGTGTGTCGATAAGGAAAGTACGCTCCAGGTTTTGCTAATATTGTTTCGATCGATTTTAATGTCATGAACACGATGATCTTATGCATGATTTAATCGAGTTCTTCTGCAGGGGGAATCTTACCTGGATCTGCAATCGTAAAGATTTAGTTTTCCGTCATGGACTCACCGATCTCCCGCAAGGTAGTGTACTTTTCCTAGTGAGGATTAAGCGTATAAATAATCGGCTGATCATACTTGACTATGTTATTGAGAAGCATGTTCATGAGGTTTTCCCACGACCGTGGGACCCATGATCATATAATGGCAGTCTGGCATCAAAATATGATGGTGACATTCTGGAAATTTGCTCTTCGTATCAAAGCTAGTGATGCTCATGATTAATTTAACATGTCGTGCACCATTTTTGGGATGTGTATTGGTACTGGTGGTTTCAGCAATAATGAAGACAAAGTCGGTCGATCAGGGGATTATATTACAGGCGATCTCAACATGACTGGTCACAGCCTAATGCCAATGCTGTACGATGGTCTCAAGTCAATAGACTCGCGCAGACCAAATTATAGTTGTCTGGTGGAAAAAAGACAGGCATCCTCAACATAGGTGGACTGAGCTTGTACGGGGTTCCTGCCTTCGAAGCAGGATCTTTTCAGTCCGTCAGAGATGCTAATCTACATATGGCGCTGGCTGAAAAATGTAATAAAACGGGCGGTAAAATGAGTGGCAATGTGGCTATGAAGGGAATGTTGTTTGTGACAGGTCAGGTGACAATCGATTTTACCATGTCCGCACCTACGTCGGGCACTATGACTAAAAATTCAAGACGTGAGTCCTGCCTGGACTTAATTTCAAAGCTACGATGATTTGTCACTTTGGGACGATAGACCCTTTCCTTTGGGTCGGCAGAGAAGCTGAAGGAAATTACACGCCTATTACTGTACAAACTGTGGAAGGATTTCGCATCAACAATGCTTTCTACTACTTGATGTTGAAGTTCCATGCCAGCTAGTTTGACTTTGAAAGGACCATGTCAATGCAAGGATAAAAACTACATTTACTGCCTACAACAAGGCCTATCACGGATGGCAGTCACTCTATTTTGTATGGATGATTGAACTCGTTTAGAGGCTCGAAATTGTCTTTCACATGGGTACCCTTACAGGAATGCTCACAATGGCAGCTGGAGATAAGCTATTAGTGACAGATTATCCACCCACAGCTAAAAGTAAAGTGGCCACCAAGATGTATGCCGATATATTCGGACCAGAAACAACGTTAAATAAGTTCCATGTCTCTCTGGAAACACCGATACTCGATGTTGCATTATCGTTTCAGCCATTTCTGAATAATCGTCCTCCTTCAAGGCCTACTTGTTTTTTTGGGAGTTTTTTGAACCCACGTAGCAGCAGTCATAAACACTGGCAACGAGTTGGTCAATAACTGGACCATCTCTAATATTTGGCTGCAGATACAATTGACTGAGGTCGTGGCGATATGGAAATTTAGGGTGTTAGGAAAAATAATTACGGTGAAAGAATTCTCACGTGGAGTCTCGTTAGCATTAAACCCAATACAACCCTCTGATGTCTAATATACATGCACAGCTGCGATAGGACCTATTATGATCGGGAGTACACACAATGATCAACGAGGTAAGAATGGCAGGTAAATTATCTTTGAAGGAAGTCTATGAACAATAGAACTGTGATATTAAAGGGTCTCATATGTCAATGGGGCTATTCGCCACGCACAGCTAAGAGACTATCAATCGGTACATGACTGTGAGTAATATTTTTTAATGATAGGGAGTCTGCGCGGTTAGTCAAAATGATCGAAGGTCTCGTTCATGACATTATTCAGGAATTGCATCCATACCTTGTCGACATCGTCGTGAAAACAGGTTATGTCAAACGACGACGATTTACTCGAAACAAAAACGAATAGGCCAAACCAATCACAACAGGCTTGATAAGGTGGTCTCTCGAAAGCGTTTACGACGAGATCGACAAAGGAAAATTTTTTTCCATCAAGTGTGTCTGGAATATTAGGATGTAGATACAATTATAGAAAAGATGTCACTGGACGATTGTCCTGCTGATGTCAATGACAATGCAAATGACAAAGTTACTCTAGATGCTTTTGAAAAGAACAAGAATACGGGAGCGCTTTTCAACGTCATCACGTTTAGTGTGCATGGAAAGATAAAACTCGGTGTGTCAGTGGCCTCTTATACATATTTAGAACAGTTTCTGCCTGAAGATATCGAACAAAAGCTGTGTTACGTGTTTAAGAACGGACCTGTTCTTCCACGAGGACACGTTCACTCTGTTCCAAATGTTACGTATATGTATATTAATTACTTCTGTGTTAGTTTTACATTTTTTAATTTATATCTATATCATTAAATGGTATTGCAATAATAACGCTATTCACTGTATTTGATATTTGCTTTGAAAATTCAGTTCAGTTTTGTTTTGACCTGGTAAATAACTACTATTGCTACATACATTGTATTTTCAGCAGACCTAGTTACAGACCTTGGTTCAAAACTGTTAAACAATTTTTTTTATTTATTTCCTATTGTGAAAATCATTGGTCGTATTCAAGTTCATACTTGGTTTGCGTATCAGTTATATGTAAAGAATTGATTAAAAATTGTGTTCAGTATTATAGATTTGTTTAATAGAATCACATTCATCCATTGCGTACGTAACAATCGGCCTATGGCTTTACTGCGCCGTTTGATATAATTGACCACGTGACCCCATCATGTGATCTAAAACTACGGGTTAAACTGATGTTCATGGCGATTTCTGTCAGTCATAAATCATACCTTTGGATTTCACAAATATATTGTCTGTTGTTGCCATTTGTGTTGAAATTTTTATTTAAAATAATTTTTTTCCCTGGAGGATTTACTGCTTATCCGAATTCTTGGACAAAAAGATTTAATGGAAATTATTCGGAATTCTAAAGCCGGAATATTAATTATATTGGAGCTTCATCGAAATTCGAAAGTTTCGTTAGAACATTTTACAGACATGACTTATATTGTAAATTCCAGGTAAAGTTTTTGGATTAGATTCAATAGCTCTTTCATATTTGTACCTAATTCATACCTTCGGAGCTCAAAAGTATTTTTATTTTCAGGTTTTCAGAGTTAGTAATTCATTTCTCTGGAAAATATAAATATATGGGCTCTTCATTAGACTTCGTGGCCAAATACATTTATTGGAAATTAATCGGAATTTTTAAACCGGCATATTAACTTTATTGGTCCAGCAAGGAACTTTTGACACGACAACAGTAAACAGCTTATAGAAGACGTCATCAGTTACAATTTGAAAAAGAGGAGATATAGAGAGAGACAGGAAAGGGAGAGAGAAAGCCTAATGCAGTTAGATAAAAAACAAATGCAGTTAGAAAGGAAACAAATTCATTAAAAGAAAGAAGAAAAAATGAAATTATACAAGGAAGAGAGAGAGAGAGAGAGAGCGAGAGAGAGAGAGAGAGAGACTGAATATTAATTTAGAATGAAATAAATTGAGCTGGCAAAAGAAAGGCACATTGCCACTTCATATACAAATTCAAGCATTGATATTACAAAGAATATTAGGTGCTGCTGAAAATCTTACATAGCCAAGGGAGCATTGTATTCAATTATTACAATGTGTACTTGTTGGTACAGCTATTGATATTTACCATTCACTGTCAGTTCAGCAAAGTGTTGTCTATGATATTGTTAAGGAATGCATTATAAATGGTTATGAGTTAATCCCTAAGGCTTATCGGCAAAAAATTAGGAACTAAAAAATAAAAGCTGGACAAACTCATGTCGAATTTGCAATAGAAAAGAACAGTTATTGTAGAGATGGTGCTTAGTCAAGAAAGTTGAAAATGATTATAAAAAGTCTCAAACAGTCTGCATTACTCGAAGAGTTCAAGAACTATCCAAAGTGACATAAAGACGTATCTGGACGAGCATAAGACTGCAACCTTGAAAAATGCTGCTTGTGCCGCTGATGAGTATTCCTTAACTCATAATGTTCCTTTTGTAGGAAAGTCTTTCACTCAGCAGTTTTGTAGTAAAATGGTATTTCAGCCTAATACGACTCCTTTTAAAACTCAGTCTGGGACACATTTTTAAAAAAGCTTCTAATTAGCTTGATTAAGAATCCTTGTCTCTTCCTAGGTGTACATATTGCAAGAAGAAAGGACATGCAATTTCTAATTGCTTCAAATTGTGTTGGGTCTAAAAAAAACCAAGTCTGATTTTATTATGGAGAATTATGAACCATGCCGAAGAGTTCTATAGCTCTCATGGATGATTTGGCCAATGCTATTCCTTCTAAACTTTTAAATGATACATGAGCTTCTCAGTGTTTTATTATCAGGTTCTTTGACTCTTTTAAAGTCTTTTTTGTAATGAGACTGTTCCCATTCGGGAAGTAGAGTGCGATTTTGTTAATGTTCCTTTCCATTCTGTAAATTTGTCATCAGACGTAGTTGCAGGACATGTAACAGTTGGAAGAGTGTATTCTTTTCCAGTTTAAGACATTTATTTATGACCAGACATCGACCTAACTGGAAACAAGGTTGTTGTTAATCCACTTGTAACTTAAAAGCCTTCTTTGGATCAGAAAATTGAGCCTATTGAAAAAGAATGTCTTGATTTATACCCAGTTTGAGCTGTTAAAATGCATGGGATGTGTAAGCCAAAAAAAAACAACAACACTTAAAATTTTTAAGCCAAAACAAACACACAAAAATTTTTAAATTTTCTTATTATAGATAACGATGTTTTCCGAACAATGTAGATGGAGGTGGACCATGTGAATAATACGATATACGTGACCAAGGTGATCGTGGAAACAAGAAAGATGTAGATGAGATTATTATTAACGCGTTTCATTTCAGCATCGACATTTACGTCAATATGACCATCACCAAAGTCGTAGGCATAGGGCATGATATCGTCTTACTCACAGCAGCACAATAGAAAATACTGTGCAATAAAGGCACGCTCGACATGACCTATGATAAGGAACATTTATTCAAGCATTGTATCTCTTCCGTGCTTTAAGATATCCTCAAGTTGCTGTTCAAATCCCCCTAAAAAGGTATGCAAACATGGATTTTGATATATTGTTTTGCTATCCGCTACTTTATTATATTCCAAATTATATATATATATATATATATATATATATATATATATATATATATATATATATATATATATATATATATAATGTCAATGTATGTGAAGCATTTACCTGTCAGATATCAAATCAGAAGCAGCCGTATATACATCGATATATTCAAACTACTACATATTTAAGAACTTTCTTTGGATCAAAACTTACTGCATTTTACCATTTTGAAAATGTCATTTTTTGTTTAAAACTTAGCATGATTTGTAATCTCATATGTTCGGATGAAAATCGTAAAAACTAAAAAATAAATGAATTTTAAAACTTACCCTTACAAATGTAAACAGATTAGACGGCTCAATATACTTAGAATGCTTGATAGATTGAAGATTACATTCTCAGACGAGAGAAAGTTAATTAAATTTCAGATGCGTATACGAAAGAGAACCGAGTATTTTTTAAATTCTTTTAAACTTCTCTAGAATACTTGACATTTGTATCTATCATATACTAGACCTGAAAGATTTAAGAATAACCTTTAGACCGTTGTTTATAATATTTGTGCTTGACAAATGCTTTTGACACTAATAAAGGTGAAATGTGTTTATAAGTTGCTAAAAGAATATATAATTTTATTGAAGTTCCAATTTATAACTTTTAATTGGGAAGGTAACAATTTTTCTTTCGAATGAAGGTGAATATGATCAATAACAAATAACTGCTAGCACCTTGTCGTTGTCAAGGTAATCTACAGGTGGGATTTTACATAACTGTTGACGTTAAATAAAAACGGGGACCGTAGACGTGTAATAAAATAAAATATTATAAACTTAGTTGTATATATTTTAATTGGGCTAAATGCAGGCCAGTTGATGTCACATTGTTTGAAATTCGACATTAATATTTTATGTTGAATATCTACAATATCTGCACGTTGTTTATATTATCTCTGAAACCATTTCATTAACCTGAGTTTGAAGCCATAAGCTGTACTGAGATGTTGCAATAAAGTGATCATTACTATATAAGAATATAACGTACATAGGTACATACATAGATTGTAATGAGTCGGCTTTATATGGACAAAAAATAATGTATACGTTTCATTCTTTAAGAAAATGGTATTTGGTGAATATGCTTTAATCCACTCGGCTGACAAGATTGCTTTTTACATTTATAGTCAAGTTATCGAGACACATAAGCTCATTTTAAATGAAATCAGAGTATAACCTCTCTGAGATTGTTAATAAAGCGCACGAGGACCCCCTCCCCTTGATAAAACTCACTTTGATGATAGTTTAGGTTAGGAAACAATTTAGGGTGATGACGAGATCAGTTTAAACAGAATCATAACAAAATGACTGTAACAGATTTAATTTTGAACATCACTGAGAGAGTCTTGTCGCGTTCAGCGTGGTACATACCAATTAAATTGACTTTTTGGGCTTGGCCAGCAATAAATCGCAAGTGTGCGATTTAATCTCCCTGGTTGATTGATTTTCAATTAGAGTTTTTGGATAACAGTGAGACAGATGGAGAGGCGATGTGAGCTGTGAGGGCGGATAAGTAAAAGAAAAAAGACAACGTAGAGACAATCAATAGATCAATTTATTCCGCTGAAAATGAGTGTCAACAAAACGCGATTTTTAATAGATAGCAATAAACAAAGCATGGATATATGAGATGTTAGTAAGACTTGGATAGGCGTTCGTTAAGTTTTGGCAGTTAGATAAAGCTGATCCTGACAGGCTAAGCTAACTAAGGGTAAGTGTGTGGGTGAAATTCAGATGAAATTTTATGCTTTAAGTGATTCATGCTTTAAGTGATTTCCCTCGCGACAGCAGTAGGTCTAAATTTATTTGGGAAGCCTAGAAGTTGACTTCGGGAAAATAACAATTATGTTTTCGTTAAAATTGTCCATTGGAATATTTGTCTCGAAATTGAGGGACAGGAACACAAAGAACTGCGAAATTAGGTTGAAAAGAGAGGAATGAATGGAGAGGGGTTTGATAGATTATGGCAACGTAGATCTGTCCATCAATATTGATCTTAAAAGGACCGGGATCAGCCAGATTGTGTAGGTATGCTGAACAAATGAGTAAGATTGTTTACTCGATTTCATGATGACATTTATTTAAAAGAACGTCTAATTGCATTTCTTACAAATTTTGTCATTTTATTTCTTAGAGAAAGTATATCATTCAAATGTAATGTTCAGATTTAGTTTGTTAATTAAATTGATTAAATTGTTATATTTTATATACGGGAGCCCATATTGTTCTATTATATATCTCCGCACAGATCTCCGTTATTACATTCATTTATTTTCTATTTATTTTGTCATCTACTTGATCCGGATAATAATACAGTGGAAGATTACCTCCTTGATAACAATAAACAAAGTAAAATAAAGAGCCACGTTACAAGTGACCCCATAACAAAGACATGTGTATTCATTTAGGCCAAATGTAAAATTGTTATAGATTGTATGGCGGTAAAACCAAATTTCTTGGTGCTGTGATACAGAATGCAAACACAAATAGAAATAATGTTAACAGTTATTTACATATTGCAATACATGAAATATGTGTTGTGATGTAAAACACGAAATTATGTTCTGAATTTAACTTGTGAATTGCATGTTGATGTGCTTGTTCTGTTGCATGGCACGCAAGTCTAAATTGTGTTATCGTTTCTTTTTTGTATATTTCCTGTCTGTTGCACGCTTTGATTTAGTTCACACTATCTCATGTGCCTCTCTTAACTTCTGCTTATATATATACTTGACTTATAGATCAAACGTATTATATTTTATATATTATGTTCATGGTGCATGAAAATTTGCGTATTTTATATTGAGGATATAAACCGTTTCACGAAAGGAAGGTGGTAATAATAGAATAATTATACATCCAAAAACTCATAAATTAAGCCCCATGATAATTTATTTTACTTGATTTAGCCATTATTTATAATTCGTAAACAATTTTAATTTATGTGTCTTTCAGTTGCTTCTATGGGAAGAATAATCAATACGCTACAATCAGTTCAAAGCGTTATTATCTATTAATATTGCGACGCCTTGCGAGTCTCGAGTTACACGGAATTAAATTAACTCATTATATGATCTATGTACTTGCTTTAAAGCATTTGGAAATCCTATTGAGTCAATGTATACTGTCAATCTCCTCAATATAATATTTATAATATCGAGATACCTTGATGCATGTTTGCATTTAGTATAACTTTGTCGTCATCTTTAAGTTGCAGCAGAAATGTATAGCTTCTAAACTGATTTTCATTTTGATCAAGAACTAAACTGAAATTGTAGATGTTATTAGGTCTGGAGATGCTTTGCAAAGATCACTTTATGTCTGCGTGCTATGTTCAGATTAAGTCCTTTATTGCATTTTAGCATCGTCATGACTAATATCATCATAGAAATGTTCGTCCGATTCTTCGTTATTTTAGCATGAAAACGTCTTGTCCACTGGTGAATAACTTGAAGAAAGCTTTCATCAAAATACTCTTTTTGTGATGCTTAGCCTTCGAAAGATCTCAACGATCACCATTGGAACACTTGATACTTTTTGTCCTAAGATTTAAAAATGTGAACACTATGCCATCTTTATCACACATGTATCACCTGATACGCATCCCAACACTAACAAAAAATGTCAATACCATACCTCTTGATCAAATTTGGACATGCCTCAGCGCATATGTATCACGTAATACGCATCACACCGCTTGAAAAAGTTACTACCATACCTTTTGATCAAATATGGACAAATATGGACTCAATGCACATGGATCACCTGATAATCTTCCTAACGCATGACAATGCCAATGTCATACCTCTTGATCAAATTTGAACACCATACCTCAACGCACTTGGATCAGAAGCTACAACTACGAATGTAAACACATGAATAACTTTCATGGAATTTTTCGCTGTGCAGATACATTGTTTTGTTCAATAATTCAAAGTCTATTTCTACATATTTCTTAGCTCTTCCTATGTCTCACTGCTAGTTTCAAAGTGGTCTTGAACTTTTATAAGCAGAATAAAATATATAATTCGTCGCAAGGATGATCTACTTAACTCGAAATATTGATCAGAGAATATCTGGTCGTTCTATTTCTTTCGCATACTTTGTTTTCTGAGTTGCTTGTAAAATTTGTTTTTCAACTTAAAAGCTCTACAGTTGGAAAGAAGATTTTTATACTAAGTAGAGTTTAGGATTACCGGGTGATGTTCGGTTTAAGTGAATAAAACTATCATTGACCACTTTGTCGTTTCTTTCTTTTGTTACAGAAACGAGGACAATAACTGATTTGAACGTTACATCATGTGAAATAAAGCATTAGCTGTACCATTTTACCCTTATTTGCCTATTGCCAGATAATAACAAATTGTCTCTGATAACCGATTAGCACAATGAATTGTCGCCAGTGACTACAACACTCTTTTTATTGTATTGTGCACACAAAAGATCAATCTCTTCCAACAGTTGCTTATAATTTTGAAGTGACATAATTCTTGATATCAAAAACTATCCCAAGTAAGATGTGTCACTAGATTCACACTGATCATTATCAGCGTTCGTTATAGGGGTACAATCGCGAGATGTCTTTTGCATGAGGGCATTAACATCAAATCCAGACGATGTTTGCAGATTGCCATCCATTTATACGACATGCAGATGCACAGCGTTAGTCCACTGCGTTCATTATGGTTATTTGTTCGAGAAATAGTCAATTTTCAATTAAAATAATTAATTGAAAGATTTCATAAGCACTGTGCATGGTTAGTTTAGTTGAATTGTCATAGGTCGTATGTGGATAAAAAAAATACAGGGTCGGTTCAAATAAATGTGTTTTTATCGAGAAGGTGCTACTCGGTAGCTGTAACAATTCCTGAACAAGATGTGCTTGGCTTGTAGTTCGAGTTAACTTGTCATGATGTGCAAAAGACTGAGTTCCGTAGAAAGCACATAGTTAATATTACTAAACTATGTAATACTTGCCATTGGCTGTATTTTTATGTAGACCACAGGTTGTGTTAAATAGATAAAATAAAGATGACAGCAAAGAACATAATCTTTAGAACAAAAATTAGAAAAAGTTAAAAGTTTCTATAGATTGTGTATACTGCTTGGTGAATCCAATCACAAAGGCAAATAATTAACTGTTCTTACGCTTATTAAAAGAAAATTGCAGAATGCATATAAATCCTAATTCTTATCCCCATAATTTTATACTCGATTGCATTTGTTACAAACGAATCTTTAAGTCTTTTTGTTATGACTTTTTGTTTAAAAAGTACTTATGAATGGTCATAAGTTTCTTTCAAGTTCGAACACATATTAAACGTGGTTCAAATATTTTTCGAACTTATTTTGTTTGTTATTTTTGTTTTTGGTGTATTAATGGTTTCCCTTTGATTTAAGTTATTAAACGTTTTCATTATATTGAAATAGATTTTCTAGATGCAAAATGAATATATATTTAAAAATTGTTTTGCATTATAGTTTATCTCACAATTTCAACTGCTAAAATACATTACTAATGTCTGTGTGCAACTATGTCACTATCTTTCGAACTTGCACATTAATCAAATTTTCTATTTACTGTCACATTACACACATGTTGAAATTATGCTGAGATTCAGATTGTTTATTACATAACAGTTTATGTGCACTATGATGTGGCACACAAATTAAAATTATGCTATTATTTCAGCTTGTTTATTATATAACAGTAACGTAGCATCCACGGAGAAATCATATGATACTTTTAGCTAATGTAAAAAAGAAAACCCACAAATTTGAGAGTTCAGGTGACTGTTTTATGATTTGCTGAAAATACCCACGTCTTGCTGTTCTAGTTTTTTTTAAATCTGATAATGAATTTGTTTGCATCCCTTTGTGGAATATAAAGATATATAAATAATGTTCCATAGCTGCCTAAAATATACTATTATTTATTATTCTCTGGCAACTATTGCAACATATAATGCATTCAATATTATCTAGGTTTAGAAGTGGAGACATTAAATTTACAAAATTAAAGAAAGTGTCAGTCCTTTTGTATATAATATGACTTTCTCAACAGATGTTTAAAACATATGGTCTTTGGGCTTAAACTAATGTAGAAATAATAAGAATGTACACTGCCAGGGAATTATTGATTAAAGATTTTTCGCTTGTACTAAGAAACTAAGAGAGTCTTTTCTTTTATAGATTTATTGACTGGTTACATTACATAATATTTCATGGTTGAAAGCTACGACTACGTGTTTTGAATCAGTGCAGTTGTACAGGGGAATGTCTGAGACGAAAATATTTAGTTGCAATCAAAGCAACTTATGATTTTAACGGCTGTCACATAGCTATTTTACGTTCTCGCGAGGAACATTTTTTTTTTACAATCTGGTAACGAGGACAGTGCGGAACTGCACGTAGTTTGATAGTATATATATATATATATATATATATATATATATATATATATATATATATATATATATATATGTATATATATATATATATATATATATATATATATATATATATCCACGCCATTTTATTCTGACTCGAATATACTTTGCCCTTTCAAATCTATTCGATCAAACATTAACTTTTCACGCTATGTATGTATGTGTATTAGTATATATGTATGTGCGCATGTACGTGTTCGAATTTTAAATAGGAATATACATACTTATGTATCTCTTTATGAAAGCATTTTTATATATGGATGCGAATATGTGTGTGTGTGTGTGTGTGCGAATACGTATATGTATATGTTTTATCTATTTAATAAATATATCTTAGATTTGTGTGCCTCTTGATTTACGGGTTGATATTTTAGAACAAGTTAGGTAACACTGAACGTTTATTCTGCCAATTATATTTCTGCACCCAACATTTTTTCCGAGAAACCTCTGGAAAAAATAGAATATACCACGAAGGGCATCATAATTTACCATATTTTCAAACTTCATTTGTTGCTTCAGAAGGTCAAGTAATGTAACGTATTGCATGCGATATATAATATTGATATATTTTATTTTTTCCAATAAATAATATTGAAGCCCCAACAAGAAAACCACCCGACTAATGAAAAACTAATAAAACACACACGCAGTTGTTTGCTAATCTTTTATTCCCTTTTCTAATCGGTTTATCTTTTTGAACTTTGCTTTATACCATTTAACGTCAGAGGAAAAATATTCTTATTTCCTATGCGATTTCTTGACCGTAGCCCGTCTTCATTTTATTTTTCTTTCCAAAAGTGACATTCTATATTGTTCATCGAAGGAACATTAGCTGATGTGATGATACTGTAGACCATACGGTGGACATTGATATTTTACATTTTGCAGTCATATACGTTTATTCCTATTCGCTTTGAATCATATGACATTTTCATATAGCGACGGTAAAATCACATCATGCCGACTCTCATAAAGTCAAAAATTTTAATCCATGGGATCCTAATGAAAAATACATCTCTATGGTAAGACATTGACTTATTTTAATCGCTGAAAAGTACTATATTTATTTTTGTGCTTGCTAAACATAATCATTTTTTAAGCAAAATACTAAATCAATAACTCTGATAATATTCTCTCGAATTTTGAAATCCTTGATCTCGTTCTAATTGTGAACAACTCAAACTACAACAATCTTTCTCTTCTGAATTGGACTTTTTACTAACCACAACGACAACGGTTGAATATCTTCGTGAAGGTGACTTCTTAAGGGTCTTAGATTATGCTTTCATCGTGAACATGCAACAATGCACGTAGGAAATCAAACATAGGGGAGGTGACCTTGTGCTGATGGCAAGCTTTCGTGTCATGCATGTTTCCGACATGCCTCACGAATCTAGATAAGCAAGCATTTGTCATGGTTTCATGTCTAGACGACGATATTAGCTACTAATCGTAGATATGTCGATGACAAGGCTTGTTTTTCATCGCTGAGATAAAATGTTTGTCATTAACCCATTGTCAATGAATACATTGTTTTGATCAGGCAGACGATTAAAATAGAATGCCATTTGAAGATAACATAAGTTTTAGCTATTTGTGTAATGTAGCATTACAATCAGGGGCACAAATTAAATTAAAATTATGAAATTATAAATGGTAAACAACAAGATAATTTTCTATTATGGAAGACAGCAACACTAGAGATAATGCAAAAGATTTTTGTATTTGTTTTTGAAGAAGGTCTTTTTATATTTAATAAATTATATGTTGATTATCTATTGTTTGAAATATATATCCCAACCTTCATGGAGGTTTCAATGCTTTATCCCTATAAAAGTCGTATTCATTTATATAATTCTATAATTTTCATACATAATGTTTAATGGTGTAGGTCAGCATGTGGAATACAAATGATGTGAATATTTGTATCATTTTACATGATGTAAGTCAGCCACATTAGAACGACTGAAAAATTAAAGCCCAAATGTTTGTTTAATTGAGTAACAACAACCTGCTAGTATCAATTGTCTGAGTTCTGCCTCCTGAATAGTTATCAAGCCATTTATGGCACGGACTGCTAGCCTGACTTGTTGTAGACTTTATTACAGAGTTTATGAAAATAGAAGTCGGATCATGAACTTCCGGAAGTCAGATATCTTTTTCTACGACATCTAAATGCATAATGACAATGAATTAAAGCAAAATTACAGCTCATCTAGTTCATCGAATGCTACATAGCTGCCAAAGTATATACTGAGAAATGAATTGACATTTTTTTGCCAAGGCCATACTTAAAAAATTTCAGTGTAAAACATCTTGGTGTAAATTTTGATAATTTATGACCATCTATAGAAAATCGCGACGATTATGCCATCATGTGATTGATTTGTGTTTCATTCATGATAATTTTAAGCACATAAATGAAAATAAAATCTCAGGCTTTTGTCATACACATGATTGATGAATTCCATAATTTATGGAATTACTGTAAAAAGCACATCTCTTTCATGAATGTGACTTATAGTTTCTAGATGTTGAATTTCAGGGTCTTTCAAAATTGGTTCAAGGACTTGTAGGTATTATGGGTTAATAGAGAAACGTTTTATCTTACTCGTACGCCAAAGATAAGTGCCTTTTTGTGTGTTTATAAATATTTTAATGTAAGTAGTGTGGGATTGAAGTTACATCTAAATTTAGAAGCATAATCAGTAATAAGCAATTTATAGTTTAATCTAATCTGCTTTCGTGGTTTAAAAGAGCGTCTACATGCTGAGTCTGGTGAAAATCTAATCTATTTTCGTGGCTCTAAAGAGCGTCTACATGCTTCGTCTGGCAATATATACCGATAACTACCTAAAAAGGAAGAAATTCATTTTCGAAGCACTCATTGTACACCTCGAGATCAACCCGTTACTAAGATCCTTGTAATAAAATGTGGGATCGATGATACAGTGAAATGGAATATGTTTTAAAATACCTTTAAGGTCAAGGCAATGTGCTAGATATATAACACTGATCTTCTAAACTAATAGGTGTAGGCTGTTAAACAGATGATTGATGATATTTGAATCTAAGAGTAAAAGAGAAGGCAGATTTCAGGCCTCGGTCAATAGTGAAATTTGAAATTGTATTGACATAATGCAGTTTAAAACTATGTGTCATTAATTCAAATGCCAACCCAGCTCATCTATGACTGGGGATTACCGCCATAATTATATGCATGTATTTCAATTTAAACATTTTTGTATTAGCTTATGCTTTGTATTTTATTTTGTATTATTATATATTTTTTTCTTTTTTTATCTGTACATGATACACATTCTAGATTCCATCTTTACAACTGCCCATATTTGTCACTGAATTTTGGAAAGTATTTTATTAAAATACCGCAATTGCGTGTCTTCAGACTCCCTGTAAGTAATGCTTTTTCTACAACTTTTGAATGGTGTCTTTCCAACTAAAATTTCTCTTTGCTAACGACATAACCCATTTTCTAATAAACTCTCAAGTACCATACTAGTAAAAGTTGCAAGATGGCTATTAGCATGACGTAATATACAATATTTTAATGTCCCTCTATAACAACAGATGGCGCCGCGTTCTCAGAATTAAAATAGTGATAAGAGGTTGGGTATAATGCTAATTCTAATCATGATCTCGGCATGACTCGATAGCAACGCAGTATCGGATGAATAGATACAATATAAATGATTCATTTTACCTGAGTATAATTGTTTTGTTTGCTGCTTTATGTTTAATGAATGTTTCTTATAGAGATGAAGAATGGTAAATAAAAAAGCAACACTCCAGTTTACATTAGTAGTTCCAGCAAGACCTTCGGTTCCTATTCATTATCTATGTTCGTTATTTTGTTTTAAGTTCATAATCATAAAAAATTAGATATCAGAAGAACTGAAAATAAATAACACTTATGACAATTTCAACCCTTCGTCAATCCTAGAAGTGATAAATCTATATGGCTTTTAACATCTCTCTCTCTCTCTCTCTCTCTCTCTCTCTCTCTCTCTCTCTCTCTCTCTCTCTCTCTCTCTCTCTTAAATATTGCTAAAGTAGGCCTTTGCTGAAATAAATGGTAGCTTTGTTATGTAAATTTAATTTGTGTTGTCTTTTGGTTTTTAATCCATGGTTATATGCTATGTGTATTTAACGGGTATTAAATAATTGTTCTTTTCCCAAAATCGAAGGGAGGTGTTGGGCCCAAGTAAGGAATATACTGTCATTGTATTCAATATATTACATAGCTAATATTTGTTTATGATTTTAGATTATATTCAAAAACCGTTTTTACTTGGAGATAAATATGTTTAAAGATGTTGAGTTAAAAGTCTAGTATTTGTTTAGAAAATAAAAATGTTCTAGAAACAAGTTGTTTACGAATTTGATTGGAAGAGGACAACCATCCTTGTTCCGTTATGTTGTCTTAGCTTTTATATAAATGTTGTCTTAGCTTTCT
Source organism: Potamilus streckersoni (assembly GCA_016746295.1). NCBI lineage: Eukaryota > Metazoa > Mollusca > Bivalvia > Unionida > Unionidae > Potamilus > Potamilus streckersoni. Next base: position 943,798 of record JAEAOA010001331.1, read on the forward strand.
ATACAAATATTGTTTTCTTCGAAATTATTCATTCCATATCTTCACGCCAGTCTTAATGGAATCAATTTTAGTTTGTTCAGTTAAGAAGATGTAATATATTTATTTAAATTATTCAATGATGTTACAAAATGCTCATTGATTTAGGACTAAATCACTATTTTGGAATTACTAAGAATTCTTTCAAAGATATTTGGGATTATATCAATGTGATACATCAAGAGTAAATACATTAGCACATTTGAGACTACTAACACATTAGCGCCTTCAATAATGAAATTCGTTTGCAACACCATTGGAATTTATTTTGAATGCTGTCTACTTTTAGAATTTAGAATTGTGATAGAATTGTTAGGACTATAGGGGATTTTAAAGGATTTAAGTCATAACAATATAACTACTTTTTAATTTTCATGTTGTATACTAGGGAAATGAATTATTTATTGAATTTTGAAAACTTTTCGGTTTTAGACCGTTTTTGTTACTTAGTTTAGGACTATAAACATAACGGTTATCCTAGAAAATTAGGTGTACGTTATGGATACGAATTGTCCAAAAAATATTTCAAAAAACTTCAATTTTGTTTTGAATCTTGAATTCACTTCGTTTAGTCACTGATATTTTAATTTCACATACTATAAATATGTATAGTGAAATCATCAAGATGTCATTGTGTCATCTAAAGTAGATAACTTTATTTTAAATCTTACGCAGGAAGGGTTAGAGTCCTTGAAAGGACAAATAGCTTCAGCTTACCAGACAATGCAATATTTCTGAAACGAATGATTCCTTAACGAAGTAAGAAATAACAAATGTTTTGATATAATATTTGGTAGAAAAATATACAAATGTTTTGGGTTGAATTAGGAATTCTTTATCTGACTAACAACAATTTAAAAGAAAGAAAATATGAAAGCAAGAAAAAATATAAATTAAAGCTAGGAAAGCTTCAGCTTCAAAAAAAATGATGGAAGTACAGAGAGAGAGAGAGAGAGAGAGAGAGAGAGAGAGAGAGAGAGAGAGAGAGAGATGTTATTGTCGAAAGAGTAAAGTGAGAGAGAAAACAAAGACAAATGCAATTGAAGAAAGAGGAAAGGGGGAGTAAACACATTACCAATGAAGATTGAAGGCAAATAAATACAATTGAAGAAAGAGGAAAAGGAGAGTGAGATAGAAGAGAGAGAAAAATGTAAATGCAAATGGAAAGAGAAAAAGAAGAAAGGGAAATGCAATTTTGATTAAGGAATTAGAACTGGCAAACGGAACGAATTCACCTCCACCAACTTACCCCTTTACACACAGATTAAACTTTTGATGTTACCTTAAATATTAGGTTAGTATCCCCTTTTAAAGAAAAAGTATTTGATCAATATTGTCTATATTTTGATAAAATTGTTGAACATCTGAATTGGCCAAGTGGTTTGGGATGTTACAATTGCAAAGTGTATTTATTAGCAATGGCCGTGAAGTCAACACTTCACTGTCGGTACAAATAAATTGATACTTGTCGTGTGTGTGTGTTTTTTTTAATGTATCTTGAAGGTTTATGATTTGGTACCTGAGGCGTATCGGTAAAGGTTTACAAACAGTAGAAAAGAAACTGGACCAACCCTTGTTGAATTTTCAAGGGAGAAAGAACAAATATTTGAAAGTTTGATTAAGATTGCAGTAGCCATTAGCTGAAGAGTTCAAGAATTGCGTTTATAGTGACGTTAAGACCAATGTTGATGACCGAATGGTCGAAATTTTATAAACTGCTACCCATACAGATGACGATTATTCGTTGACTGACAACGTTTTTTTATTTTTTTGTTAATAAGGCTTTCTATGTTTTGTATATTTAATTTGTAATGTTTATCATTTTTCCCTTGATTATATGTTATGTATAATTGTATTTTGGACTTGATCTTGTCCAAAATCAATTTCGCTGTGTACGTAACTAGGGACACTGATGTTTGGTTTTTAGTAAACCAATAATACATAGTTAATACTTTCTTTGTGATAGTGGGTTATATGATAAGATTATTATCAAAAGAGTAAATAATTTTGTTCGATTTTGGGTCTAGGACACTGTCATTTCCCATGTTAAACCGGGCCTACCTGATGTTTACCACATTCTTTATTATAATTTTAGTAACATATTTTATCTTGTTAACAATTTGGAATATTCTAGAATGAAACATTTTTTTAAGTGACAGACTATTTCCAAGAAATGTTAATCACGACCTTGGTCAGATAGAGAGGTATTAATCTTGTTTCCTTGAGAACTTATTAATTCTTGACTTAACATCTCGTAGCAGAACCAGTCTTATTGTTCTATTCATTATTTTATTTGAGTAAAAGTATTGATTCAAATTATTATTCAATGGAAATATAAAGTGCTGCTCAATAATATCCTTGGACAGAAAGATTAATTTGGAATTATAGTGAATTCAGACTAGGACATCTTGAGTTATATTAATGTGATTATACAAAAAAAATTCCCTGCACATCTCCAAGTCACAGGCTACTAAAGGCACATATAAAGATTTGTTGTTTGATTTTATTTCGAACACAACTGGAATTTAATCAGAACCTTATTCATTAGGACTGGTGATAGAATTTTTGGACTATTTTTACCTTAATTCGTAATAATGTAAAACCTTATTAAATTTTCACTTCGTATTCTAGGAAAATAACTGATTTGTTGAACTTTACAAAACTTGTTGGTCTTCGCTCTTTTATATTACTTAATTTAAGACCATTAAGTCGTAATACCTCTCCGTAGTTTTTGGTGATAAAGAAACCAGCTCAATCTCATACGAGTACTTCCAAATCTCAATCAGGCACAAATTGAAGGAATCAAATTTCTGACAAGTCTTATCAGAAAACCTCATCCCTTCTTACGTGCACCTGTTGTAAGAAGAAATGGCACGTCATTTCTGATTGCTCCAGATTTCAAAACTACGCAATATACTCAAAAAAGAGATATTCAAAGTAATCTTATTTCTAATAGGTCAAGGCCATTGTCAGGTATTGAAAGCAATACATTTCATTGGTCAAACAAACACCAATCTGATTTTATTATTTATAATTATGAACCATTCATGGCAAAAGTTTACGTACCACCTATTGGCTATCATTCTGTTCTGCTACTTAGTTTAAGACCTTACAGTTGTAACAGATTCAGAATAATACTAAATAAAGGTATTCGATTCCTTGTTTGGTCAGAAACTTACGATTTTATTTCATGTGCTAGCATTGCAAAACAGCCAATGAACTTCATGTACTCATTCATCCATTTAACATAGAAATCCATACAACCATTTAACTTCATGTACGTATACGGCCATTTAGTTTCATCTATTTATGCAAACATTAACTTCATGTATTTATACGGCCATTTAATTTTTTATACTCTAAAACCATTTATCATGGTCTACTCATATGTACAGTCAACTTCATGTACTAAATCATCCTCTGAATCATAACTTTCAAACAAAGCAATTCAATGAATTCCCATGGGACTCATTATTCCAATAACTTCACAAGAGAGCGTCATGCTGTAGGTATTTTACAAAATGCATTTCTAAATATTTATAACACAAACATGTTTAATCGATTTATGAAAATAAGTGAATTTATAGAGTATTGTTCATATAGTTGTAGTTCTTTGTTCACAGCTACAAATTCCTACTTCTTACACACAAAAAATATATTCATTCACAATTTATTGACGTTATATATTTAGCAAGATATAAATTTTCAAAATTAAATAAGAATCATTATTGATTTGTAAACGAAGTTTCGTGTGGAAAATATATCAGTTAACAAAAGAGTTTATATAAGCAATATTATTTCACTGAGGAATTTCGGTTCTAATTACTTCAAATCACGAAAATGTCCCATAAAATGAAATGAAACAACATTTTAAATTAAATGTTTGAATAAAAGCGGGAGGGGGTTGCAAAGCCCAGCTGTGCTGTTCCAGATGGTGTATTGGCTTGTCACACAATGCATCTAACCAAAACACTTCTTTTGTTATCATTGTAGTTTATATGAAATGCATCAAACTATATAAACAAAATAAAATTAAATTAAATAAACTCAAATGTACAATTATTTTCAAGGAGTCTGTGTGCTGCACTTGGGATGTAGTCGAAATTACAGTGCCATATCGAAATGTGTAATCAAGCTTTAAAACCCATGACATAGCTCATATTCAGATTTACAGAACTATGAAAGTACATTATGGGGAAATTCACAACGCAAAAGTTTAAGTATATTTTTGGCCATTTTTATTACCTGCTAAGGAAGACGTGTTTGGACCCCGTCACTTGCATGCTTCCCCAGCTATATTATGACCTGTATCGTTAGTCTAAATCCAAAACATTATATCAATAAATTAACGAAGAAAATTGCAAAGCATGGAGTGTGTCACAATTTTAGACAAACAGCGGAAATAGGAATTATTCGTCGTCTTGGCTTATTGCATCTGTGGCCCTTACTTTTCAACCTAAACCCTCAGTTGCATTTTTTCCCACGAATTTAGTACTTTTCACATATATATTGCACGTATTTTATAGATATGTTATATCCATTGTCCTCAGTATGGTTTTCTATGCTATTTTAATATACCCTAGAGAACAATGGCTATAGTCTGAATTATTGCTTTAACGAAAAATTAAGAACATTTCTTCTAAATAACTGTTTCAATAATCAGAATGGTATTTTTAAAACTGCGTCTCTCAAATTTAATGTGGACATTGCAAATAACGCGTTCATTCATTTGTTTGTTTTAAAGTTTCATTTGTGACTCAGCGAATTCGTCCACTTTGTTCACTCTATCATCTCTGCTTTCAAATAGACGAAATGACATTTTTTAGTTCATTCTCAAACAAATCTAATAAACGAAAACCTATAGTCTACTAAATAAATGTACATTGTTTGATTAGTAAGAAGTTCCTAATACACTATACTATTATAGACACACGTGTCGTACACGTGCGTGCAATATCAAGTTGTGCAGTATCGTAGAATATTGAAAATTTCTGATGATGTAACGTTAACGGGGGGATGTATATAGAAATTTAGAATGAGCTATATTTACAAACATAATGTACGGACGCACAGAAGGTATGAATCCCCATACATTGATGCGTGGGCTTGATCATGCTACACAATTATGTTTATGTGAGTATCAATTTCTAATAATTATCTTAGTTTGGTGATATTGCAAGAAATAGTCCTTGATCTCTTATCAGCATGTTAAGAGGAAACAATATAATAAATAAATAAATAAATAAATAAATAAATAAATAAATAAATAAATAAATAAATAAATAAATAAATTTTATAAAAGTGCATGAAAATTTGGCAATATAGTTAGATTGAGATAGCTAGAACGGTAATATAAATACCCTAACTCTCGCTCATATACTGCGAGTTAATCAGTTCTTTTTGTGAAATACTGGATCTATTGCAATGTAATCGATGCTTAAAATCAGCAATCTACTAGACCAAGGACAGTTTGTTCCTCTTTAGTGATTACTATTGCATCTCTATCTGATGTCAAAATGGGTCATTACAGTAATATTCCATTGCAAAAACAGATGGCGTTGATATTCCAGTTTATGTTATGCATACATCTTACTTGCAAAGTTCTCTCTGTTTCATTGTAACTTCTACGAAGCTGTGTATTTACCGTTATGGTGATTAACATGCAATCAAATGAGTTGCAAGAATGCACTGAGGAGATTTAGGAATGAAATGATGCGATGTAGAATGTTGACCCATAAAATATTAAGCATATAAAGTGGAAATATAAAATATGAAAATCCAGTATTCCATTAACAGTCATGTCAAATTTAGAAATACTGGCAGATATAAGGATACAACCTAAGCCAACATCCGACAGATGCAGTAAACGCAAAAGAGAATAATGCATAATAGAATATGCAATCTATACAAATAGAAAATAAATGCATGTCCAACTGAAGAAATATATATCAACGTCAAAATATATATCCTTTTGCCATTAGGACAATAAATGATGAATTAGTTCTAGTCACTATCAAAACCCAAGAATATCAACGTTCCTAACCAAACCAATTTTATAGTGGATTTACCATTTTAGAGCCATGCAAATGGCTGATGTATAAATTCTACTACATCGAAAAGTTAGAAGCAAATATAGTGAAAGGTTGAGACGGCTTTGGATTGATATACTTTCGTTACGCATTTCGTGACGAGACAGATAACACTTCGAGCTACATTCAGCATGATATCCTGCTCTCCGACAACAGTTGTTATTCCAATGCATTTATCATCCCACAAGCAAGAAACATGTATCCAAACAAACAGCACTCGATATACCTCGTAACTTAAAGGCAACTCTATTTTCATACATTACCGATCCCGACAAAAAGAAATAGCTTAAAAAGGAATACATTATGTGTACAAAAGGAATATTCAATATTATACGCACAAAGATAAATACTCGAGTCATAGACTCAATAGATTATAGCACCGTAATAATCACCGCAGCTTTTCCTTGTGTGAGGACAAGAAGTTCTTGTTTTGCACCGTAAATATAAAACCCTACAGTCACAGCAATATCCGAGCTGACAGAAAAAAACTATAACCTCATCAAATTTTCTTTATTCAAATGAAATGCTATCTTTCCCTTTAATTCATCTGGAATTAAATTGTCTCCAACACAATTTTCACCACCTTATCCTTTCTATAAAATAAAAGAAGAAACGTGTACTTTCTTTAAAATCTTTGATCATGGATTTGTACCTTTGAACGGACATCCTTGCAGATATTTCAAAGTGTCTGCTACTAAAACTTAGTTTGACTAGGTTAGTTATTTTCTTAATTATATCCGCCGGATCCCCACAGTTATAACAAAGAAAAGTTCTGGATCCTTAATGTTTGTCAACCAGCAACTATAACGCACCTATTCAGTTTATCTTCTCAATTATTTTTTCTTCTATTTTACGTCTTTAGTGGATTTAAGCTCTTTGTTTGGAATGATATATTGACTATTAACAATGAAGTAAATATACATTGTTCGAGCACTTTACGTGCTTTTATGAAAATAAGTACCATGCTGTACGTTGACTGATTGAAACCACTAACATGGAATGTGCTATCGTGGGTATGTCCTATATCATATGTATGCATGTTATAGCGTTGTACGGTAACTTAGCACGATAGAGGCTAATGATACCAAATGAAGGTAAAATTCGAACAAATCCAGACGCAAAGAATGAAATACAACGAATACAAAAGAAACATTCCAAATCCTGCATGCAATATGCCTGCTAACAATAATCACAGTTACAATGAAAATATACTTGTATTTGTAGTGTTCATTCCTTGCTTTGGAAAGAGTTCTTCATTTTTTTGGTCTTGGGGCTTTTGTCGTTGACTTAGCGCTTGAGTAATTTCTAGCAGACTGAATGAATCAAATAGGTTGTTTAAATACTAAGTAAACCTCGCATTCTCATTCTTTCATTCCATTAGTTACGTGGCTTTGCCCTGTCTCTTCTGGAATTTTTTTAATTCATTTAGTTATGTGGATTTGCCTATCTCCACTGAAACTCCTTGCTGTTGCAATGTCCAGTCTCTTCCAATAATATTGCTTGGTTTTGTTCAGTATCATGAACAAATGTTTTGACCATTGTTTTATCACTCTGAGTACGGTAGCAGTATTGTCCAAGATACTATGTACATGTTTCTTGACGCTGTAAAGTTTCAGCTTAGGTTATTTTATTATATTTATTCAGTAAAATGCATCCACGTTATCTAAAGCTGTTGACACAATAACTAATAATATCATCGCTTCAGTATTTAGCCTTGACAAAAAATCGTGTATTTATTGAAATAAGATGTTTTTCATTTATTATTATTATTATTATTATTATTATTATTATTATTATTATTATTATTATTATTATTATTATTATTATTATTATTATTATTATTATTATATAATGTATTATTAATTATTATATTGTTTTATATCCGTTTCAAAGTAAGGGACAAATTCCCAATATGCAAATACTGAAACAAGTGATTAAAGTAAACAGGATTTAAGACTGGGCAAAGCTCATACGACTGATTGTGTCATTCGTTTCAGTAGCTATATTTACATTGCTACTCAATGCATAGGATTTTCAGGGTCTGTGTCTACATATTGGTTAATGATGTACTGCTTTTAGTTCACAAAGGTGACTTACACCAGTCATAAGGACATAGCATAAATAAGAAATAAATATATATTTTTTTCACAATGACTTGCGTATAGCATCCATAGCACTATTTTATGAAAAGCCGGATGGTAGCATAGTTCAAATATTGTTGTGGTGTTGGTGGATTAGATAAATGTTCTCTACAAAAACCATATATCATTACTATGTGTGATTAAATATATAATTCATTAAACTTTATGTTGAAATGTGTGAAAAATACAATGCAGAGTTTCAAAATAGCATCAGCAAAATAAAATAGCGCAAACCAAAAGGAACGATTACAAAAGGCTAGAAATAAGAAACCCCAAATTAGCTACTTCTTTAACACAGATGGAAAGCATTTTAAAGGATGCCACTGTACAAGCCAATTCCAAAGTGAGGAACAAAGTTCTTTTAGGTAAAAGGCTAAATTGATTAAAGAAAACATGGTCTAGTACAATGCAAATTCCAGTTGCATCTGTGTTGTTCATATCATTAGCTACATTTCAATTACTACGCAATGTATATGATCTTCAAAGCCTGCGTCCAAAATATAGTCAAGTGTGTACTGCATTTTGTTGTCGAAGATGACGTACACCAATAAGACACTATACTGTTTTATGATACCTTGTTTTATAGTACAATATAAATTATCGATGTTTAATACATTTCATCTCTCTCTCTCTCTCTCACACACACACACACACATACATACACACACTTATATTATATATATATATATATATATATATATATATATATATATATATATATATATATATATATATGTGTGTGTGTGTATGTGTGTGTATGTGTGTGTTTTCCTCTACTTCTTTAAATAGGGTTTTAATTGTTCAATAAAGATCTTTCCTATGTAGTTTTTATTTGTGAGTTGAAAATATATGTATCTATTTTAATTAGAGTAATTATCACTTTTACATAAATAAGTTGAAATAAACTTTTAACTTGTATAAGAATCTTAATACAGAATGAAATCATTCTTTTCAAACGGTTCTGTCCTTATTGTCCTTGTCCAAACTCAAGTTATCTTTACTAAGCCACGTGTCCCTTTTAAACGTCGCAGGGTGCAATATTTTAATGATTAAATCGTACAACTACGTGACTCGTGTCATTTCTACATTGCACATGAATACCTGGATATAAAGGTATTTTACATTAGTTGACGTGTACGGTGTTTTGTGAGTTCAATATTCCGTCATTTTAGCCTTCTTCTTTTACTTTTATATGCCGTGAAAGAAACATATTATGTCTAGTATATATAAAACTGACTAAGAGTTTATTTATTCATCCATATATTATTTCTAATATCAGTCTGCAATTGTATGCATGTATGCACAAACTAATGAAACAATAGATTACTTATTTGGAAGAAAATATTTGATAGAACTTCGCAACATTTACATACAGTTCTGAAAACAACATACATAGTATTTTAGATGTTTTGACAGCACATGTACCTTTGCCTCTTTAAAAACGTAAGTTTATAAAAGATACAAGGCAACACAAATTCTTATCATTTCAAACAATAATAATGGGAAAATAAGTGTAGGAGGAATCATTTTTGGCTTCAAATCATTTGGAACAGTTTGATGAAAACGTAGCTTTTGAGGTGGATAGTATTGTGTCTTTGAATATCTCATTTGTTATATTATTGTTTGTAATTTGTGGCTATAAATTTTGTACACATATCAGAAGATAGTTTGCATTTCTGATTCCAAATCTGATACAAGGTTTTCGTTTTAATTTTGATGATAGGAAACCATCATGGCACGGCATGTCAACCAATGAACTTTTAAACGTTCGCACCTTCAAATGGCAAAGACTATTACATTAAACACACACACACACACTTATATATATATATATATATATATATATATATATATATATATATATATATATATATATATATATATATAATTATGTCATTTCTTTAACGATGAGACATCTCTAACCAGGACACTGTTACCAAATATATTGGCCATATTGCACGCGTATACAAAGGCTCGATTAGTATTAGCACGGCTGCGTTGGGACTGAAGTAGTCGGTTAGTCAGCAAAGTTGTCCAAAATATAGAAGGTCAGGCTTCTGAATCTTTTAAAGTACATCAAAACTGGTTCAATATTTTTAAAGTATATCTGTAATCTATTAAGATAAATTGGAAGTCCAGTATCAGTGGGTGATTAAGGTTTTGCGTGTTTTGACAGTTCTTAAAGTATTTGTTCAATCTAAGTTTATTTCGAAAGTGTGTGTGACTGTGATTTAAATTTTTCACGTAGCTTTATCAATTTTTCAGTCATGTCGCATGAAGTCCAACCCAGTCAAATTATCCCGAAACCAGGCCAACCAGTCCTAACACTGGCCTTTTAATGCTGAGCGCCAAGCGAGGCAGCTTTTAGTACCATTTTTGAAAGGATCTGGTATGTCTTGGCCAGGGTTTGAACCAGCGACCTCCCACATACAAGGCGAAAGCTCTACCATTAGGTCATCGGAGCGGTGAATTTAGAAAGAAGCATACCCATTTTACAAATATTATGAGCACAAACTTTAAGCCTACTATTGATCTTAAGTTAGGAATTTTGCACCTAACTTTAAATTTTGTTTTACTCATTTAAATTATATATACAAAAACATTCAAAGAAACCACCTGGTATTAGTAAATGGGGTTTCGTCCTGACTCTAACATCAACTAATCGACCGACAAACACAATGTGACCTTGAGAAGGCTCATGTATCTATTATCACGAGCATGCAGCGATGCACGAGATAAAGTCGTGATAGTGTAGACGAGGTTTTTGGCCTTTCAGTGATAATAACCTTTCAAATTTTATTATAACGGTAGCTTTTACGGTATGCGACGACCGCTTCCTCATTCTCTAATTCGTAAGTGTTGATTATCAAATCTACTAAATGGTATTGGTATAACTATTAGAATTTGTTTCTTATATTGTACATGAAAGAATAATAAAAGCCAAAGTTCTCACATTAACAGCTGTAAGAGAATGATAAAGTATTCTAGTTTCTTTTGTGAATTTATACTGGGTACATTATTTATGAACCAGTCGTAGAAATCATATTCAAAAATTACAAAATTGAATTTGTCGACAAAACAGAGCACACAATTATGAAGATGTTAGAATGCAATCTACATATGTGAGAGAAATGTATACGTTTAATTTTAATATCATTTTGATGAAACAATATGTGCCTTATATGGAAAAGACCAACGTTTTAGTTTGCCTTTAAATACTGAGGTAGTTTAGCTAGACAATAACATTTTTTGCCTCTGCATGACACACACTAGACTGCAATGAACACTGACACAGATCAGATGTCGCATAAACGCTTAATGATCCGAATCAACGTTGTTCTCTGCATAAATAAACACGTATTATGCGACGGCAAATCTTACTTGATACGTTTTCAAGTTGAGGACACATTGTTTGAGGATGAATGCAATAAATGGTTACTCCTGATTGATTCGAATGTTATATGGCAAAAAAGTGCCGTTTAAATTATGCAAATGACTAATAAACGTGCATTATTATTTGCAGTCTGTTGTAGTATGATGCTTAAACCTTCGTTCGATCCTCATGATAAAATATATTTACTACTTATTCTTAAAATACAGCATAAAAGTTGTACCCGATAACGTGCGCTCTCTCTCTCTCTCTCTCTCTCTCTCTCTCTCTCTCTCTCTCTCTCTCTCTCTCTCTCTCTCTCTCTCTCTCTCTCTCTCTCATTTGTTTTTAGACCAAAGGGCTTAACGCTGTCAATGCACTGGAAGAAACTGTGCGATTGCCTAGCAATCAGCCATGTTTTGTACGAGTGTCATTGACGCTAAGTCTACTTGATTTAGGAGGGTACATATTCTGTGAGCTTTTATTTGTAGTAATTTCATTTCTGATCACTGGAAGTGAATGGAATGTGTTTATGGTTAGTTTCATTGCTTGTAAATAAGTTTTCGAGGTGCTTAATGGTGCACATGGTCGCCATTGTTTGTAATGAACGATTTGCAGAGAAGGCTATGACGCAAAAAAGCTAAATTATATGTGCTTTGTTTCTTTTTCTGGACTTATAACAACAAATAAAATGTTTATATTACCGTTTCATGTGTGTCTCAAGCATGTCTCTATGTTAAGTTCATAAACTTATACCTAGAAAACTGTCACTTAGTTGACTTATTTACTAATGGTAGATGTCATAGGTTATAATGTGTCTATTTTGATTGATAAGTGTCAGTAATACAAAAGATACAGTAATGTACCGACAAGACAACCATCATCTCTTCGATTCCCCGTATCACAAATGAAATATTGTCGTTTTTACATTAACATTTTCTTAACGTATTTTTCGTGTTAGTTTTTAAATCATTTATATTGTCATATATTTTTTTCTATTTTAAGATGTTTCCAGTGATACTTACATTGAGTTTTTAAAGTGGTTAGTGCATTCTTCACATAAAAATGTGTCTATAATGTCGAGTGCACGATATGACAATGAATTGCCATATCTCTTTTTTCAGTTATTAAAAGATCTTAGCTACGTAGATCACAATCACCAATGTGAGCCGTATGTGCTAATGCCCAGAAGGAGTGTTTATCTTTCCATTTTATAAGTAGTAGGAAAATGGGTAATTAAGATTATTTTATTTTACCCGTTTTATTCACACAGCATACGGCCTCTGTACAAATGATTTGTTTTTTTTTTGCGAATGTCACCGTCACACTCTAACACCCATGGTTCTTATTCAAATTCTTGCCATTCTGTTTTCAGATAGAAATTATAGCTGTTTACTTTTATGATTTTTATAAATTAACAATTAGTTGATATCAAGTACTTTTAAGACTGTAAAGTAAAGTGTTGACAGAAGTATACCGATCTTTAAGAGGGCGTGAGTGATACAGATCCATTAGATCTTACTGGCACATAATGTAAAGAACGGCAGAGAAAGTAGAATCAGCTTCACATTAAAGCTATCTAATAAATGACTTCCCGAAAAAAAACGTAGAATCAAATTTAATTTCTTGAGTCCCTGTAGAGAAAGTAGCTGTCTTCATCACGGATTTACTGCAATCGATGTTAAAGGATTTAGACGACAACTCATAGACAAAGATAATGATCTGCTGAGACTGTCCATTGCTCATGATAATTGTAACTCTACAGTTTGAACCAAATTTAGGTCACCTATCAAATTAAGCTCTGCCAAAATATTGAGCAATTGTCAACACGTGTAACAATCAAGTGATGCATTTTGCAATACTGATGGAAAAGTCACATTTCATATGACAAACGTTTCACCTCTTTCAGACATCGAAAAACGCAATTGTGTCTGATGATCATCTGTCCAGTACAACATGCTAGAAACAGTAGAGTAAAGAAGATTAGATCTTATTCCATGGATTTAGAATAGGAATTTAATTGCTTTCCCACTTGTTATCCCAATCGAGAAAAGAGCAACCCCTTTGAAACGTCGAGCCATGCAATAGTTAAGAGAGAGTTTGGAAGGTTAAGTATACCGACTGGTAATCAATATTACAATGTGCAAGACATGAAGGAGCTTTTTGATACAGTTAGTATTTCTTATGTTATAGACTTCCTTAAAGAAGTAAACCTATATCATAAGTTGTAACTTCTATTTTATCATCTTAAACATTTTTATGTGCTATATATGTACGGTCGCTAGATTTTAATTACCTTTCATATGTTTTCCTTGTCATATATTATTTGCAATCCGCGTTGATCGGGAAACTATTTTTTATCACCGTTACCATTCTTTTCGTTTTACCTTTAGCTATTTGGTTTCGTATCGCTGGCTGATACAGATCCTTTTTACCATTTGCATATAATGAAGAATATAACCTTTTGTATGGCGCTGAATGACCTCTTTGTGCTGGTACGCCGTAAAAATTCAACCAACCAAACAACCAACCGACTAGTAAAAAGTCGTGTAGAAACACGACTGCGACTGACGTTTTAAAACAGATCCAGAATTTCAACGAACACAACAATGTGGTGGATATGGAACATTTGATTCCACGTGCTTAAAGGATGGAGCAATTATACACGTCTGTTTTATCCGTACCTTGATAGGAACTTGGGCTAGTGGCTAATTGTATCATTCCATCAATAGTGGATACAGATTGCTAAAATTATACGAAATTTAGCGATACAGAACATCATCACTACACGGCTCCAGGGATTTTTCATGCTTAGTAAGCAAGTTTCTGAAACTGAAACAAGAAGCTAGGGGATATCCTTTCTGGTGTCAAACCCCAAAAGATAAAGACCAATTTAAGCAACGTTACGAATCCATAGAAGGTATCACATTGCAACTCATCGTACAGAACGATAGAAGACGAGCTAAGGTCAGAATTGTTCTATGGAAAAATAACTAAATGTTTGATATTTTGAAATACCAAATACTTCTTGGATTCAAGTCAATACACTTATTTCATCGAAGACACATGAAAACTTCTCAGACATATTGAAAGATTTGATCACGGCAAATAAGGAAGAGATCATAGAAATTGTTCACCGCAACGAGTTTGGCATGTCATCATTGCAGCTAATCTGATAAGCAGTCCTGTTTTTAATTCCACTGAGCCTTGGAATCTTTTTAGAAGATCGCGTACTTTCCTTTGACACCGATAGCTTCACATCGATCAACTTGGAGGCTATAACTGACTCATCGAAGACGAACGTTTAGTAGCATTGACCGACAAACATACCAAAATCAATCACTGATTTTTGCCTGTATTGGATCCACAACATTACAGCTCACAGTACCTAGGAAAGAAAGGACAACTCCACATCAACAGTAAAAGGAACCGGCTCTAAACTATCGTTCAAAACAATTGGCAAGCTATGATGTGTTGAAATAAGCCTTTAAGGGCATGTCAAGATCGGGAATTTAGTGTCTAAACGTCAAATTTTGCATGACTGTACCTATCATAATCGAATCGTCATTTGGTCCTTCGTAAACGAGTATCAGATCATTTCGAGTAAAGAGTACGACTTGCCTGCGACGTTAATCATGCAGCACGACCATGCCTCTCAACTATCGAAAGCGAAGCCGTCTGTGCGTTTAGTCTACGATACTCATTCTTTTCCTAACAAACTACGCTGCATACCATTAGCTAATCGAGAATAAGAAGAATACACATTTCCTGTGCTTTTACCTGGGTAGCTTGATTTTGCCGCTCAATACCAGATGTTCGTAGCAAAATGGTCCAAATATATTCATATACTCACTCCCAGATTTGGTGACAGGATGATTTCTTTATATCCAAATAGGAGATAGAATTACAGTGTTCAGTTGAAGTTCCAAATATGCGAGCATACAATTTTCAGTGAACATAAAAGATATTTCCCTAAATCATCTTTTGGGCGGTGACAATTATTACATATATACTGTAGATAATGTGAGCAATGGAAATTTGCCTCTAAATACGTTTCACATATTCAAGTTACAAGAAAACCGCAATCGATTTCACCACTGGAAAATGTTGCTATCTGAATACTAAATTAGTATATGATGGCTGATTGTCAGAAAGAAACACGAACAAATTTACATGGATATAAGGCTCCCGATATCAAGACTTCCAAATCAGTGTAGCACCGAATTTAATTTTTTTTAAAATAGATACTTTAGAAGAAGACATTCAGAATCTAACCTTGTAATTGAGAGAACACGTTATAAGAGGCTTCGTACAGATTCAAGTGAAGGCAACAAACCATTGCGAACTCTACGGCATAGGCTACGATTGATTTGAAAGTGTTCATATGGTCATATGTTGATCAACTACCTACATCTTTGTATGATATGGCTTCTCCCTGCAAACAGAATTCGATGGAGGAAAGTTCAGAAATAGTTTATAACTTACAAGAATGAAATAAACGCTTTCTTAAAAAGGTTTTTCTTCAACACACTGAATGACTTGTCATACCACAACATATGTCATCAGCGTAACACCATATTACATTAGAACAAGTCATTGACACAATTAATGATTTAGTGGACTACCAAATGATTTTAAGAGATCTCATTCAACACCATGTTACATGAGAGTAAGTCAGTGACACCATTTATGACTTAGTGGACTACCAAATGATTTTAAAATATCTCATTCAACACCATATTACATGAGAGTAAGTCTGTGACACAATTAATGACTTAGTGGACTACCAAATATTTTTAAAAGATCTCATTCAACACCATATTACATGAGAGTAAGTCAGTGACACAATTAATGACTTAGTGGACTACCAAATGATTTTAAAAGATCTCATTCAACACAAGGAAACAATTTATTCAGATTTAGGACAAAGTATTGTGCGTGCAAGTGTTAGTGATTGATTTTCTTGGGTTATGTATAAATGTACCGGCAGAATTTCTGTGGCACATTTATTTTCTGCGAATGCAACATTAAAGTCATAACATTATCTGTGAAACAAAGGCTATTTCTCTTACAATACTGAGATTACTGATTTACACGAATCACTACGCCAATGTGAAGGTGAAATTATTTATTTACTGTTCATACTTGCCAAAATTTTCGTGTCGCTAGATTGATAAACCAAAGGATTTACGGCTGGAAGTAGTATCTAACTAAGAAACAAATGTCGCTAATTATGCCAAAGTCGTGTGTGACTGATGGACGATGGTAAACATTAACTGTTTTAAAAATATGGCTATTTTTGGTGGGCCTGCACAAATATTAAACATGCACAAAGCATCTCGTATTCTTGTCGATAGTCTTAGAATTTTCAAAATTATTTTAGAGATATATTCGCCATATGATATGTTGATTGCTTGAGCAACTGTGTCAAACAAAATAGAATTTATTAAAAGGGTATTAGAACACAAATCACGTTTCCAGAATATAGTGTGGTGTTGCAAAAGGTGACAATCTACTCACACGTTATCCAGAAAACCGTTAAGGAGAATCCACTTCGCTTGTGGAAAGAAATTTCTGCGATGACGGATGGATTGTGTCAGACTTCAAAAACATGCTAGGAGCATTTGAAAAATAAATCTTTGGTTCATAACAAAGGCTCTTATCCTAATGCCCTTATTATTTACATTATCTAAAATGTATTCCAGAAAGTTAAAAATGTTCCCATCACCAACAGCATCAATTCTCATCTTGTAGAACTGTTTTAATGTCCAATAGACAACTCTAAAGCCAATGTATTGGCTAAACTATTAAGTGTACCTTAGCTGAATTAGCTTCTAAAGATCCACTCAACTGCCACATGCTTATTTAATGATGGATTTAAAACCTACCAGTCCCTTTTACTGGAGATTTTGAACGGATATATTTCACGATTAGAGCCAAGAATATGTCCAGTCAAATATACTTATTTCCTCTACGACAGTAATTAATATAACGTATTTTTCATTCAATCTTGCCTAAATTGTATGCCATCAGTTTTAGTTTATTTTACAAGTGCCTCACATTGCCAGTCCCAAAATAGCGTTTCAGTGGTTTACTTTGATAGCAAGTTACTTACTGTAAGGAATTATTCACATTCCTCATCAATAACTTTTTTCGTTTTGATTTGAAAAACATAAAGTAACTTTAAAACAACGTGCCGATCCAAAAATCGAATCTTAAACCGAGAAACAAGTCATCTTGAAATTAGGAAGTGGAGGTTTTATTATTTGTTCGCTTCTGCTAAATGTAAAATCTACAATAAATGTAAAAAGACACAAACACAGTGCGGCGGTGAATTGACATTTAACATAAAATGTTCCTAAGGTGAAAACCGATAGAAGTCTTTCCACTGTACTGCAGCTAGTACTTAAGAAAACTTCAAACTATGTCTTTTTTTCCCTCCTCTTCACCTACTTCTCCTGTTTTGTTATTGACTTTGACACCCAAACCTAATATGAAATAAGCACTTCTTCAATGGATAAAAATAACATGGAAACCTGTCTCTAAATGGATTATTTTATATTTTCCATCAAAGTCTTCTTATTCCTCATCTGTAGTCATATAGGTGGCATTCCCTATGAATTAAGATAGAACAGACATGTTAAAAATGATTACCAGGTTTGTCCAGACAAGAACTGGTATGATTTAGATTGTTGCGAACCTCTCGTGGTCGAGGAATGTGTAATGAGAAGACGTTCCAACCATCAGTAGAGACGAATTCTGGTATGAAAGAAGAAGTATTGAAGAAGATTCACTTTAATGTCTCGAAGTTCACACTGTCTTCTAAATGTATGAAAACAGGCTATCCCTTCTAATTTACCAACTTAGCGCAACTTTGTATTGTTATATCTCTTTTGTACATTGGCCCTAGTGATTCTAACATGTAGGAATCCAGACGTTTACGTAGATTTTGTATTTTGTATATGTAGATAGTTTTTTTTGCGTGATGAAGAAATGGTTAAAGCTATAAACGTTTCGAAACCATTTTGAATTCGCACCCTACTCAATTTTATGTACCCCTTACCCACAGACGCCCATACCCATGGGTCTGGAATCGATAATCGATTGTAAGCCCCCAATATAAACCTTCACGCATTACACCTAGGATAAAAATCCGAACTACCAGTGGAAATAATGACAAAAGTCAAGTCCATGCTGGACAAACAATACATTTTCTCCATATAAATTTCGGAATTGTTGGTCAATCGTCAAGCCCTTAAATGAATCAAAACGCAAAACATCCCATTGAATGTAATAATCACAGACTCTCTTAATATACTAAGATCGATTGAACCAGGCAAATTGACTAGCTGAAAGAACTTTTTTGAAAGATACATAAGCCTTTAATCAAAACAATTGAGAACAACAAGTAAACGGTCAATTTATGCGGGTCCAATCAACAACAACCAATTCAGTTGCATTATAACAGCCAGGAAATTGCAATCAAATTAGTTATAAATTGGAATTAAATGGCAAAAATGGATGTGATGAATGTACCACAGTGCTAAAACTATTTTCTATCCAAATGACAGTCAATATGAAAACCCAACAAACGTTTGCTTCCACCAATACTTAAGAGGATCAAAACATGGAAACCGCTATTAGCAGGTAACTTTGGTAAACATATATCAAAAATACAACAAAGGGCCCCTTAATCACGTCTTTAATGACTGAACATACCGCCTTAGGGACTCCGTCTCCTGATTTTCTGTAGGGGTTTACTCCGTTAGCCTTTCCCATGAGTAGGTATAGCCGCAAGGTAGCGGAGGTTTGGAATCAGAGTTTTCCTTCTCCTAGATGAGCAACCATCCAAGGTTTATGAGCCTCATCTACCCAAAGCGACTGGTTTTAAGGCGCCAGTGAACCGCCTTCACATCTTCTCCTGTTAGTGAAGTCATGGTTCGCCGGACTTATAAGCTAAGCCACTCGTGAAGGCCAGGAACTGGATTTTAGTTGACAGAGGTGATCAGAGACTTAAGCCGTATGGGGCATTTCTAGGGGAGTAAAGCGCTTGCCTCCCATTTCCACCCCGGCAGTGTCAGCCTTGGACTACAGAGGAGTTCGTGCAAGTGCTGGAATAGTTCCGGTTTCCCGTTCTTAAGGATTTTAGGTGGGATACCGTCGCTCTCAGGGGTCTTTCCACAAGCGAGACAGTCGATGGCTTTACTTAGCTCTTCCATGGAGGGCGGAATGTCTAGTTCATCGATCTTTGGCAGGTCTGGGATGGCTTTCAGGGCAGTATTGGTGAAGACGGTTTGGGTTGCATACAGCTCGTGATAGTGCTCAACCCAGTGCTTCAGCTGTTTTTCCTGGTCTGTTATGATTACACCCGTCTTGGACTTGAGGGGGGGGGGCGGTCTTGAGAGATGGGGGACCTGTCACCTTCTTGATGCCCTCGTACATGTCTCTTGCATCTCCAGTGGTAGCAGCTGTTTGTATGCTAGTGCAGAGATTCAGTCAATAGGTGTTGTCGCAGTGGCGGGCAGTCCGCTGAGCATTTTTCATACCTGTAGTATGTCGGATGAGCAACCATCATTACATTAATGTTGTGGGTTTTGGCGAAACGAGTGCCATCTCACCAATAAAAAGTTATATATTTTAATCTGACGACGGTCATTACTCTCTTTTAGGTATTGTAATAAAGGTAAGGTCAATACACCTTATTTATGTATTTTAATCTACCGATAGTGAATGCACCCTTCGATTATTTTTAATAAACAGCAATCACAGGAACCACAGGACTGGCAGTAAAACTGATTGAAAATATTTAATATGCGATTCAAATTGTATTTAATGTCATTTGTTTCTAAGACATTCTCACCCAAAAATATAAATATATTAAAGAGGTTTATACCATATTTATTTTATATTTATATTATTGTTTTGTTTTTTTTAAAAAAAAATGTTGATTGATGAATATATACCTAATTTTATTGTGTTTTATTTCGATAGAGTCAGATTTAAGTAACATTCAATGCATATGGTTAACACATACAGCATCTGTGCTGTCAATGATGATAGTTCAAATACAGCCACTACTACTACTACTACTACTACGACTACGACTACCAATAATAATAATAATAATAATAATAATAATAATAATAATAATAATAATAATAATAATAATAATAATAATAATAATAATAATAATAATAATAATAATAATAATAATATACAAGAGTGTATAAGTATATACAAGGTTGGAAGGAAGAATGATTTGTTTTAAAAGGTTAGCTGTGAATATTTCAAAATATTCAATATTGTACATAATACACATAATTTTGTTCATTTTTATGGGTCAAGTACTTAAAAGTTTATATGTCGTCATTGCAGACTGCTAACATAATTATTACTTCTGGCCATGTTTTTGTTTTTTTTTAAAGTATTCCTAGGGAATCATCTTGCGTGATTCTAGTGCAGTAATTGACAATGTTGTAGTCGTCCGTGGGCGACCTGTTTGGATTAATTACGGGCTCTCACCGGAAGTTTAGATGGGTGCATTCTGTACCTTAAGGTCTCAAACAT